>JANFOE010000453.1:0-525000 GCA_025667525.1 Glebionis coronaria | reverse complement strand
GAAATCGGGTATAAGCAAGTAAATAAGCTATATAATGAGCTTATTACAAAACCAACCCGAATCAAAGACAAAACCGAATCAAATAACACTTATCTCAACTTATTTGACTCGAAATTAATCAACTTTTTGGATCAAACAATAAAAACATAAACTTTTTAATGAAGATTTTCATAAACAAAATAAGCTAATCATAAAAATAAGCCAATAAGCACAAAAGTATTATAGCCTAATCAAATGAAAACTTATGAAATGATCAAAAGATTAACTTTTTAAGCACGAAATCAATAAGAACAACACGGATCACATGATAATCGCACCAAAATCAATCTTAAATCAAAGAAAAGTAGAATGAGATTAAGAAATAAAAGCTTAAAATGAACTTGATTAATAAAAATAAACAATACAAAGTGTTTAATCTTGAAAAATTAAGAAATAAGATGAAATTTAGTGAGAGAAAGTTTAAGACTTTCTCTCTCTAAAACTAGAGAAAACTAAGAAAAGTGAAAATTAACTAAAAAACTCTAACCACCCTCCTAATGACTATTAGGAGGGTATTTATAGGGAAGGTGGAAGGAGTGCATGTCTTGCATCTTCTTTCTTGCTTTCTTCACGTTTTCTCGACTCGACTTTAATTCTTCCTCTTTGTCGTCTCGGGATTTGAACTTGACTTTTAATTTTCTTCTTCTATTAGACTTAAGTTCTTCGACTTCGTTAAACTTCCGTCTTTTGACTTTTTCTTCGATAAATCTTCAGAATAGGCCCTGGACTTCCGTTCTTTTTGCACTCTTGATCTTTTGACTTCGTCTTTTCCCGTTTTCTTCGATAAAAGCCCGTGAAAGCCCGTGTTTTCTTCCTTTTTAATATTTTGGTCCTAAAACACAATAAAAACACAAACCACGCATAATTCCGACTTTTACGACATAAATCACACGTTTTGGTCTTGTTATTATTGGAAATAAGTGGTAAAAGGATAAGTGTTTTCACACTTATTAAATCCCCTACACTTGACCATTGCAATGCCCTCATGCAATGCATTAATTTTAAAGCACGGTTTACATTTTCCATCATTACTAACCCACGTTGGCCTTTATTAATTACTAGACATAAAAGATAGAAATAAGTAAAGAAATTAAAAACTTACATTGGGTTTTGGTGGCCATGAACATTTATCATCCTCAAGTTTCACGTTCCCCATACCAAGCTTAAAAACGAGATCATTGTTATTATAAGTTAGCAAACTATCACGAACTCATGTGGGCCAATTATTCACTTAGACTCCCTTATTCCTAAGTGTATCTCTTATATTTTATTTTTGTCTTGAATGATCACGAGGATGCATTGTTTGACTTATTTCGATAGTTATTTTGGCCGAAAATAAGGTGAACGATTTAATCAATAGTTAGCTAAAGGACCAAATCTTTTAAAACTGCTTCTTGGGACCTCATAAAGTTCATATCTTGGCATAACTCGCTTCGCGATTTGAGACCTTTCTCGGGCCGATATTTGGCAGCGACTTCATACTTCGAATCTTCGAGAGACGTTCTTGAAATTATGGTCTTCTCTTCATAATAGGAATTTCTTCATTTGAAGTTTTTGAGAGATTCTTCATCTTTGGACCACGAGTTCTTCATTTTTCTCCAGTCTTTATTTTGGACTTTGATATACAACGATCCGCCTCCTTTTAGGACTTGGATCTATTTATCCTAATACCTTGTTAGGGTCTTTTCGGATAGACTTCTCCATGACTTTTGGGGAGTTCTTGCTTTTCGTCGTGTGTCTCGATCCTTCATATTGATTTTCGATAAATGATTCTTCACATCACTTTTGGATCTTTAGCAACAAAATGTAGCCCTCATGCCTTGTTAGGGCCTTTTCGGACTCGCCAATCTTCGCATCCCGCTTCAATAAGTTATGCCTTGGCTATGAACTCTAATCCGTACCGAGCAACTTTTAAACGATCTGGGGCTAGAAGCTAAGTAACCTTTTAAATCGTACAACCTTATTTATTGCAGATAAATTTATTAACAAGCGGAGGGAGAATAGGCTCATAATTAACTCACATAAATTCACGAAAGAATACCGAACTTATAATTGACTCTATCATCTCTCGTTCTCCACAGTTTAAAATCTCAAGGAATAAGACTCGTGGATGCTTAGCCTATTAAATCAAAGTTTTGGGTTTTCGAGTCGTCTATAGGATCTTGCAAATTCTTGGACTTTTTCAAGTTTTAGAAATCGCATTTTAAAGTTCCCTTGATAAACGACTCTTTAGGATCAATTATAGGAACTTGCGAAAAGTTCTTGTTCTTAACCCGTGAGAGTTAAGACTTTCGCGTTTTATAGCTCCCTATATAAAAGCCTAGCAAAACTTGACTTAAACATGTTAAGGATACTAGCTAGAGTAAACTTAGGTAAGTAAACTCGGGTTGAGTCACAATGTTCACGACTAAGAAAAATCTAAAACCACTTTATTGAAAAACTATTCTAGAAATGGAAAGAAAATAAACATGATAAAGGAAAATACAACTATACAACTAGGCCAAAATAGATTAAAAAATTTTGAAAAATGTCGAAAAATCAAATTTTCCGGTTAAAATGAGGGCAATTTCATGGAAAAGACCACTTACTTCGATAGAAGTCCCCCTACACTTGAGATAAACATTGTCCTCAATGTTTAAGCATGTGGGAGTAAACTCCCCTACACTTAGGACATTGTGCACTTTGTTTAAATCTTGCTAAGGAAAGGACAACTAAAGTGAATTCAATGTGAACATATGGAATATGAAATATTGAATCACAAGAGTTTAGGATAGAACCGGGAAGATGGGAACACGGTATCACGGTTCGTCAAAAGTCATCAAGATGCTCTCTGAAGCTTTAAACCCTGCACAGTACAAGAAACAAGACACAAACATATACGGGGCTCCCCCTACACTTATTATGAAAGCAGTAAAGGATAGAACACGAGTTGCCTCCCGAGAAGCGCTTGTTTTTGTTCACCGAGTCATGAGCCTGACTCGACCCAATATTAGTTCATGGGGAACGTGGTGAGGGATGGAATCATCTCCTGAGAGATGTCCTCACCAAAGTACAGCTTCAAACGCTGGCCATTCACCTTGAAATTGGGCCCATTCGGCTGAGAAAGCTCAATGGTCCCATACGGAAAGACTTTGGCGACGGTGAATGGACCAGTCCAGCGCTCTTCAACTTGCCAGAGAAGATCTTCAACCGAGAGTTAAAAAGTAAGACTTGATCACCAACGTGGAACTCTCGGTTCTTGATTTTAGCATCGTGGATCATCTTCGTCTTCTCCTTGTAGATCAGCGAGTTCTCATAAGCTTCATTCCTCAGTTCATTTAGCTCGTTGAGTTGAACCTTGTGATGATCACCGACTTTGATGATGTCGAAGTTAGCCCACTTCAAGGCCCAGTGCGCCTTGTGTTCCAGCTCGATGGGTAGGTGGCAGGCTTTCCCGTACACAAGACGATAAGGTGTACAACCGATCGGGGTCTTGTAAGCAGTACGGAAAGCCCACAGAGCATCATCTAACTTATCGGCCCACGCGGCACGATGCTCTCCCACAGTACGCTCCAAAATTCTCTTCAAGCCACGATTGGAAATTTCGGCTTGCCCATTGGTTTGGGGATGATAGGCGGTGGAAAGACGGTGATTGACACCATACTTTGCCATGACTCGTGCAAATTGATCGTTGCAAAAATGAGTCCCGCGGTCACTGATGATAGCACGAGGAACGCCAAATCGAGCGAAAAGCTGCTTCAAAAAGTTCACAACCACCCTCGCATCATTCGTAGGAAGAGCCTTAGATTTAACCCATTTAGAGACGTAGTCGACGGCGACGAGGATGTACTTGTTCCCTTTGGAGGATGGAAATGGCCCCATAAAGTCGATGCCCCATACATCAAAGATTTCACATTCCTGTATGAAATTTTGAGGCATCTCATCCTTATGTGTGATCTTGCCTTGACGTTGGCAAGCATCACAATGCTTAACCATTTCGTGAGCGTCACGATAAATGGTGGGCCAGTAGAATCCAGAATCAAACACTTTCTTAGCGGTGTAGTTGGGACCAAAGTGACCACCAGTGGGTCCTTTGTGGCAAGCTTGAAGAATGTCAAAAGCTGCCGGTCCGTCAACACATCGACGAATAATCAGATCAGCACACTGTTTGAATAGATAAGGGTCATCCCAAAAGTAAGTCTTAACATCATTCAAGAACTTCTTCTTTTGTTGGGATGTTAACCCTTGGATAAGAATACCACCCGCTAAGTAGTTTGCAATGTCCGCAAACCACGGGGTGCCATCAAGATTGAGATTTATAGACATTAAGGTCTCAAGGGGAAAAGAGTCATTGATCTCTTTGTTCGGATGATCCCCTTGATATGGATCCTCAAGTCGACTCAGATGATCCGCGTCCAGGTTTTCGGCTCCCTTCTTGTCACGAATTTCAATGTTGAATTCTTGAAGGAGTAAAACCCAGCGAAGAAGTCTTGGCTTAGAATCGTTCTTAGTCATCAAGTACTTCAACGCGGAATGGTCCGTGTATACGATGGTGGTGGATAAAACAAGATAGGGGCGAAATTTCTCAAAAGCATAGACAACAGCTAAAAGCTCTTTTTCGGTTGTCGTATAATGCAATTGAGCCCCCGTCATTGTTTTGCTAGCGTAGTGGATTGGTTGGAAGTGTTTATTCACTCGTTGGCCCAAAACCGCACCAATAGCAAAATCGCTAGCATCGCACATCAATTCAAAAGGCAGCTCCCAATTAGGGGTAACCAAGACCGGTGCCTTAGTTAGCTTATCCTTAAGAAGATTGAAGGCTTCGAGACACTCTTTAGAAAAGATAAAAGGAGTATCTTTTTCCAAGAGGTGGGTCATCGGGCGAGCGATTTTAGAGAAATCCTGAATGAATCTACGATAGAAGGCCGCATGACCCAAAAAACTTCTCACACCCTTCACGATTGAAGGTGGAGGTAATTTGGCTATGACATCTACTTTAGCACGGTCGACTTCAAGACCAGCTTTAGAGATTTTGTGTCCTAGCACAATGCCTTCTTTTACCATAAAATGGCATTTTTCCCAATTCAGAACAAGGCGAGTGTCTTCGCACCGCTTAAGCATACGTTCCAAATTGGCAAGGCAAGAAGAGAAGGAATCCCCGAAGACCGAGAAATCATCCATGAAGACTTCCATGGTTTGCTCAACCATGTCATGGAAGATAGCCAACATGCACCTTTGGAAAGTCCCGGGGGCATTGCATAAGCTAAAAGGCATTCGTTTGTAAGCAAAGGTGCCATAGGGACAAGTGAATGTTGTCTTCTCTTGATCTTGGGGATCGATGGGTATTTGAAAATAACCTGAGAAACCATCAAGAAAGCAGTAATATTCATTACCCGCTAAACGTTCAAGCATTTGGTCCATAAAAGGTAGAGGGAAATGATCCTTTCTCGTGGCATCATTGAGTTTGCGGTAGTCTATACAAACTCTCCACCCAGTAACGAGACGGGTAGGAATTAACTCGTTGTTTGCATTAGGCACAACGGTAATTCCGCCTTTCTTAGGCACACAATGGACTGGACTAACCCATGGTGAATCCGAAATAGGGTAAATCATACCCGCATCAAGAAGTTTGATAACCTCTTTTTTGATGACTTCATGGATTTTAGGATTCACCCTTCGTTGACTTTGAATTGTGGGCTTAAAGTCGTCCTCCATGAGAATTTTATGTGTGCAGAAGTAAGGATCAATTCCACGGATGTCGGAGATTTTCCAAGCGATAGCTCTTTTATGCTTCTTCAACACAGCGACAAGTCGGGCTTTTTCGTCTTCTTTCAGATCCTTTGCGATGATGACCCGTAGCTTCTCGTCGTCTTCCAGGAAAACGTACTCAAGATGAGGAGGTAGGTCCTTAAGCTCGAGAGTGGGAGGATCCTCAATAGATGGTGAAACTAACGATGGGTCATCATTAGTCACCTCTTTAGGAGAAGGAGGAGACAACGGGTCCTCATTGAGAAGTCTCTCAATAGTACGAATGTCTTCATCCCAATTGGTGGACAAATTATCATACTTAATATCGAGAGGACCCAAGCTATCTTCGAAATCATCCAAGTCACTTTCTCCAAAAGGAGTCAATGCTGGAGCAATTGAGGCAACGGTCTCAACATTGGGTAGAGAAGAAAGAGTACTTTTGCAAGCATCATGAAAATGTTCTTCACAAGCCTCATCGAGAACATCAATAGCATTAACACTCTCATACGAATAAGGTTGCTTAGAAATCTTACCCATGTTGAAGACAATTTTATCGTCACCAACTCTCATGATTATTTCGCCCGCGGCTACATCAATGAGAGTGCGACCGGTCCTCAGAAATGGACGTCCAACGATTAATGGAACACGGGGATCCATCTCGTAGTCAACGACAACAAAGTCCGCCGGGAAGGTGAATTTGTCAACGCCAACAAAGACATCTTCGGCTATCCCCACTGGATAAGCAACCGTACGGTTGGCTAATTCCAAAGTCATTTTGGTGGGGACTAGCTCGGGGAGAGATAATTGCTTCCTACACTTAAAGGCATTAAGTTTATACTGGCACCTAGATCAGCTAGGGCCATGCAATTCTCTACTCCCGGGAAGTTGCAAGGAATCAAGAAGCGACCCGGATCACCAAGTTTGGTGGGCAATTTCCTTAAGAGCACTGCGGAGCAGTTCTCATTAAGTTGGGTCTGAGCGATGTCAAGAAGCTTTTCCTTATCACTTAGAAGATCTTTAAACATCTTAGCGTATTTGGGCATATGAGCGAGAGCCTCGGCAAAGGAGATGTTAAAATTCAATTGTTTAAACATTTTTAGGAAGTTTGAAACCTGAATATCATCCTTGCTCTTTTGCTTCTCTTTCCTCAACCTTGAAGGATAAGGTATATTGGATGAAGAAGAAGGCTTTAAGGGAATAGGATCACTCACAACCACGGGTGGTGGGGAAATGGGGATAGAAGGTAAAGGAGGTGGGGAAAGTTGCTCTTTTTCCTTGTTCACAATCACGGGTGGAGGTGTAGGAAGCTCGGGTTCCATATAACCTTTTCCACTTCGAGTGGTGATTGCTTTCATCTCCCTCTTGGATTCGCAACGGTATTACTCGGAAGAGTACCCGAAGAAGAGGGTTGATTACTTTGGATGAGCGAACCAATCATATCACGAAGGTGAAGAGCTTGATTGTTAAAAGAGTTTTGCATGTTTGCATTAATCGCATCGCTGTGTTTAGCCATGTCATTCCTTAGCTCGGCTCGAATATCGTTCCCTTGTTTTGCCATTTCTCCCTTCAAGTTGCGGACTTGACTCTGAAGATTCGTCACCAACTCCCGATTGGTCTTCATAAATGTCTCGACATCTGGATTCACTGCCATCGGTTGATTGAGAGGTGGAGCCTGGTAAGCTTGAGAATTTCCTTGAGTTGGGTATGGGTTTCTTTGGGATTGATACTGATTGTTTGCACGAGGTTGGGATTGGTTTGCAGGAGGGAAACCGGGAGGAGCAAGATAATTGTTGGAGCGATAACTTAGCAAGTTACGGTCTCCTTGAGGGCGAGCTTGATAGCCTCCCGTGGGATAAGTACCATATGCTGCGTTAACGTCTTCAGAATAATTGCCGTGAGTAGAAGGACACTCATTGTAGGAATGAGGACCACCACATGTGTCACAAGAAATAGCAACGGCTTTAGCTTGTTGAGTTTGGTTAGAAGTCAAAATTTGGAGACTTTTGTTAATATCAAGAATAGCACGTTCCAAAACAGACGAGTTGGTGGTGGAAGAAGTAGATGAAACATTGACTCTCTGATTAGATCTTGAGGATGCGGAAGAATCCCAATTCTTGTGGTGAGTAGTCATGTTTTCAATCAACTCTCGACACTCCTCTGGTCTCCTTTTCATAAAAGTACCACCGGCGGTGGCATTGATCGTGTCACGATCACGAAAAGTGAGACCATTGTAAAAGGTGTCAATGAGAGTGACGGGGAGCATATTGTGATTAGGACAACGGTCGATCAAATCATTGTAGCGTTCCCAAGCATCGAAAAGCGATTCATCATTCTCTTGCATAAATCCACTGATTTGGTTACGAAGGCTAGTGACCATGGATGGGGGAAAGTAGCGCGATATAAAGCGTTGAGTCATGTCGTTCCACGTATGAATAGAATTCTTAGGAAGACGGTCAAACCATTTTTCGGCATGGTGAGAAAGCGAGTGTGGAAAAAGTTGGAGGCGAAGGTCATCCATAGAAACACCGGGGGACTTCATGCTTTGAGTGATAGTAATGAATTTGTCGAGGTTTTTGTTGGCATCATAATTAGGCATTCCGGCGAATGGATTAGTTTGCACTTGTTGGATCATGTGATGCTTCAACGAAAACTCTTGAGCCGTGATATGCATCGGCGCAATCGGGCCTCCGCGTCCGTTCATGGTGGGTTGACACAATTCCTCCATGGTTCGTAAATCAGGTAGAAGGACATTGTTGTTGTTGTTGTTGTTGTTATTCAAATTTTGTTGAGGTGGGTGATTATTGTTGTTATTAACACCAGCCATATCTAAATCTTCAAGAGTCTCAGGCTCAGAATAGTTGGAAGATCTAGTACGCATACACCTGCAGAAGAAAAATATACACAAAGAGAATAGCTATATAATCTTTTTGGTGCAAAACCTTTGGAAAAGAATTGCTTTTAATGATTTTTTTAAATGTTTTTGTATTTTTGAAGAGTTTTATATTTATTTTTTTATATTTTTTTTTGGATTTTTTGGAAATTTTTATAGCGAATGAAAATAACGTTCAAAGAACGGATCCCGAAATTCAATGCGTCTCTCACTAAAAACCGTTTATCTTAACGAAAAGAGCCGGCAGCGGCGCCATTTAATACTTCATTTTTGGCTAGGTATGAAAATATTATCGTCCGAATCTTTTCGAATTGAAAACCGGTCTTAAGTGCGACTCAATTGTCTTTTGGTGAATCAAGAGAATGGTTTGGTTGATTTGTTTTAAACTATTAGCAAGTAATTAAAGTGTCGATGAGTAAAAGGGAAGTTAAAAGATTAATTCTAAATGACGAGTAAAATAAATGCTAGCTCAACTTAAAGATAAAATTAGAAAAATGCTTTATCACTTAATAAAAACTAACACTTAGAATATTACTAAAAGAAAGTAAGGTCGGAGAATCAAACAAAGCAAACAATCGGAATTAGCCCAAAAGGAGTCCCGATCAGAATGTTTTCCGATCGGTTGATCGGAAAGTGGTGATGATGCACCCAATCGGAATATGGGGGAGGGTCAAATCAGAATGCAGCAAACAATCCCAATCGGAATAAACCTAAGTCTCACCGTCGGAATATGGGACGCAAGGCTAACAATCGGAATAATCAGAAAACTCCACAATCGGAATATGGAACAAATGCCTAGATCGGAAAAACTTGGGGAGCCAATCAGAAAGTCAAAACCCTTTTCCGATTGGATCAATCAGAAAAGGGATGGTGCGTATGGTCGGAAAGGGCAGCAATCGGAAAAGGGTTATAGTACCTTTCCGAAAATGGGGGAAATCGGGTATAAGCAAGTAAATAAGCTATATAATGAGCTTATTACAAAACCAACCCGAATCAAAGACAAAACCGAATCAAATAAGCACTTATCTCAACTTATTTGACTCGAAATTAATCAACTTTTTGGATCAAACAATAAAAACATAAACTTTTTAATGAAGATTTTTATAAACAAAATAAGCTAATCATAAAAATAAGCCAATAAGCACAAAAGTCTTAAAGCCTAATCAAATGAAAACTTATGAAATGATCAAAAGATTAACTTTTTAAGCACGAAATCAATAAGAACAACACGGATCACATGATAATCGCACCAAAATCAATCTTAAATCAAAGAAAAGTAGAATGAGATTAAGAAATAAAAGCTTAAAATGAACTTGATTAATAAAAATAAACAATACAAAGTGTTTAATCTTGAAAAATTAAGAAATAAGATGAAATTTAGTGAGAGAAAGTTTAAGACTTTCTCTCTCTAAAACTAGATAAAACTAAGAAAAGTGAAAATTAACTAAAAAACTCTAACCACCCTCCTAATGACTATTAGGAGGGTATTTATAGGAAAGGTGGAAGGAGTGCACGTGTTGCATCTTCTTTCTTGCTTTCTTCACGTTTTCTCGACTCGACTTTAATTCTTCGTCTTTGTCGTCTCGGGATTTGAACTTGACTTTTAATTTTCTTCTTCTATTAGACTTAAGTTCTTCGACTTCGTTAAACTTCCGTCTTTTGACTTTTTCTTCGATAAATCTTCAGAATAGGCCTTGGACTTCCGTTCTTTTTGCACTCTTGATCTTTTGACTTCGTCTTTTCCCGTTTTCTTCGATAAAAGCCCGTGAAAGCCCGTGTTTTCTTCCTTTTTAATATTTTGGTCCTAAAACACAATAAAAACACAAACCACGCACAATTCCGACTTTTACGACATAAATCACACATTTTGGTCTTGTTATTATTGGAAATAAGTGGTAAAAGGATAAGTGTTTTCACACTTATTATGTATCTCTTGTAAGTTGTACATGATCTTAAAATTGCTTCCCCTCAAGTATAGCATGTATTTCTTCCCCTTTTTGTCACATCAACAGGAAAGTAAACAATGTTGCAATCTTTGAAGATTCTCCATATGTAGGCTCTGTGTAATGATCTTGAAGAACAATTAATATAATATTTTTGATGTAGAAGTAGAATAACCCAACCTTGTGTTCCATGTCTTGTACTATCCACGTGACTAAGAACTTATACTCATGGTACAAAGTATAAGTAGACCTCGATCCCTTGTCAATATTATCATCCTTTGTGAGACATTGAGCACGATAATGTAACTCCTTCAAGTGTTATGACAAGTCTTCGTCACCAACCATTAAAAGCACGAACAAGTTACCTTTAAAGTCTATGACTGGGAGTGCACGACTTTAAGATATGATAGAACACAAACTCGCGAAAATCTTCTTCAATCATCAAACTTACCATAAGAACTCTTCCCCTTAAGCTAACACATCTTCATGACGAATTTTAATGAAATAACATCTTCGTACCATATGTAAAAGTATGGCAATGGATAACTCTTTCACAAGGCTTTCCCGATTACATAGTTTAAAATATCCATCAAATTCTCACGAATAGTTGCTAACTTGCTTTAAGATCATTAATTCCTTTTAAAAATAATTTTATTTTTGGACAAGACACATAAACAAGGTGTTTACTTCCAACGATTACTTTATTCCAAACGATTACAAGTAACAAACCTAGACGTGTTTACAAGGTTACACACGTCTAGAACACACGACTCAACTTTAAGTCTACATTGTGAATGATGGGATATTGAAAACCTACGCCTGTGTATTCTTTATATTATAGAATACAAGACTTTTCTTACAAGAAAACTTTAATTACATTAGAAGTCCCTCCATCTTTTGCTAATAAGTCCTCCTTGTTGTATGAAAGGGCTCCATATTCTTGTAAAGTTTGATATTTGCATATAAGTCCTTCTTGTTTCATTATTCTTGTTTTGTCTCATCAAATTAATTCCCAACAATCTTCCCCTATTTGATGACGACAAAACCAATCTTCAAATCTTGATCTTTCACGAATGAAACAAGCTTCCCCTTAAAGTAAGATTTCTTGTAAAACATATCACCACATAAAAATAAGTTGTATACCTTGATCTTTGAATCTTCTTCCCCTTTTTGTCTCATCCAATAGGGTTCTTCTAAAGATAAACTACTAATAAACGCTTCCCCTTAAGTGGTGCATGTAAATGAATCACGAACCATGTAGACTCTAATTGTAGATTACGAATGAAGAAAAACGAATATAAACTATTTGTTGAAGAAGTGGAATCTCCCAAGCTTGTACCTTATATCTTGCACTATCCATGTGACGTCGAACTTATATGATGAGAGTAAATATAAGCAGACCTCGATCTCTTGTCAAAATCCTCATCCTTTGTGAGACACTGAGCACGATAATGTAACTCCTTCAAGTGATAGCAAGGTATTTAGTTGCTAGATTTGACAAGTCTTCGTCACCAAACATTTAAACGAACAAGCAAGTTATCTCAAAAGAGAGGCGAGTCTTTTGAGATATGATAAAATACAAACCTGCGAAAAACAACTCCAACACCAAAGAAGCAATAATCAAACCTCTTCATCGAAACCTCCAATTTGCAATGAAAATCATCTAGGTACAATATCATCTTCTTCTTTTATGCAACTGCTGCCTTTGTCGGCGTTCTGCTTCTAATCCAAGTCGGTACGTAACCGCAAGGTTAGCCTTGTCACATAATCAAATAAAACTTCATTGCACCAAACACAATCTTCCAAAACGAGCCGTAAATTTTTTAAACAGACAGTTCTGTCCGAGATCCTGAGTCATCCAATATATCTTCTGTATGTATTGTCCGATATCGAACGATACTTGTCAGCGCTTAAATACCATATATCGGACAATACGTGTCAGCGTCTAGCTTTCACGTGTCAGCGTCTTCCTTGTCAGCGTGTGTTTTATTCTTGTCAGCGGCTCTGTGGCTAAATAACTCTGGACAGTGGCTAAAATACAACTCCACTGTATAGACTTCGTCTACTTTGAGATCACAAAACTCCATAAATTTGGACCAATTTTTCTTCTTGTCTTCGTCTACTTTTGCAATCCCTTGTGTGAACATAAAATCACATTCTTTTTAACCTCACGTCCACATCAACTAACCATCATACGTCACTGTCGTAGCAACTTTGAATCATGATACATTAATATAAGCTTGAAACAAATACCTCACGTGAATAATAACTTTAGTTTTAACATCTTTGCTTCTTCCTCACGTGAGATCTTTGTTCAATCGCTGCTTGTATATCAAGAAACACAACACGTGCTCTTTGTTGCAAACGTCTAATACGAACCATCATTAAAATAATATGCTGCTTTCTCTCGTTAATATTACTCAGTAGGCCCCTTCTCTTTCTTTTGATAGCATATATAACATGAATATAAACATTGAAACGAACCCCTTTTTGCTTCTTCGTGTGAACACAAACTAGGACCACAAAAAAAACACATCCTTTTAAGCTGCTCATCCATATCACGTCCCTTTTATAATTGACAATTCCATGTGAACAAGTAAAATATTCATGACCGTGTGGACCATCTGCAATTTTAAACGAGCAGCAACCCTTTGGACCATAAAATAATACAATATGTCTCATTCACCTTTGTACTTTGATTGTTTTTTATCATCTATTCACACCTTATCACGTCCCATACTCCTATCACGTCCCATACTCCTTCTATCTAAGAAAAGTCGCCATGTTTAGAACATCAAATCCTCCATGTTGTTTCTCTTGATACGAATACATGTGACAAAAACTTCTTTGTCTTCAATTTAATCGCTACTTATTTTTCCTTGAGCTTCGATCCAATGATTGCTTCAATAAATCAGTACTATGTTTTGGACCATAGTAATTAAACTGATAAAGAACTCCAGCAGTAGTCACGATCAATTTTAACACACCCCTTTCTCATTCTTTACCTGTACTCTCGTGAACCATAAAAAGAAATCAACTTTCGTCCCAAGTACCAACAATCATATGCGATATTTTGGAGTACTTAACCAGTATATGATGCGACAAACCCACTGTCATTCGAGCAGACATATCAATCGCTGCTGCTATCAAGATGCAAATCCCTAAATAATTCAATAAGAGCACACAAACCCTTCAAGCCACATACACGTGACCTGTTCTTGTACATAACCAGATCTAGGGATGTTCACACAAGCTCAAAAACAGCACTAAGCAGCAACAACTTCAGCAATATACAACATTACAACTTTGTACTTCGATCTAGGGTTTATAAAGTTATGCATCGAATCCCTAACTTAGGGTTTGAACATCAACCTTAGTTCGAATCTTATGTCATCAAGTGTTATAACAGCCAAAAACCTCATACTTTCCTGCTTTTAAAGTCGATCTAGGGTTTAGGGGATGAAACCCTAAATCTTATTTAATAAAAACAAAAACAAAAAATTTTATACCTTCACCAGTAACCAACTTCGACGATCTATAAATCACTCATAACAAATCAGATCGATGATCGCTCTGGTGAGATTCAAGACACATGTTCTGAGAACCTCCAGCAAAAATTTCGCGACGATCCAACGGTTAACGAAGGAGATATCGCTGTTTAAAAACGGCTGCGCAGTGAGATCCAAACATAAAATCATGGACGGATTTTTAAGCTTTCTTCGTTCTTCGACTCGAACACCTTGTTGATCCTAGCATCGAGGGCCACCTGCTCTGATACCACTTGTTGATCCTAAACTTAGATCGATTAGCTTTGTGTATACGAGATTAGATCAAGTAATACACGTAGAGAAACCTTTGTATATGCTTTATGAATCTAAGTGTTATGCGGAATTTAACACTTAAACAAGAACACAAGATGTAAACAAAACTTTCACTTTGATTATGAATGTCGAACATGCTTACAATGAAAGATGTTTACGAACGAAAACTTATATGAAACTTGATATCAAACATTAACCTAAAGGCCTTCTTTTATAGATACAAGAAGCCTTGAACAATAAGCTACGTATCAACTATTCTAGGTAAAGATAAACATAGAAAATACATTGTCGTTTCTATCCTTACTAGAAGTATTCTAGAATATAATAAACGTGTAGATTATATCTTCCATCAGTGCTTGTCTTCAATGTGTCAACGCTTGACTTTAACTTGTCAACGCTTGAGCTGTCAGCGCTTGTTTTGCTCTTGTCAACGCTTGAATTGTTCTTGTCAGCGCTCAAGTGATCTGGCCTTAATTTATTCCCAACACCTTTGATAGATACATTGTAGTCTGTTGTTAGAGACACTTCAAGAAAGTTATACATTGATAATATGTATATTTAGCAGCAGTAATAAACTGATTCGATGTTTTTGATAAGTTTATACCTTGTTTATATAGTTGTGACAAACTAATAAGAGCAACAATATATTTGATTATGAACATTAATGTATGAAATCAATTACCAAAGATACATGCAATTATAAAAATCAATTATACATTGTTATTTGAAGCAATGCGTGTTTTATTGTTGGTAGTGTTTTAATTAGATTAAAACTTTTCGATTATACTATTTTAGTTTATATAAATACCTTTAAGTTTACAAAAACAAATAATCTATTTAAATTTTTAGCGTTTTATTTTTATAATTTTTTTTAAATGTTGCATGTACATTCTATTATCTAATTAAATAGTTTACAAATATAACAAAATTTATAAACAAAAGTGATAACCTAAGCAATGGATAAAGATTGTTTAAAAATAAAAAAACTATCAAATAAAAATAAAAATTGCGATTTTCAAACGCGTTTTAAAGATGTATTTTATTAACCATAAAAAACAATTTATTATAAATCTGATTCCTCAATCTAAACATCATCACTATCTTCTGAATCAATAGAATCATCACCAGTAACATAGTCATCAGTGGTATATTCTCTATCTTCTGAATCAGCACATGTGTCATCAATGAAACCGTCCAACGAATTTGCTACGTCATTTGTGTCTTCATGACATAAACTTTTAGAATTTCCTATATCTATTCCATCTAATTCTTCATCATGATCATTTCTAGCATCATTAGTATTATATTCAGTAGGCTTCATCATGATCAGTTCATATCAAGAATACTGCTTTTAGATACTGTTATATCTTCATCTGAAGATATAATTTCAACATTGTGGTTAACAATTACATTGTTGTTAACCAAGCAGCCATTTTTTGTCAATCTTCTACGTTTTTTATGGAGGGATCGACCTCATAATCATCATCTAATATAAGTGGTATATCTTTTGGTTGGTCATTTTTTTCTTTCGCTTAAAAGTCAACGGACCAACTTCATCATCTGATATACATGCAAATGGTATATCATTTATTGTGTCAACATAATTGTTGAGATGTCCATCATTTTTTATTGTTCTTTGTTAACTTGTGATGAGACTGATTTTATACCTAGTCTCATCATCCAAAACGGGCTTAAAATGCATAAAATCTCATGAAATATGCCAAATATATGCTTGTGTTTGTTACATGTGTATTTTAGGTACGGATATTGAGAAAATGACACAAGATCACAAGAAACAAGCAAAAACGAACATGGGAAACGAAGCCACACAACGAACCAAGCCCTAGAGTTGATTTTCCAAGAATAACCCTTGAAAAATTAAATATTGTACAAGAAGGGTCCTCTAATATTGAAGAATTGACACTTTAAACCCTTGTTTATTCATAATTACAAGTTTGGTCCTTAATGTTTGTCAAATTGCGAAAAAGACCCTCCACTTTGAAGAATTGTCAAGAATGGTCCCTCAAAATTGAAGACTTGTCACTATTAGTCCTCCAAGAAGTCAACAATACAAGTCAACACCTTGAAGAATGAAGAAAATGCCAAAACAACCCTTCAAATATCATGAATTGGCAAGAAATACCCTTGAAATACTTTTTCAAAACTTTTTGTGGCAAAAGTGTGAAAACTAAAACTTATTTACAAAGGGAAATCCGATATTCATGTTTAAAACAAGAATGAAAGAAGAATGGAAGAAGAGGGGTTATTTCTGCCAAGACAAAAAAGTTACCTTAACCAGTAAGGGCATGCCACGTGCCCCACTAACTCCATCCAACCAATGAGAACTCACCAATTCGCCATGTCACTTCCCACTCATAAGATATTTTAACTAATCATAATTAGTTAATTAAAATGGGCGGTTAACATGTTTTCAAACATTAATCAAATAAAACTCACAACTATTCACTCAAGAACAAGATTAGGGGTTTTTGTTTAAGCCAAAATTAAACCTCCAAACCTTCCAGAATTATGATTAGGATGGTAATAAACATAACCCACACCTTAAACTTGCCACCTCATCACCACCAAGCTCACATGATAAACCTCCTATACACGTTTTTGAGGAAGATGCAAAAATGTGTCAGCCATCCAAGCATCCATAATGCTGCTTACATTCTAAGCTTCATGTGACCTCATGATCACAATTCCACCCTTTACACCTCACACAAACGTCCAAGATATTCACATGGCATGAAAATTCAAAAGTTCAACAAGGGGAATTTTTGGAAGATCATAGCTTAGGGTTTTCAGTTTTTTAGTTCACAAGGACCATGTACACCCTCTATATAAAGGGTATAGGGTCTCACATTTACAATTGCTCTTGGTTTTTCCTTGTTCAAAATTATGTAAATCCTCTTTTCAGTTTAATGAAAAAGTTTTTGAATATTTGAAGAAATCCAAGTGCCAACTTTATTCCTTGCTTGTTATTCGTTAATGTTTATGATTGTTAAGTCTTAAAACCTGTTTTTAAACATTGTGCAAGAAATTGCATAATTTCCCAAAATCTGATATTTTGCTAAGTCTTTGGTACATCCTTGGAATTTTTGGATTACAAGTGATCATATCACCCTGATAAGAAGATTATCAAGGTGTTGTGAGCTTGTGGTTTGGGGATAATAAAGGAGTGGGTACAAAGGTTGCATTAATCAGCTTTGTTTTCAGTTTTTAGTTTCATATATTGCTTGTTATAACCTTGTTACTCTTAGCAGCTTTGTTGAAGCTTGTGCCTTGTTAAGCTAGGTAAATAAGCTCAAAAATTCGTGAGTGTGGATGTACATTCATGAGGTTTGAGCCTTCTTACCTAAAATCTGTTAAAAATACTTGATTTTTTTATTTTTGTGTTATGTTGTTAATGTGACAATTCGTCAATTTATGATTGATGTTTTATTCTCAATATTTATTTGAAAACATTATTTTAATGTTACATTATGAACTCACTTATTTTTGGGAAGAAATTTGGATTTACCTCTTGAAGTAGCATCGACTACGTTTAAACCGGAGGATTCTACGTTACGTGCTTACGTTTACATACACCATTTTTGGTGACAGTCCGACATTTCAGAAAATAAATTTGTCCGTGAATATTATTTTGAGATTTTAAATTTGTGTTAGTTCATAAACTCACAAATTTACGAGAAGAGATTAGGACTTACGATTTTATTTTAACGTCCTTTACGACTAAACCGGAAACCTTAGGATTACGTATTTACGTTTTCGAACTCCGTTTTTGATGAGACAATTTTTATTAAATTCGTTTTGTGCCGTTGATACATAATTTATAAAAACGTTTTTCGTAAAACGACCCGAGGGCACGCAAATCGAGGAAATTAGAATCGAGGAGTACCCGCAAATAAATGGGGATGAGACAAAACCATTTTTGCCCCACCCCCACTATATGGACGGCCAACTAATGCACCACCACCCTTGATGTGTCAAATTCTTAGCTAATAAGCTAACACATGTTAGCTTAGCTTAAAAGCTACTCCACCAACACACAAAACCATCAACTCTTACCACTTCTCCCATTTCTAACATGCAAAACAACTTCCATTCTCTCATCTCTCTCTCAATTGTGTCGTCCAAAAACAACACCAAAACACCCATTTGATCTAAATTTAACCACAAATCTTATGTTATTCTTGCATAAGATGATGTCCTTTTGAAGACTTATTGATTGGAGGTGATCATAACATTTATAAAGGAGTTTCCTTGGTGTCTTGGGCTGATTTTCCACAAGGAGTTCATGAAGATAGGTGGTCTTGAAGATGTTCTTGGCTTATCACAAGTTTCTCCATCAAAATCCATGTTTTGATCACAACCTACATTATCATGGTGGTATAAAGAATGTTCTCCCCATCCTCTTGTTATTTTGATTATGTAATCTTGTATTTCTTTTACTTATGTATATGTATATGATGATGAATGATGATTAAAAATGTTATGTGGGGATTTGGTGTTGATAAATATGATTAAATAGATGAAAAATATATGTAAAAAGGTTAAAATCATGTTTAAAAATGATGGCTGTATAAAACAGTAAAGAACCATGTCATGAACTGATAAAATGGGATAGATTAATGGATATACAGTAAGTAATATGTCTTTTACACATGTGAGAGTTGGCCATGCAATGGAATCATTAGGATGAGTGAGATATGAACAAAACAAGTTTAAAGTACAAATCTGAGTTTATTGTTTTGGACGATTTTTAGAAAATACTTAGAAGCTGATTCAACAGTAGCTATAGAAGAGTTAAATGGAGCACATATCATTTATTTTATGTCATAAAAATTTGAGCTTCTATATCCATATAGAACTCTAGATATGGCAGTTTTGGTGAACATGAAAATAAAAATCAGATTTTGGGAAATTAAAGTATAATAGTATTATATAAGCACTCAAATAAAAATAGTATAAAATGTGAATTAAAACCCAGTAACTCATATAATACATTTATATAAATATGTATAAGGATAAATAAATGGACATTTTATAAAAATGGTAGTTTGATAAGTTTTATAAGGTATAAAACTATAAACATGATTTTTACGACTTTTTCGGCTATCACCGTAAAATTAACGTTTTTGTTAAATAAAACTTAGACGGTTGAACCCGTCTAATGTAACTTTTATAAACTTATATACTGATGTATAAACATATATAACAAGTAAAAACCGATAAAACCCGAACAATAAAACATACGGACATTAACGGGTTAAGTTAACGTTATTGGACTAATAATACAACAAATGGGCTAAAACACTTATAAACTTATTTATTGGGCTTAACCCATTTGGACCCAACATGTAAAGTATAAATACTGATAATACAAGTATGAAATGGATTAATACAAGTTAATAAACTTATAATAGGCTTATTGGACTTAAAATATGTAAATAGATAAAACTAGTAAACTAGTATAAAAGTTATCGACACATAACACTAAAATTGAATAAACGAGAATATGTAAACCCACTTGATCATCATATATATATAATCATCATATGTATACATAATTGTTATTTTTATAAAGTCATTGGACAAGAGTCTAAGACGAGTATTATTTGTCTAGGTCTCCGTGATTGAAGCACGTACCGTACGTATGAATTGCCGATAACCCGCCTTCCCACATCAACGTGAGTTCATAGCCTCGCACTCTTTTAAATGTTTTTATGAAATGTTTTATAAACCCGCGAGGGAGATAACATGTTAGTTTTTATAAAATAGGACACCATTTGTCCCGATTGTTTGTTTATTGATTTGGACCCGAATGATTGTATGACCCGATTGTATGACCCGATAAAGGATTAAATGACCCGATAGATGAAATTAAATGGATTATTAAAGTTAGGTTATGTCACTAAAAGTCCCATTAGCATGAATTGTGAACTACCGGGATTTGGTAGATGCTTATGCATATAATAGTACTATTTGGGGACGATCACCCCAGTTCGCGCCTTGACGGTTGATCCCCGTCGTGCCACATTGATTGGTAAGCGAATTTATGTATGAGAAGATTTACATAGCGTGACCTTTGTGACGACACGCTAATTTAGATGGGCAAATGAGTTTCGGGCTAGCTAACCGTTGTTTGTTATAGTAAGGTAACAATGTCATGCGGCTTATAATAATCCAATTAACGAAATACTACTATACGCACCGAATTACGATATATTGCCTGACTAGCAATACGGGGTCATACTATTGATATTATGTTCGTGTTTTGGTTTTTCATAACCATATTCATATAACGATTTTTATTTAATCTATACAACGTCGTAAAACGTATTGTATGATGTTTTTACGACACTGGTTCGTATAATGATCTTTAAGGCAAATGCCTATGTTATGATTTTGATAAGGATTTATATAAAATGACTTTGGCTATTTTAAAGCCTATTACAATGATTTGTACAAAATGATTTTTGGTAATAATTTTATACCAATGTTATATTGATGGATTTTATTAAACTCTATGAATTCACTCGGCGTTATCGCTGACCTTTTCTTTTAACATGTTTTATCTCAGGTACTTGAAGGTAATTCTCGGGAAGACAACAAGAATTCATGGCCCGCACTTAAATTATAATTTTCATTCAAATGTTTTGTAAAACCTGTATGAAATATAATGACTTGGGACCTATGTAAATTTGATATTTATGAATGGAAAATCTTTATTATTAAACGACGCGATTTTTAAGCGTTGTCTATGATGTGAGTAATGTGCTATCCCGTAACACCAACGAGTCTTCCGCTGCATTGAGTTGTATAAATTTGGGGGTGTTATAGTTAAGAGGTGTTCTTGTGGCTTGAATCTGCTTCATACTGCATGATATTGATGTTATGATGCTAGATTAGGCTTAGGTAAACCTGAAATACACAATTGCTTTGTTAAATTTAGATTTAAAAAGTGAAGGGGTGTTTGGGTCTACTGATTTAAGGTACTTGTTTGAGTTTGAGTTAGGATTTGTGTTAGTTAAGTGTTGGTATATGTTTATTAAGTGATATTGTACTGATATATGCAAGTCTTGAGCTTTTAAACATCAATTTCTTGATTGTGCTATAACTTGTTTGATTTTGCCTATTTTGACCTAAGATATTGGAAACACCTAGAGTGTATGCATGTTTAGGGCTAACAAGTGTTTAACCAAACTTTATATAACCTGTTTAAGAGATTTGGGGGTTTGAAATTGGATTTGTGGTCAAGTACATCAGCAAAGTTCATAATCTGCTTGTTCTTTGTTCATCAGTAACTTTTTGAGCTTGAATCTTGTTCTAAACTTTGAATCATTGCATGAAACCAGTTGATTTAAGTTCATGTGAATTTATTATAGCTGTTGTGTGCATTTGGTTCAATTTGGTTGGCTTATTCTTGCTAAAACTGCTTATTTGTTTGAAAACTGCTTATGTTCATGTCTGTGTGATATCTGGGCAAAGATTGAATTAACTGCATCATTTGGCCTGTTGTTTTTGTGATTTTGTGATTGATATTGACTCCTTATAACCCAATGGTTATAAGGGTGCCTTTGTGTGCCTTGAATCCAACAAAAATCCACAAAAGACAAAAAGTAAAAGAAGTCAAGCAGTGGAAACTTTTCCCACTGGTGGACACCTAAAACTAGCCACTGCTAGTGTTAATTCTTAATCAGCTTATTCATAAGCCATTTTAGCTTATTCAAACTTGCAACAACTTATCTTTTGTGATCAATCTTCCTTATTTGACCCATTGAACTAATCTGGATCATATTAGGGTTTGACTAGAAAACCAATTGACTTGACTTTTTCATAAGTGCTTATTTGCTTATTCCAGCTTATTCTTTGTGCTTATTTGAAAACTTTTTGTTGATTTTTCTTAATTAAGTCATTTAAAACCTTTTGCAACTAGAATCAGCACTTGAGGTAGCCTAGAACTCAAAACCGACTATTTTGTCGTTTTCTATAGAGAGCTTTTGCTTATTTCGGGCTTATTTCTTGGGCTTTTTCAAAATTTCTTTTCCCAGATCTCTTAAGTATCCCAAAAGAAGATTGTGTGTTTAATTAGAGCTTATGGCACTGGCTTATGGCTTAATGGGCCAAAAAGCCCATTAAGAATAAGCTGTTGACTATTAAGCTGTGATAAGCTCACTTCAACTTTTGGGCCTTTAGACTTTTGTTCTTAAAATCAAATTTTGAGTCAGATAGGTGATTTTGGGCTTATTTAGACAACCCTTTGCTTATTGGGCCAAAAAGCCCAATTTAGTGGACTGTTTTTCATTTCAGCCCATTTGAAGGCCCATTAGGGGTATTTTTGTAATTTCAAGTTCATTTCTGTGTTATATAGGTTAAAATAAACTAGTTTTATAAAACCCGCATGCTTTTACCATGAATAGTACCCTTATAATCCTACGTACATGATTAGAACTTTCCTTATTTAGCACGTTTACGTTTCACGAATAGGAATTTACAAGTATTACGTACGTGGTATTACACGATAAGTATTTATTACGTATTAATACACGATAATTATTATCAACAATAATTATAATCACGAACATGAAAATCATGAACGTAAATAATCACGAACCTATTATTATGTATTTACGTATATTTATTACGGTTACGTATGTATATATATTAGAACACGAACGATTAATAATTAAATCACGTAAACACGACACGAGAACATGTAAATAAATAGAACACGAGAAAACTACGGGTTTCCCCATGTGGGGCCCACATAGCCACGGCATAGAACAAGGATGGGCCAAGCCCACCTTAAAATTTAACTAAAAAGGAAAAAGAAGGAAATAGATTTTCATATTACAGAATAATTAGAAAATCACAAAACCCTGCTCCTCCTTTTCTTCCTCTTGGCCGCCGCACATAACCACCACAAGGGAGGTGTTGGTTGATTTTGGTAGAGAAATTTAGTGCAAGGTCGTTCGTGTTAGTATTTTCCTTTTGATCCACAAATCGGTAATTCTCTTTGTTGATCCCAAACTTAGATCGATTAGCTTTGTGTATACGAGATTAGATCAAGTAATACACATAGAGAAACCTTTGTATATGCTTTATGAATCTAAGTGTTATGCGGAATTTAACACTTAAACAAGAACACAAGATATAAACAAAACTTTCACTTTGATTATGAATGTCGAACTTGCTTACAATGAAAGATGTTTACGAACGAAAAATTATATGAAACTTAATTAACTTGATGATAAACATTAACCTAAAGGCCTTATTTTATAGATACAAGAAGCCTTGTACAATAATCTACGTATCAACTATTCTAGGTAAAGATAAATATAGAAAATGCATTGTCGTTTCTATCCTTACTAGAAGTATTCTAGAATATAATAAACGTGTAGATTATATCTTCCATCAGTGCTTGTCTTCAATGTGTCAACGCTTGACTTTAACTTGTCAACGCTTGAGCTGTCAGCGCTTGCTTTGTTCTTGTCAACGCTTGAATTGTTCTTGTCAGCGCTCAAGTGATCTGGCCTTAATTTATTCCCAACAATCCTCCCCTAAACTTGATATCCACTCTTATGATCAAGTTTCTGAATAAGCATTAAGGACTTGGAGGAGTCTGACAAACCTTCTCATATTGGTAATGAATAAATCTGATCAAATCTTTTGCCACGTCACTTGAATAATCTATCTCCAGCTGAGTGTCCTTCATCTTTTCCAAAATAGCCTTGGATATGAAATATTGAGCATCCACAAGTAAATACTCAGCAAACTTTGTAGAACTCAAATGGTATACACCAGCAGCTGAATATAACCTCCATTGAAGACCACTGAGGTCATCTTCAAGATCCTTCCATATTGCAGGATCCTCATCTTTTGGTCCACACATCCTATTGAATGTGGTCCAAAGTTTTATTCCATTAGCTGAAGATGGTGCTTCAGCCTCATACTTGGTCTCCAGCAACCTCCAAAGGTCCACCAAGTCTTCTCTATCACAACTTGCAAACAAAGATATGAGAGTGGTAAAAGTGTGTACCTCCTTGCCAAATCTGCCAATCTTCCAGAATCCACATTCATCCTCATCATAACTCACAATTGGATTCCTGGAATCTAATGGTAACACTTGCACCATATCTGAAGCTTCTAATGGGGAGAGCTTGAGGCTCTTTCTTATAACTGCTTCACTTGGATATAGTGGATCCATATCTTTTGGAAACTCAAATTTAATTCCCTTCTTTACTGGCCTGGGAATCATCATAGCTTTCTTGATTTCCATTTTTTCTGCAAGTTGCTCCTTTCTTTCATTTGAAAGAAGTCTGAGAGTGTTTGCTTCCTGCACTCTCACCCAAATGGGATAAGCCCTGTTTTCCAACTCATCAAATGTCAAAGCCTTCAACTTCTGATGTGTCCATCCAACTCCATGACATCTGAGCAACATAAAATAGAGCTCCCTTCTATCCCTTTTCAACTCTGAGAGAATATTGCTTGCCTTGTGTTTCAAAATCACCTTACAATCCTTCTGAACTCTAAGAAGAAGCTCCAAACCCCATATTTGATCTGAAATGGTCAAGTCTGGATTATCCATACAGCTTTCTTCCCAAGCATTGTACATTTGAACCACCTCTTGCATGTCAAAGTCAACCTGCAACTTCAACTCTCTCAGCTTCTCTTTGGCCAACTCATCTCCATACTCAAGCCTTTCAGGTTCTATAATCATTACACTTGAGTCTGAGCTAGCTCCATCACTTTCTTCTTCTGAAGACACAACAAATGGTGACTTCTCCTTTTTATCTTGTTCCATGATTTGTGCAGCCAATCTTCTATCAAACTCAACTTGAGCTGCATCCTTTGGAATAATTTCTTCTACCAATTTACCCTTACCCTTATCTGATGGTGCAATGGTTGGTAAGGTAGATGGTAATACCTGAGTAGAAACTTCCTTGATGATAGATGATGACTGGGATACATCACCTTCATGTGCAGGTCTGTCAACGCCCAAATTTATCCTATCAGCGCCCAAAATACTTCTATCAGCGTCCAATGTTTCCTTGTCAATGCTCAAATATTTTCCCTCAGCGCCTTGTGTAACCTCTCTCAACATAGCTGTAAATGATAAATTTAAATTGATTGGAGAGACTAAGGACGTATCAAAATCTGTTTGTTTCTTCAAAGATGTAAGGGCTTCAGCAACATCCATTGATTGACCATCTTGGCTGCCCTTATCACTCAGATTTATTTGATCTTCCTCCCCTTTGGAAGACTCCTCCATACCCATCCTAGCATGATCACTTTCCAAAACAACAATCCTCTCCCTAAATTGCTTGAGTTCAAGGCCTTGTGAGCTGACAATCTGTACTAAGTCTGCATTTTGCTTTTGCAAGCTAATGCTGACTACCGTCAATTCCAAAAGAGTCATTGGTTCCAGTCTGCCCTCTTCTAAATTTGGGACTTGACCTCCCAAGTCAGATTCATTGGGCATGGATGAGGACTTAATTATGGTGGGACTACCTTGGCCAGCATCTAAGCCAGAACCAATAGTCCCAGCCTCATCCAGGTCACTAGCCACACTTATGGTGGTGGTTCTCTCTGCTACATGGCTAGGACCACCAGAGGAGAACACTCCAGTAGTCCTTTGGCGTTTCATAAACCTATATTCAGGGGTTGTGGAAGATGGTGTGGAAGAATGGGTAGATGTGGGTTGGTTAAGGGGTGTTTGGGATTGTGAAGGTTGTGTGTCAGCGTTGGAAATAGGCACATCAACGCCAACATTTAATGTATCAGCGTTGAAGGGTTCTTGGTCAAGGTGCATGTGTTCAGGTGAAGGTAAAGGTTCAGGAATGGGTTCAAGTTGTGGTTGAGGTTCAATTTGAGGTTGGGGGTCTGGTTGGGGTTGTGCTGCTGCAATAACAGCAAGCATGGCTGGGGTTAAAGGTAGGTCTCTATGGGGTGGTGAATCCATCTTTATAAAAATAGCTTTCTTTTGCTCAGGGATCTTATAAAAATCATTGTGATCCCTTGAGCAATAACCTTGATCATCAAAAATCATTTGCAGAAAACGGGGATAAGCTAAAGTTATTTTTGTCCCCTTATTTTTACACATCCCCTCAAAAATAATTTTAGAATAGTTATATTTTTGCCCTGTTGCAATGCACACAATAGCACTTGCAATGGATCTATTGATCTCATTGTGTGCATTACATTTGGGACTCAAACATTGAAGGAGGACGTGTATGAGGTACTTCCAGGTTGGGGGAAATTCCTGCTTATGATACTTGTTTAGAGTACCTTCATCAAGAAAGGGATATCCCAAAGCCCTAAGCCCTTGTTCTATTTCATTTATGGGAAGGGTGACTATACCATCAGCATCATCAAGATGCAAGGCTTGGCGTACCAAAGCCTCAGTAACCACCCAAGACCTCCCATGAACAATAGAAGTTAATGTGATCACTCCATTAACTGTTGAGGAACTAACAGTGTTCCAAAACTGCTTAATGTGTGTGACTGGAATGAGTGGTGCATGAGAAAGAGCATACCTTAATGGGGATGCGTTCAAATACGCCACCATTTGTGTGTATTGAGGAAACAGATCATCATCAGCGTCAAGATAAGCAATCATGTTGTGTTGTGATCTGAACCCCAATGCCAATTCTGCTGAGTTAAACTTTGGTGCCATTGATGAAAGCTGTTAATATTAAGTGTAGAAGATGAAGTTGATAAGAGAAAAGTGTTAGACAAGAATTATAGATACCCTGTTTAAAATAGGAGCCAAATTTATAGGAGAGAAAGAATGCATGTGATTGGCCCAAAAATAGGCAAAGATTTTCAAAAACTAATCATGAAAATATTGAAAAAGTTATAAGTTATCTCATGCATTAAATGAAAGTAACAACTCCTAAAATTACGGCTTGAAAATATGTCAAAAAGTAACAACTGGGTAGGTCCCATTGAGTGTCAACGGTCAAAAATAACCTATCAACGCCCAACGACTATAATCTTGTCAACGTTCGCCTAAAGCCATGTCAGCGTCCAATTTGGTCTCAACAACGCTTGGAAAAATCTTGTCAGCGTCCAAAAATAAAATTATTTTAAAAAGTGGAAAATGACCTTAACAAGTAATTTATCCTAGAGAAGATAACCAAAAGCTGATAATTATCATAGGGCGGCAAGCACTGTCCAGTTATGCACACTTGCATAAGCAAGATAGACATAACAGTCCTCTAGTATCCCTTGCTAACCAAAACTCTTAACAACAAAGTTACCTTATAAAATCCTTGTTACTCCCAGGTAAATCCCATATCAAAATCATTCCCAAGTCTCCCAACAGACCACAACCAATTCTAGGCCAAAAATGTCTTGGCAGCATGCAAAGTTGATATACTATGCATGCTACAGTGCCTCATGATTTAGTAAAACTAACTCATACTCACCTGTGGACACAATCTAGAATTGTGATAAGAGTATCATATGGATACCCAAAAATCCTAAAGGTTCCTAAAACCTCCCCTTAAACTATGATACAAAAAGTTTGCTAAAATCATGCATGAACATAAAAAATTTATGTCAAGATAGGAATGAAACATTCCAACCATCATCCATAAATAAAAACTTGTCCAAATGCTTCTCCATTGATCCATAAGCAACTCTGTATCCAACGGTATACTGCTAACACCATCTGCACATTTAGATTGAAAACCACAAAACTAACATTGTTGCTGACAACGCCCCGATAACAAATGACAGCGTTGAGGGAAGCTTTGTCAGCGTTAGACAATTATATTGCTGACAACGTTGCAAAAACACTTATCATTGTTCAAGCAACCTTTGTCAATGTTAGAAAAATATAGTGGAAAATCTAAATCATCAATAAGACCAATAATAATAATGCATCATCCTGTACATACTTTTACAAAAAGGAATCCAAAACACATATTATGTGAGATTAACCATTCCAATACTTGTTACCAAGTATTGAAATCTCCCAGCATCAAAAGGTTTAGTTAATAAATCTGACACATTTTCCTCAGTGTCAACCCTATTTGGTTGTATTAAACCTTTCTCAAAGCAATCTCTTATAAAATGGTGTCTAATTTCTATGTGTTTAGTTTTAGAATGATGTACAGGATTCTTAATGATGCATAAAGTACTATTATTGTCAACAAATATCTTAGTATGCATGAAATTATACCCATAGTCCAATAGCTGGTTCTGAATCCACAACACTTGACCACAACATGCAGCTGCAGCCACATACTCTGCTTCAGTTGTAGAATTAGCCACCACTGTTTGTTTCTTGCATTGCCAAGATATTAACCTGCTCCCAAGAAACTGACATCCACCAGTTGTGGATTTCCTATCAAACTTATCACCTCCATAATCACTATCTGAATATGCAATCAGCTCCAATGGTGAATCCTTTGGGTACCACAAACCAAGACTAGGATAACATCTTAGGTACCTAAAGATCCTCTTCACAGCATAAAGGTGACATTCTTTGGGAGTCACTTGATGGCGTGCACAAGCACACACAACAAACATAATGTCAGGTCTGGAGGCAGTAAGATACATCAAGGATCCAATCATGGATCTATAATGCCTGACATCAACATCATTCCCATCTCCAATCTTTCCCCAAGGGTGTTCTCTATCCATAGGAGTAGTATCCCTCTTTTCATGTGGAGAAAAGCCAAACTTCTTCAAGATCTCAGCAACATATTTGTCTTGGGAGATGAAGATACCATCTTCTTTCTGCTGAACTTGTAAACCTAGAAAGAAGTTCATCTCCCCCATAGCACTCATCTTGAATTTGTCTGTCATAAGCTTAGAGAAATCCTCACTCATCTTTGGATCAGTAGACCCAAAAATGATATCATCAACATAGACCTGCACAAGCAACACATCCTTGCCTTTCTTCTTTGTAAACAGTGTCTGATCTATGGTGCCCCTCTTGAATCCATTGTCCACCAAATAGGTAGACAAAGTACCATACCATGCTCTAGGGGCTTGATGAAGGCCATACATAGCCTTTTTGACTCTATACACTTTATCTGGATGCTCTGGATCCTCAAAACCAGGAGGTTGCATTACATATACTTCCTCAACAATGGTGCCATAGAGAAAGGCACTCTTGACATCCATTTGATAGACTGTGAAGCCCATGCAAGAGGCATAGGCTAGAAAAATCCTAATAGCTTCAATCCTTGCAACTGGTGCAAAGACCTCCTCATAGTCTATCCCCTCCTCTTGTGTATAACCTTGAGCCACTAACCTTGCCTTGTTTCTGACCACAATACCTCTTTCATTTCTTTTGTTCCTGAGAACCCATCTTGTCCCTATAGGTCTGACATATCTAGAACAATCAACCAGCTCCCAAACATCCTGAATTGCAAATTGGTGAAGCTCATCCTGCATTGCTTCCACCCAACTTGGTTCTTTGAGAGCATCAAATATTTTCTTGGGTTCTTCTTGTGACAGAAAACATGCAAACAAACATGCTTGTACAAGAGGGTTATCAACCTTCTTGTGTATATTGGCAATAAACCCACCAAGACCTTGATGAGATCTTCTGGTCTGAACTGGAGTCATAATATCACCAATGATCTGAGATGTGGGGTGATTCTTCATTGTGGAAGTGAGAACCCCTCCTTCAAAAAGTCTGGTGTCCTCAACTTCACGCTCCATGTTGCCAATATCTTCTTCATCAGACTCTCTTTGATCAACATGAACCTCTTCAAGGATATTGGAAGGTCCACCTTGTTCAAATTTGGAAGAGAAAAGATGCCCATAAGTCTTGTCAACGTCTGAATCTTGGTTGTCAGCGTCTGGGCTAACAGCGCTTGAAATGTTGTTGTCAACGTCTGAGCCATCCACGTCTGAATTGGTCTTGTCAGCGCTAGATTTGCCTTTGTCAGCGCCTGAAGAACCATGCATGTTTGTATCTGGTGGTATTTGGAAACCACCATTATCTTGTCCAGCAGCAGCAGCAGCAACAAAAGCATCTGTCCAAATGGGAATTGTGACATATTCAAATGTAGGAGATGCCTTTTCTGCTTGTGATCCAACCTTCTCATGAACCTGTGTACCTGAAACATTAACAACTTGTTCCTCCACAACATTTGAAGTTACCTTCACAATGTCTGGATTAGTGACAGGCATATAATTTAAAGTTCTAGATAAGGGTTCCAAATCAAACAACCAATTAGGACCACTTTCAGGATCACTAGGTTTATTCACTAAGAACCTAACATGTACTCTCTCAACTATACGTTTGTCCTCTTTAAGATAAACCCTATAACCCTTGCTCTGGACTGAATACCCCATGAAATAGCCCTCATCACCTTTTGCACTAAATTTTCCTAAGGCATCACTAGTATCTAGCACTACTACATGACAACCAAAAGGTCTGAGAAAACCAATATTAGGTTTTCTTCCCCAAAGTAACTCATAAGGTGTTTTGTTCTGAATTTTGTTAACCAATGCTCTATTTTGCACATAGCATGCTGTATTAACAGCCTCAGCCCAAAAGGCTATTGGAAAGTGAGCATCAGCCAACATTGCTCTGGCTGCTTCAATTAGGGTTCTATTTTTCCTCTCAGCAACCCCATTTTGTTGTGGGGTTCTAGCAATACTAAATTGCCTAGTAATTCGTTTCCTGGCACAAAAATCATCTAGCTTCTTGTTCCTAAATTCTCCACCATTATCACTCCTAAGCATTTTAACCTCAGTTCCAGACATTTTCTCAATCTGAGTGATAAAATCAATAAGAACATCAGTTGTGTCACTCTTCATAGCTAGAAAGAATGTCCAAGTAAACCTAGAAAAGTCATCTGTGACAACAAAGCAATATGACTTACCATTCAAACTCTCTATATTTGTTGGACCAAAGAGGTCCATGTGAAGCATATGAAGAGGTTTGGAACTAGTGTGCACCTGTTTGGACTTGAATGAGACCTTATGCTGCTTGCCTTTAAGACATGCAACACAAGAGTGGTCATTGTGGAAGGCCTTCTCAGGCAAACCATCAACTAAACCAAGCCTCACAAGTCTATTTATATTTTTAAAATTTATGTGCCCTAGTCTCCTGTGCCACAAATTACTCTCATCTGCTGAGGCCTTAGCATAAAAACAAGACATATTTGTATTCATTTTAATCCCATTCAAATTCACATTATATATGTCCTTATGCCTAGGTGTTCTATACTCAATATATTTCTCATCAAGGATCTTAAAATCCTTGCTTAACACCAAGCACTCAGTATCAGTAAAAAGAACCTTATTTTTGTTATCACAAACTTGTGATACACTAAACAGATTATAATCCAGTTCTTTTACCAGGAAGACGTTCTCAAAACGTAGATTATTGGTGAGAAGGGTTCCTTTGCCTGTGATAGTCCCATATCCACCTCCAAAGTATACCTTATCACCATCTTTAATAGGGGTGAAATTCGTCAGATAGTCTTCCTTTCCTGTCATGTGCCTTGAGCATCCACTATCCCAATATCCATAATCATTGATCTGTCTTTGAATGCCCTGCACATAAAGAAAACAAATTAGTTTTCTTTGGGAACCCAAGTCTCAAAAGACTTGGATTCATCTGGTTGTTCAATAAGAACAGACTTAGTTCTCACAACAACCCCATTCTCATCCTTTTTAGGATGAAATACCCAGTTAACCCCAATAGGTTTTGTAATGACCTTTGAAATGTAATTAATTCTATTGCAAGTCATTGAAATCCCATTTTCATTAGGGTTTTGATCTTTCTTGGGTCTCCATGTTAAGCTTGAAGAAGCTTTAGACCCCTTACCTTGTGGCTGCAAATATTTAGGTCTGGTCACGTTTCTGTCAGCGTTAGAATTAGTCCTGTCAACGCTGAAATTACCCTTGCCAGCGTTGAACCTAGGGTTTGCTACAGGAACCCATTGCCTATTTGACCAGGTGTTTGTCTTTTGAAATGGTCTTTGTCCATGAGTGTTAGACCTTCTAGAAAAGAATGGGGCAGGTCTAACCACTTGTGGACTTTGCTGCACACAAGGTTTGGGTCTGACAACGTTTGACTTTCTAACAACGTTGACTTTCTTCCTGTCAGCGCTGAAATTGTTCCTGTCAGCGCTGGCTTTGGGAGCGTTGACACACTTGTATGCCAAATGTGAAAAGCTACCACAAGTGTAACAGGCTTTCTTAGACACACCCTTAGGTCTAGAAGAGAAGAAACCTGTTCCATGATTGCTAACTTGGCTCTTGGGTGACCTATTATTCCTATACATCTCTGCATATTTAATGGTAGGTCTTCTAACAGTGTTTGAGCCTAGGTCAACAGCTTTACCAGTGATTGGGTGAGTAACCTTAATGGGTGGTGATTCATTGGGACTTTCACATAGCAAACCTCCCTTAACAAATAAAGTAGGGTTAGCTTTCTTCCACTCATTTAGGTCAGTCAATTTTTGTTGATACTCTTCCACTGGAGTGACAACTCTTGGTGGAGGAATGAATTCCTCTTCTTGGCATTCTGGTATACCAGTCCAAGACAAGTCCTTTCTAAGGACACCATAGAAGTCACCAGCTGGTGGTGGAACCAGAGAGTAATCATTCATCCCAATCCCAGTCATGTACTTAGGATCCCTTTGTTTAGCTACACAGTCTCCTTGGGTTTGGGTGGCTCTATCAAATCTTTGAATTTTGAGGTCAACATTATATTTATTCTTAATGGCCTCATCTAATTTAGCCTGTAGATCTCTATTAACCTTTGTCATGATGTTTCTAACATCCATACTACCCTCTACCTCATGTTTTAAGATATTGATCTTATCCTTTAAGTCAAATTCCATTTTCTTGTATTCAGAAACGGTTTTCTCAGTTTCAGTAAGAGCTAGTTGGTAATTAGACAATTTACACCTTTCAGTGCTCATATCATCTTTTAGTTTTAACACCTCTTTGTTAAGTCTTTCAGTGTTTAACCTACAACCTTTGCTACAAAAAGCATCATCATATACCTCATTATCAGATGAGGAGGAGGAGTGTGCCATGAGAGCATATTCAACATGCTCTTCTTCTTCAATATCAGCAACCAAAGCTTTATCCTCTTTAGCATTCTTAGCCAGATAGCTCCAATCCCATCCTGTACCATCAATTCCTTGAACTGCAACCATGGCTTTGGAATCCTGAGCTTTAACAACCTGACTTGAGGGTTTACCAGCATCAGATCTTCTAGGAGATCTGCATTCCCTCATGAAGTGCCCCATACGATGACAGTTGTAGCATTCAACTTTGGATTTATCAAATCCAGCTGTGTCTTTAGCATTGAAGGTCATCTTCTTTTTAAACCTTCTATTCCACCTATTTGCTCTTATACTAGCAAGAGCCATGTTCCACTTGATGTCCATCTCTTCCAAGTGCTCATCACTTATCTGCTCAAGGTCCTCATATGTAATCACTGAACCATTGGGCAAAGAAGCAATGTAAGCAAAAACAGTATCCAAATCAAAACCAGCAGGTTTAACTCTTGGGGAGTCATTCTTGAATGTATCAGCGTCTGAAAAGGAGACGTTGACAGGACTTGTTCCAGCGCTGACATATGATGATCCAGTAACTGGATGCATATAAGAGTCCTTCTGATTGAATTGACCTTCACTATGAGAGAAGAAGGGGAAGATTTGCTTCCATGCTCTGAAAGAGTTTCATCTTCCAACAGTCTTAGTTTGTTGTAGATGTCATCAAACGAAGAGCTCTTGTAAGTATTATTGGCAAGAACAGATCTTGCCTCAATCTTCCATGCCTCACCAAGACTTTTAAGAAAGGTAGCATTGGTGTCAACATCACCAACTTGTGTCCCCATGAAGGACAAGTTGCTTGTGATGTCAAGCAATCTGCTTCTTACACTACTCAGTTTCTCATTGGGTTGAGCTTTGAAGATAGCATAATCATGCAGAAGTTGCTTTTTCTTTTCTTCCTTAGTGTCTGCATTGCCACCATATGCAACTTCAAGTGCTTCCCAAAGATCCTTAGCAGATTCATAGCCTCTATATTTGTGCTGGTTTTCTTGTCCCAAAGAGACTTTCAGAATATTTAGGGCTTTCATGTCAACCCTTTTCTTTGCAATATCTTCAGCACCTACAGCTCTACCATCTCCAGGTTTTTCTTTCTTATCCTCTTCAGGGCATCCTTCAACAACTGTTCTTTGACTAATGGCATCAAGAATATTTTGAGCCTTATTGAATGAGTTTCCATATTCAATAATCTCCCAGAGTGTGTAGTCATAGATCCCCAGATATTATTCAAAGTTGAACTTCCATAAGTCAAAGTTGGTTGCATCAAGCATGGGAATCTTGATGTTTGGTAAGGCTGAGGAGGAGGAGGTTATTGCTTCAAACATGATGTTGTTAGGGTTTTGGTGTTTTTAGGGTTTCTGAGAAAATTAGGGTTTTGGTGTTCGTGTATGGTGTTCTTTAAAGATCAAAAGTTCCTCAACAAGCTCTGATACCACTTGTTGATCCCAAACTTAGATCGATTAGCTTTGTGTATACGAGATTAGATCAAGTAATACACGTAGAGAAACCTTTGTATATGCTTTGTGAATCTAAGTGTTATGCGGAATTTAACACTTAAACAAGAACACAAGATATAAACAAAACTTTCACTTTGATTATGAATGTCGAACTTGCTTACAATGAAAGATGTTTACGAACGAAAACTTATATGAAACTTAATTAACTTGATGATAAACATTAACCTAAAGGCCTTCTTTTATAGATACAAGAAGCCTTGTACAATAATCTACGTATCAACTATTCTAGGTAAATATAAATATAGAAAATACATTGTCGTTTCTATCCTTACTAGAAGTATTCTAGAATATAATAAACGTGTAGATTATATCTTCCATCAGTGCTTGTCTTCAATGTGTCAACGCTTGACTTTAACTAGTCAACGCTTGAGCTGTCAGCGCTTGCTTTGTTCTTGTCAACGCTTGAATTGTTCTTGTCAGCGCTCAAGTGATCTGGCCTTAATTTATTCCCAACACTCTTAAACCTTTTCTTTTTAATTGTTTATTAGATCTAAGAACATGGGAATCAAGGGTTTATTAAAAACCATTAATTAAACAAGTTAATTAATTAGATCTAATCATGGGATATTAAAAACATGGGTTTAAGGGGATGTTTGGTTCGGCCGGCGCACACAAACCGAGAGCCAATGCTCTCGGTGTGGCTCGTGTGACCACAACCGAGACCAAGTGGTCTCGGTGTGGGTGTTGCGGCTCGGCAGCAGGCAGGGACCAATGGAACCCGACGCAAGTCGGGGTTGGCCTTGGTGGTCGTGGGGGGTCTCGGCTACAAACAAACAAACACCAACGGCTTAAGCCGATGGCTAAACCGAACAAGCAGGGGAAACCGCCGCATGGGCAGCGGCTAGCCAAGGCTCAAGGGACCACCGGATTAGGCCGGTGGCACCTTTAAAGGGATTGTTGTTGATCCGGTTCAAGGGTTAAACTGGTCCGGTTCACGACATGTTTAGAGTTAAAACACGGGTTCGGTTCATGGTGTATTTTTACAAGTTAATTATTTTAACAAGTTAAATAATTACAATGTTTAATTAAATTAATTTTACATGCTTTATAACTAATTTAATTTAGACATGACTTAGGTTATTTATTATTAGAAATAATACATGATTTTAACCTACGTATTTTATGATTTAATTTTAGATTTAAAGTAATTAAATAATTATTAAAACATGGCTTATAATTAATTAATTTTCATGACTTAGGTAATATTAATAATAAATATTAATACATGTTTTAACCTAAGTATTAATTACCATTTTGTTTAATTAAATCATGTTATATTTAATTAAATTTTATAACCTATAGTTTATGTAATTTACATGTAATAATTAATAAACTATACTATTAAACCACATGACTTAGAATAATTACAAGTAAACTTAAGCTTATATTATTAGCTTAATAATCCAGCTTAATTCTAATTATGGAAACTTTCTATTTTTAGAAAGTTATTTATTTAATGTAGCTAATCTATTTATGGAAACTTTCTATTTTTAGAAACATATTTATTTAGGCCAGCTATTCTATTTTTGGAAACTTTCTATTTTTGGAAACTTTCTATTTTTAGAAACTATCTATTTTGGAAACTTTCTATTTTAGAAAACCTGCTATTTTTAGAAAGTTACTTATTATTACACAACAAGTATAATAATACAAGAAATACAAGTAATACTTAATCAGAATAAACAGAATATATGATAAACACAGCATAACGATAAAATCAATAGAATATGACATAAACATATAAAACAAGCTAAGACATGATATAAAACAAGTTACGTATACAGTAAGCAAAATACTTATACACATATATTATTTATGTAGCATTAGTGATATCGAAGTAGGACTCTCTTCTGTTCGTCTTCTTCGTTCACTAGACACAAGGTACGGATTCTCTGTCCTTTCAGTATGGTCATTCTTTCCTTATTTGGATTTCCCCGTATGCAGCCAACTGTTTTCCCTAGTATATGTTTTATATGTTTTGATTGCTTATGTTTAATTAAATGCCTAAAGCCATATACATGCACGATCGGTTTCACCTAGTTATGGAGGTACCATAACCATAACACTAGAGGCACCAGTGTTATGACTTCACCACCGCGGAGTGATAGCTCATGACGTCCCTTCAGCTTTTGGCCATATTATTATTATCATGTGGGGCGTATGGGTGCATCCTAGGTTATATGTTTTTATAGATTAAACAGGTGAATGTGGTGTGTGCCTTGCATCCTTCACAAGGAGCTGATCCCTCCTACCCAAAAACTTATATTAATTATAGGCAGCCCCTCTAATTGCATGATGAGGTCACCCCTCCAAGTATTCATGCACGTTGATATTTCATGACCTATATTGGCTAATGGTAAACATGTTAAACAGTTTTTATAAGATAAACATAAGGCTTTTCAAACTATAAAACCAGTTTTACTAAGTATACCAGGTTTTCCAGGACTTAGACGTTTCCGCTGCTATATGTTGTCATGCTTATGTTATTCATTCTATGCTTGTATATCCATGCACTAAGCGTTATGCACAGCCGTTTTTCCTTTCATGTTCCCGAAACGGCAGGTACTCAAGGACGCTCGTAGACTTTAAACGTACGTGCATATGGATTGGAAGCTTCCTATCTTTCATTACTTTTGGGGTACCGATGTTTGTTTCCGATATTTCTTCATACTTTGATACTCATTTCTATGGACATTGTTTAGTACTTTTCATTTACAGTACTTATGTTTGTGTGTGATGAGTTCTACTTTTGGGGTACCGATGTTTGTTTCCGATATTTCCTTTATGGTCATGTAATGTTTAATACATTTATCCTTGTATGCTTTGATGACACGCCATAATCACGCGTGACATTCAATTTACCAAAATGGGGTGTTACAATTATGGTATCTGATGAGACTGCTTTTATACATATTCTCATCGTCCAAAACAGGCTTTAAATGCATTAAATATCATGAAAATGGCCAAATATATGCTTGTGTTTGTTACTTGTGTATTTTAGGTACGGATATTGAGAAAATGACAAAAGATCACAAGAATCATGCAAAAACGAACACGGGAAACGAAGCCGCACAATGAACCAAGCCCTAATGAAGAAAAACCCTTGAAGATATGAAGATTATGCAAGAAGGGTCCTTCAATATTGAAGAATTGACACTTTAAACCCTTGTATCTTCTTAATTACAAGATTGGTCCCTAAAGTTTGTCAAAATAACAAAAAGGGCCCTCCACTTTGAAGAATTGGCAAATTTATTCCCTCACCAAAACTAAATTGCCAATATTAGTCCTCCTCAAAGTCAAACATACCATGAAGGACTTCAAGTTACAAGAAATTACAAGTTTGGTCCTTAAAATATGTCAAATTGCAAAAAGGACCCTTAACTTTGAAGAAATGGCAAAAATGTTCCCTCATTAATCATGACTTGTCTATTTCAGTCCTCCAAGAAGTCAACCATACAAGTCAAGACCATTAACTATGAAGAAAATGCCAAATCAGCCCTTCAAGAATCAACAAATGGCAAGAAATACCCCTGAAAATACTTTGGAAAAGTATTTGGGGCAAAAGTGTGAAGTTGAAAACTTTATTAACAAAGGAAATAGGATTTGGGCTGTTTTATTTGCAAGTGACAAGAATCAAAGAGATGAGGGGTTATTTATGGCAGATAACACAACTTACCTAGACCAGTAGTGGGGTGACACGTGCCCTACTACCACTTTTCCACCAATCAACACACCCTATTGTGCCATGTCATCTTCCACCCACAACAGATTATAACTAATCTGTTTATTTTATTAAACACGCGCTAAACACAAGTTTAAAACCCCAAAACAGATTAAACTTGGCACTATTCATCCCAAGAACACAATTGGGTTTTTACTAATGGCTTGTAATTAGACCCCCAACTGCTCCAGATTTATGATTAATCTAATCATAAACACAACCCAACTTTTAAAACTCATGCCACATCATCCCTTTGTCACATGTTAAACCCTGCTTTGTCACCCTTGAGGAAGAAGCCAAAACCCTGACAGAGAATCAACACACTACATTCCAGCTTACACTTTAAGCTTGTTTTGTACCCTTGGATGAAATTCAAACATGCCAGCAACAACAAAACTCCAAAACAAAGTCACATGTTCAAGAATCTTCAAGCTACTGAAGGGGCATTTTTGGGACTTCACCAACAATTATGGTTGCATTTTTATGCATTCACTAGTCCATTTGTAGCCTATATAAGGCATAGGACCCTTACAATTTAGCTTTGCTCTTGATTTTTCCTTAGTTCACAATTCTGTAAATCTCATTTTCATATTAATGAAGTGTGTTTGAAATTTGTGAAGAAAGACCAAGTGCCAATCTTATTTCCTTCTTAGTATTGTTTAATGTTAACTAATCTTGAATCCTAAAATCTGTTTTTAATGGAGTGTAAAAGTTTGCATATTTTCCTATAATCTTGATATTTTGCTAAGTCTTGTTCAAACCTTGGAATTTTTGGGCTATAAGTGATCTATACACCCTGATAAGGAGCTTATCCAGGTGTTGTGAGCTTATAGTTTGGGGATAATCAAGTGTGGGGAACAAAGGTTGCATTAATCAAGTTTTCCTCTTTTTCTGTTTGTGATAATTTTGTGCTTTAACCTTGTTGAATCTTAGCAGGGTTGTTTGTGGAAGCTTGTGCTTGTTCTTGCTAGCACATAAGCTCAAAATTCGTGGGTGTGGATGTACATCCATGAGGTTTGAACCTTTCTACTTAAAATCTGCTTAAAATCTTAATTTTTGGTGATTTTGTGTATTGCTTGTGTTCTTGTGAAATTTGTGGCTTGATCTTGCTTAATACTGCATATTACATCTGTTTATGTGTTTGATTGGGCTTGGGTAGTCTTGGAATACACTTATACTTGTTTAAATTTGATTTGAAAAAGATAAGGGGTGTTTGGGATTATCTATTTAAGATCATAGATTGGTATTGTGTTGTTAGAAAGTGTTGTTGTATATGTTATTTACTTGGTTGAGTACTAAAACCTTCAAGTTATTGCCTTTAAAATCTTAAATTCAAGATTGTGCTATATCTCATTGGTTTTGACTGTTTTTTACCTAAAATTTTGGTAATACTTAGAGTATATGCATGTTTAGGGATAAAAGGTGTTAAATCAAAGTTTGTGTAACTTGATTTGAAGATTTGAGTGTTTAAAATTGGCTTGTTGGTCAAGTATATCAGCAAAGTGAAAAATCTGCATGTTCTCAGTAGCTTTTTGGTGCTTGAATCTTGATCTAGACCTTGAACCATTGCATGAAACCTGTTTAAATCTGTTCATTTGAATTTATTAAAGCTTGTGTATGCATTTGGTGCAATTTGGTTGGCTGAATCTGGCTAAAATAGCTTATTGAACTCTTAACTGCTTATGTTCATGTCTGTGATTGATTTGGTGATGTTTTGATTAATCTGTGCTAAGGCTGATTGTGATTGTGTTTTTGTGATTGTTATTGACTCCTTATGATTAACAGATCATTTGGGTGCCTTTGTGAAACTTGAATCCACAAAAAAGTCACTAAAGACAAAAAGTCAAGAAAGTCAAGCAGTGGGAAAAGTTCCCACTACTCAACACCCAAAACTAGCCCCTGCTAGTGTAATTTTTCATCCAGCTTATTAATAAGCCATTTTGGCTTATCCAGACTTACAACAACTTACTTTTCGTAATAGATCTTCATTATTTGACCCAATTATTTGATCTAGAGCTTATCATACCTTGGCTTTGACTTTTTGCTAGAAAACTCATAAAGTTGACTTTTAATTAAGTGCTTATCTGCTTATTCCATCTTATTGAGTGTGCTTATTGAAAAACTTTTTGTTGATTAAGCTTAGTTAAGTCATTTAAAAGCTTTTGAAAGTTGAATCAGCTCTTGGGTTGGCCTAGAACTCGAAAACGACTATTTTGTCGTTTTGTGAAGATAGCTTATTGCTTATTCAGGCTTATTCCTTGTGCTTTTTCCAATTTTCTTTTTACAGATCTCTTAAGTAAATCAAAAGAAGCTTGTGTGTCTAATTTGAGTTTATGGCATCAGCTTATAACTTAATGGGCCAAAAAGCCCATTATGAATAAGCTGCTTTGAAATAAGCTAGCTTAAACACATTTTCAGCTTTTAGGCCTTTAGAGTTTCTTTCTTAAAATCAAATTTTGAGTCAGATAGGAACTTTTGGGCTTAATTGGACAACATTTTGCTTATTGGGCCTATTTGAGCCCATTAAGGGGACTGTTTGGACTTTTGGCCCATTAGGGGTATTTTGTAATTTCAACTTCATTTCTGTTTTTATTAGGTTAAAATAAGCTAGTTTGCAACTTTTTAGATTTTTTATACATTTTGGATTTATATTGATATTTTATTATTATTTTATTATTAAAAATTAAAATTTAGATTTTTCAAGTTTTTATATTTTTCTTAGGTCAAATACATTAAGTTAGAAATTTTACAATTTTTAGAATATTTTTATTGTCATTAGATTAATTTTTAGAATTATTTTAAGTTTTAATAGTTTTTATTGTTTTTAAATAGTTTTTATTAATTTTAAAATTTTCAAAAATAGTTATAAATTTGGTTAAGTCATTTTAGAGGTTTACAATTGAAAAAATCTCATTTTGGGCTTTTGTTAATTAAATTGATTTTTTGGGCTTTAATTAGCATTAAAAAATTCTTATTTAATTAAATAAAAGGTTTGAGTGATTTTTGATTTTTTGTAAACTCTAATTACATTATTTAGGATTTATTTCAATTTTCTAGGAATTTTTAGGGTAAATTTTCAATTTTGCTACTTTCTACGGTTTTACGTGTACGACATTTCGTCTTAGTTTAATTCATAATCGTAACCGTCATTCTCTTCTAACCTTTTCTTCTTTTCTTTCTTAACAGAACGCACTTGCCTCCTTGAGAACGATCCCCACTTTGGTCATAACTTGTGGTTTTCCTAAATCACTTGTGTACTTGCCCTAATTACCTTTGTTTTCCTAAACAAAGTGTAAAAACTAAACTATTATTTTGGCGTCGCTGCCGGGGAGGCGTGTTGTGTTTTGATTTGGAAATTGTTGTTTTTATACTAACCATAAATATTATTTGTATTAGTAGTACTCTACTAATACGTATTATCGGTTTTCGTTTTTTGTGTGAATATTATTAATATATTGTATACGTAGAACAATAAATTCACAAGTACTCCAAAAGTATGAAAACACAATCTTGTTTGGGAGGTCATTACTCAGTCATTGTATTCGAATCTCAAACAAGAAAGAAAAGGAAAAAAATAGATAAATACTTTCGTGAAGCTCGCTTTTGAAAAATACAAACTATAAGGTGGGTATAAGGCGGGTATTATAAAATATACCCTAAGGAAAAAGGCTCTTATGTGCTTCGCGCTGCCTCGTTTCCCCGCTTGCTTGTGAGTATTTTGAGATTGAAAGCTAATCGAGGGTTTTTCTGCCCAAAACATTATTAAGTATCATATATACTTTCTTGGTTTCATTTGATTAAACCCTCTTGAACGTTTTGGTGTTCCACCAATGTTCTAAAGTCATCGAAGGCGTTCACTTCACGTGATCGTTTTCATTCCTTGAGGCTTCTTTAATCAAGAAATCTTAAGGAGGAGATTTGTAGATTTTTGTCTGCTTAATACAATCACAAAAATCCAAAAAAAAGTAAAAACAATCAAAAACACAAAAAATTGGAAAAATACAAAATACCAAAAAGAATCTTCTTTGCTCATCCCCACGTTGTACGTGACATTTATGCAAACTCGCAACCAAGCAAGACGTGCATGTAAACGTATAAACCGAAAGGAGTCAACACCTACTCCTAATCTTTCTAGTGAGGAATCTCCTATTGACGAACCTATCGTAAGAGAAGAACCAACCATGGCGAATCGAACTCTGATGGAGTTACTTCAAGCACCCACCGAGGGTTATAGAGAGGCTATTGTGATTCCCGCTATCCTTTCGGAGAATTTTGAAGTGAAAACGGGTTTATTATCGATGATCCAAAACAACAAATTCCGTGGTGATGAAAAGGATAACCCGCACAACCATATCCGCCAATTCAATCGTCTTACCGCCACTTGTAAATTTAAGGATGTTGCTAATGACTCGATTAAGATGATGCTTTTTCCGTATTCCTTAGCGGGGCCCGCTAAATTTTGGTTAGAGAAAGAGCCACCCATTTCTATATTGACGTGGAAGGATCTCGTTTCTAAGTTTGTGAACCAATTTTTTCCGCCCTCTAAGACTACGTATTTGAAAAACGAGATTTCAAAATTTTCACAAGAATTTAATGAGAGTTTTTCAACGGCTTGGAATAGGTTTAAGGAAACGTTACATGAATATCCTCATCACGGTTTTTCTGACATGCATCAAATTGACACATTTTACAATGGATTGAATGATCATGAAAGGGATTATCTAAATGCCGCCGCGGGTGGTAATTTTTTGTTTAAAATGGTTGAGGAAGCGTTGTTGATAATTGAGAATAGATCTAAGGTGTATAGTCCTCGTAACACATCAAGTGTTCGTAAGGCTTCGTCTTCGGCTTCACCTTCTTTGTCTAATACCATCGATGCTTGCCAAATTGAGGCGAATTTGGAAAACAAAATCTTCGATAAGCTTAAAGGTCTTCTAATTGAATTCAAAGTTGGAGAACAAAGTGCTCCCGCTACGGCTAAAGCGGTTGAGGTTTCATGTATGTATTGTGGCGGAGGTCATGATTTCTCGAGTGCATTACCAACGGTGGTAACACTTCGAGTGCCTACGCGGCCACGGGAACTTACAACCAAAACGGTCAAGTTACCCGCTCTAATCAATTGACTCCACCAGGTTTTGCTCCCAATAAAAAATGCTAACAACAACTATCGAAACAATCAAGTTGGTTTTAAAAATAATTACAAAGGAAACTATGGGAATTAAGGGGCTAATAATCAAGTTTCAAACAAAAATCAAAACAATGATTTTCAAAACAACAACAAGAGTTTTCAAACTTTGAAAGATCTTCCAAATGAATTTGTTGAATACGCTAATGGAAGTGATGCTAGGTTTGACAACATTCAAAGAGAAATCATTAGCCTAAGATCCGAGTTTAAGAACGACTTGAAGAAGGAGTTGAAAAATGAGTTAGCAAATGAGCTTAAAATCCATGAAAACAAAATGGAAGGAAATGTAACTAGGATACAACAAAACCAACAAAAAATGGAACAAGGGCAACATGAGATAAAACAAGAGATGATTAAGGCCGAGAAGAGGCAATCCATGTTTGAGGACAAAATTTCATCTATGTTTGAGGCTGTAACACCCCATTTTGGAAATGGAATATTACGCATAATCATGGCGTGTCATCAAAGCATACAAGGATAAATGTCTAAGCATTATTTGACCATAGAAGGGAAATACCGGAATCAAACATCGGTAACCCCAAAGTAGAGCTCATCACACACAAACATAAATACTGTAAAAGGAAAGGACGAAACAATGTCCATAGCAACTGTAGTAAAGTAAAGGAAATGCATAAAGTAAGAAAGACAGTAAATCTTCCAATCCATATGCACGTACGTTTGAGATCTACGAGCGTCCCTGAGTACCTGCCGTTTTGGGAACATGAAAAGGAAAACGGCTGAGCAAGACGCTCAGTGCACGGATGTACAATATAGCATGAAATAGGATAAACATGTAACATATAACAGCGGAAGACTAAGTTCTGAGTAAACTAGTTAAGTATTAAGAAAACTGGTTTTATAGTTTGAAAAATCCTTATGTTTATCTTATGAAAACTGTTTTAACATAAATATACCATAGCCCATATAGGTCATGAAAAGGTCACGTGCCTGAATTCTTGGAGGGGTGACCTCATCATGCTGATTAGAGGGGATGCCTCTAATCAATATACTGGTTTGGGTAGGAGGGATCAACTCCTTGTGAAGGGTGCAAGGCACACACCACATTCACCATGATAAACTGAATAAAACATGTAACTAGGATGCACCCATACGCCCCACCTGATATAATAATATGGCCAAAACTGAAAAGGGACGCCACGAGCAATCACTCCGCCGTGGGGAAGTCATAACATTGGTGCCTCCAATGTTATGGTTATGGTACCTCCATAACTAGGTGAAACTGGTCATGCTTGTATATGGCTATAGATTATGCTAATTAAACATAAGCAGTTCAAAACAATAAAACAAATACTGGGGAAAACAGTTGGCTGCATACGGGGAAATCCTAATAAGGAAAGAATGTCCATACTGAAAGGACGGGAATCCGTACCTCAAGTCCAGTGAATGAACGGAAGAAAGACTCCTACTTCTGGATCACTAACGCTACATGAATACACACGTGTATAAGTATCGATTCACTGATTACGTACTGGGTTTTATGTCTCATTTTAGCTGACTTGGTATGTTTTAGGTCATGGTTCACTGTTTAGAGCCTTAAATTGTGTTTATCTTGTATTCTGATTAATCCGTTTAAGTATTACTGGTATTTCATGTATTATTATACTTACTGTGTAAAAATAAGTAACTTTCCAAAAATAGCAGGTTTCCAAATATAGAAAGTTTCCAAAAATAGAAAGTTTCCAAAAATAGAAAGTTTCCAAAAATAGAAAGTTACCAAAAATAGAAAGTTTCCAAAAATAGAATGTTTCCAAAAATAGAAAGTTTCCTAAAATAGAATTTACTGCTTAAAATAGATTAGTTTCTAAAAATAGAAAGTTTCCAAAAATAGATCAGCTTCCTTAATTAAATAAGTTTCCATATATAGAAGGTTTCCATAATTAGATTAGCTGCCTGAAATAGATAGATTTCCATATATAGAAGGTTTCCATAATTAGATTAGTTGCCTTATTTAATTAAGTTTCTATAAATAGAAGTTTCCATATTTAGAATTAAGCTGGTTACATAAGCTAACATATAAGTCTAAGTGTTTATAAGCTTGTTTCTTAAGTCATATGATATAGCATATAGTTTAATTATTATTTCATGTATTTTAATTAAACTATAGGTTAAGCATTTTAATTAAAGTATAACATGTTTTAATTAAAATGAAATGAAATACTTAGGTTAACATATGTATTATTATTATTAATAATATAACCTAAGTCATGTCTAAATTAATTAATTATAGGCATGTTTTAAATAATTAATTAATTATAACTTATAACATAAAATACTTAGGTTAAATTAATATCATGCTAAATTAATAATTAGAATAACCTAAGTCATGATTTAATTAATATCTCATGTGATTAATTAATTTATATCCTAAGTTCATGATTCATAAAAATTAACATGAAGCATAAATCATGATTTAACCAACGAACCATGAATCGGGCATGAACTCGACACCGTACCCCGAGCCAAACTCGGGGCACGTGTGCCCCCTTGCTGTCGTGGGTCCCACATGAGCCAACCAAGACCAAAAATTGTCTTGGTGGTGGCGGCAATAAGCAAACCAAATCCCCCCTCGGGTTTGTTTTGCTAGGCGGCTAAAACAAACACCCTTTCTATATCATTCTTTGATTTTAATTTATACCAAAACATGTTAGATCAATGTTTAATTATAATGTTTAAATAAGAAAAACAATAACATATTCATGAACATAAACAAAGATTCAAAAGAATTAAAAAGAAGGGTTTTAAAAAGTATACCACTATGTAGCTTGGAAAAGGATGAACAAACACTGATTATAGCAATAGTTTTTAAGATCAAAATCAACCAATCACCCTCCTATGGTGATGCTAAGGTGGCGGCACAAAGAGAGAACAAGGAGGAGGAGAGAAAACTCTTTTAAGGTTTTTGTGTTTATTTCTTGAAAGTGAAAAATGAAAACATATTTTTACCATAACCCCCCCTTTACTTGTAAAAGTCCATGGGCTAAGCCCACCTTGGTATATGTGCCGTGGGTATGGGGGCCCCACATGGGGTACCCGTACCTTTCTCGTGTCCCGATGCTTCGTGTTCGTTCGTGGTTAAACGTGCTCGTGTTTAAAGTGTTTCTGTTCATTTTATCATGTCGTTTATCGTAATTTTAACGCTCGTAACTATATTATATGTATTTACGTAATTATTCTAGTTCGTATTTTAAATGGTGATCATGATTTAGTTATGTTCACGTGACATATTTATTAACTGTTTATCATGAGTTCGTACGTAATCGATACTTGTCATGTCATACACGTATGCACTTGCTTGATTATTAGCACATGAATGTGATCAATACTAAATGAGGTAAGTTTTAATCTAGGACGTACGATCTTAAGGGCACTATTCATGGTAAAAGCATGCGGGTTTTACAATTCTTCCCCCCTAAAAAGAATAATTCGTCCCCGAATTATAGATAAAGTAAGCTGAAAAGAAGTAACATACCCGAACTCAAAATATGAAGTGAGGGTAAGAAGCCCGGATAGACTCCTCTGTTTCCCAAGTGGCTTCCCGCTCGGTATGGTCCCTCCAAAGGATTTTGACGAAAGGAATCGTCTTCCTTCTCATGACTCGTTCTTGCCTGTCGAGTACTCGTTCGGGTTCTTCTATAAAAGTGAGATCCTCACGTATCTGTTCCAGTGCATACTGAACCATGTGAAGGGGATGATAATTGTACCCTCTGAGTAAGGACACATGGAACACGTTATGCACGTGCGAAAGCTGAGGAGGTAACGCCAATCGGTAAGATACTTCACCGATTCGTTCAATGATATCAAAAGGTCCGATGAAACGAGGACTGAGTTTTCCTTTGATCCCGAAGCGTTTAACACCACGTGCCGGCGAAACCTTGAGGAAGACGTGATCTCCCACATTAAAATGTATGTCCCTACGATGCTTATCGGCGTAACTCTTCTGACGTGACCGTGCTTCTTGCAACTTCTGTTTAGCTACCTCAATCTTCTCATTGGTCATTTCTATAATGTCTGGTCCTTCGAGTGTTCGCTCTCCCACTTGATCCCAGCAAGTTGGAGCGCGACACTTTCTGCCATACAACATTTCGAAAGGAGCACATTTGATACTTGCGTGCCAGCTGTTGTTGTATGCAAACTCGACCAAACAGATGTAATCGTCCCAATCACCTGTCCATTCCCACGCACACGACCTTAACATATCTTCCAATGTCTGAATTGTTCGCTCCGATTGTCCGTCCGTTTGAGGATGGAAGGCTGTACTCAGCTTAAGTTGTGTACCCCAAGCTTTTTGCAGACCTTTCCAGAATCGCGGCGTGAAACGAGGATCTCTGTCTGAGACGATGCTGGAGGGAGTGCCGTGGAGTCTCATGATCTCCCTCTTGTAAGTATCTGCGAGTTTACTTACCGGATCTTCCTTGCGTATCGGTAAGAAATGAGATGATTTGGTAAGTCGATCAACAATGGCCCAAATAGCATCATGCTTCTTCTTGGTAGGCGGAAGACCGGTAACAAAATCCATGGTGATTTTGTCCCACTTCCACTCTGGAATATCCAACGGTTGAAGGAGACCGCCCGATCGCTGATGTTCGATCTTAAACTGCTGGCAGGTAAGACATTTGGAGACATAAGTGGCTACATCCTGTTTCATACCACTCCACCAAAAGTGCTGTCTGATGTCATGGTACATTTTTGTCGACCCAGGATGTATAGAAAATGGGGAGCTGTGAGCTTCAGCTAACAATGCTTCCCGGAGTTCTTGATTGTCAGGAACACAAAGTCTCGTGCCCTGCCAAACGATACCGTCTGCGTCCATTCTGAATTCTGTCTGCTTCTCCAAATTCTGAATTATCGCCCAAATCTCTCCATCATCCTTCTGCGCTTCCTTGATCCTAGTCAGTAACTCAGGTTCTACTCTAAGATTCGCCCAGTATCCGTGCTGCCCACGTACCATGATTTCAATGTCTAGCCGCTCCAAGTCTCTTATGTTTTGTTCCTTGATCTCAATGCCAATGATCATTCCGGACTTTCTGCTGAGTGCATCTGCTACTACATTAGCTTTCCCGGGATGATACTGTAGGTTAATATCGTAATCCTTCAACAGTTCCAACCATCTCCTTTGTCTCATGTTCAATTCTTACTGTGTGAAGATATACTTCAAGCTCTTGTGATCCGTGAAAATGTCGCATGATTCTCCGTATAAGTAATGCCTCCATATCTTCAATGCGAACACCACTGCAGCAAGTTCCAGGTCGTGCGTAGGATAGTTTTCTTCATAGGGCTTAAGCTGCCGTGAAGCATACGCGATCACTTTCCCATGTTGCATGAGAACACAGCCCAGTCCCTTCCCCGATGCATCGCTATAGATCTGAAATCCACCTGTACCAGATGGGAGAGTAAGAATAGGTGCAGATACTAACTTCTGCTTTAAGTCTTCGAAGCTCTTCTCTCGATCTTCCGTCCAGACGAATTTCTCTCCTTTTCGCATCAGTTTGGTGAGAGGCAATGCCAGGCGGGAAAAGTTCTCCACGAATCTGCGATAATATCCAGCTAAGCCTAAGAAACTGCGGACTTCTGTCGCTGACGTTGGTCTTGGCCATTTAGTGATAGCCTCAACCTTCGCTGGGTCCATAGTGATCCCTTCTGCTGATACAATGTGACCTAAGAATGCCACCTTGTTTAACCAGAACTCACACTTGTAGAATTTCGCATACAGCTGCTTCTGACGAAGAATCTGTAGTACCGTACGGAGATGGTCTTCGTGTTTCTCCGTGGATTTAGAGAAAATCAGGATGTCATCGATGAATACAATGACAAACTTATCAAGGAATTCATGGAAGATTATGTTCATCAGATCCATGAATACTGCTGGAGCGTTAGTCAGGCCGAATGGCATGACCACAAACTCATAATGGCCATAGCGGGTACGAAAAGCAGTCTTAGCAATGTCCTGCTCTTTAACCCTCAGCTGATGGTAGCCTGACCTTAGATCGATCTTTGAGAAGTGTTTGGCTCCTTGAAGTTGGTCAAACAGATCGTCTATACGTGGCAGTGGATATCTATTGCGGATGGTAATCTTATTAAGTTCACGGTAGTCAATGCAAAGTCACATGCTGCCGTCCTTCTTCTTAACGAACAAGACCGATGCGCCCCATGGAGATGCGCTTGGTCTAATGAACCCTCGTTCAAGAAGTTCCTGCAGTTGGTCCTTCAGTTCTTTTAGCTCTATGGGAGCCATACGATACGGAGCCTTAGAGATTGGCTCAGCTCCTGGAACAAGGTCGATGTTGAACTCCACTTCTCTTGCAGGTGGTATGCCTGGAAGTTCATCTGGGAAGACGTCTTGAAATTTCGAAACTACTGGTTGATCCTGAATCGATGGGGATTCAGCATCCATGTCGTGAACCGTAGCTAGATAACCTTCGCAGCCATGTGACAGTAATGCACGTGCTTGCAAGGTAGATATCACTTGTACAGACCGTCCGGGTATGAACCCGTTATGAATGTACTCAGGTGCATTAATGTCGCCGAAGATCACCCGATATGAGTGGCAGTCTATGGTAGCATGGTGCTTGGATAGCCAGTCCATGCCGAGAATCATATCGAACTCAATCATGTCTAGGGGAAGTGCATCTACTGCACGAACTTTATTGTCAAACTCTAGAGGAAGACTCTTGTATACATGAGTTATTAATACAGAGTCCCTCAAGGGCGTGGAAATGGTAAGCCTATTTTCTAATGGCAAGGGAAGTGTCCTGATGTTCTTAGCATAAGTAGTGGAAATAACTGAATGAGTGGCACCCGTGTCGAAAAGAACACATGCAGCCTGGCCGTACATATACAAAATTCCAGTAATGGTACCTGTAGATTTGTTTGCCTGATCGCGCGATGTCGTGTAGACACGCCCAGTGGTAGGAGGCGGTTTAGTATCAGCATGACCCGAAGTACCCTCCATTTCACCCTTACGGCAATCTCTCATACGATGGCCAGGGAGGCCGCACTTGTAGCACGCGTCAGAATCACGACGACATGGGCCAGGGTGTCTGCGATGGCAAGTATTGCAAAGAGGATGAGTGAATCCTCCAGCAGGAGTCCTTGCTTGCTGAGGGTCTGCTGATGACAAAACGTGTTAAGAATAAAGTATATGCACGATTATAGGACGTAAGCGTCATAAGATGTTTACAAGTGTTAGCTGAACGGTTAGGCTGAGAACCCCTGTGGTTCTGGTCCTTCCCGTTACCGTGGTTCCTGGTAGAGGTTAATATAGTGTCAGCATGAGAGATATAACATGAAATCATAATAAGATGCGTAAATAGTAGGACCTGCTGTTGTTGGAGTGTCCCGCATTGTTACGGTAATTATCATTACCGTTGCGCCTTTCCACAACAGAACGGTCGTTATTGTGACCGTTTCCTTTGGGCTGATGAGGCTGCTGCTGGGTAGCCGGCTGAGACCGGTCCCCAGTTTTCTGCCTGGAAGATACAGTTTAAGAGATGATTATAGAACATATAATGATAGGATGCGGTCTGGTTAACGCTAGAACACGAAATGTTTTACCTCTTGTCGGGTCTTTCAGCTTCCCCGAACTCATCTCGTTCCTGCAACATCTCAAGCTTCCTTGCTGCGTCGGCCACTTGTGCTACTGTATTGAACGTAGCACATACCAGATTGTTCGCGACCGAGGTGCGAAGTGCCCACCTAAAGTGGTGTGCCTGCTCCTCAGGAGTACCAGCTGCTGCTCCTAGAAAACCAGCTAGGCGAAGAAAGCGCTGCATGAATTCGTTGCTATTCTCGCCCGCTCTCTGACGTATCCCATGGTATTCACGCTTGAGTTTGTCCTGCTCTGCCTTAGGAAAGAACTGCTCCATCACTCTCTCCTTGAATTGGGCCCATGTCAAACCAGCGACCCATTCATCACCTCCTTCTGACTGCGTCAAAGCTAGCCACCAGTTGAGTACATCGCCTTCAAACCGGTAGCATGCCAATCTCGCCTTGAAGGCGGGGTCACATCCCATAGCATTGAAGATTTTCTCAATGTGAGTCAACCAGCTTTCAGCATCGCTGGGGCTATCAGTCTTTTCAAAAGCTCTAGGACGGAGCTTGTTAAATCTTTCCAACCATACTGCTAGTGTCACTGGGGGAGGAGGAGGAGGAGGTGCCTGATTCTGCTGCTGCTGATTGTTGGCAGCTTGGACTTCAGCACGAATGTCATTCCTCAGTTGAGGAAGTAAGGCTTGCATGGCAGCCTGAATTGCAGCATTGAGCTGCTCTTGCTCGCGTGTGAGAACCATCTGACAGTATAACATAACATATGATTAACAGTTCAAACATAAAATATAACTTGTATATATACATAAAAAAAAATTTTATGCAAAAAAAATTTTCACGAGAAAAATTTATGCAAGAAAATCTTTGTATGAATGCATGATGCGGTTTTATGAAAACTTTTGATGCTCGAGAGTGAACGCCTCTGGTCAGTTCACTCAAAATAAAAGACATATCGAGGGGACGCCTATGGGTCGGTCCCAAATCTAAAAGTTTCGATAAAACACATGCGACTAAATAGGGCCAGTCCTGTACCAACCATTACTTAGTCAAAAAAACCCTGTAACAATGACATGTATATGTATGCTTAAAAATGATGAATGCATGAAAACAACTGTCAGTTCTAGGAAGACCGTAGTGACTACCCACTAATCACAGGTCATATTTGAGAGCCTACAGGTCGAAACCTTGGCTCTGATACCATAATTGTAACACCCCATTTTGGAAATGGAATATTACGCATAATCATGGCGTGTCATCAAAGCATACAAGGATAAATGTCTAAGCATTATTTGACCATAGAAGGGAAATACCGGAATCAAACATCGGTAACCCCAAAGTAGAGCTCATCACACACAAACATAAATACTGTAAAAGGAAAGGACGAAACAATGTCCATAGCAACTGTAGTAAAGTAAAGGAAATGCATAAAGTAAGAAAGACAGTAAATCTTCCAATCCATATGCACGTACGTTTGAGATCTACGAGCGTCCCTGAGTACCTGCCGTTTTGGGAACATGAAAAGGAAAACGGCTGAGCAAGACGCTCAGTGCACGGATGTACAATATAGCATGAAATAGGATAAACATGTAACATATAACAGCGGAAGACTAAGTTCTGAGTAAACTGGTTAAGTATTAAGAAAACTAGTTTTATAGTTTGAAAAAGCCTTATGTTTATCTTATGAAAACTGTTTTAACATAAATATACCATAGCCCATATAGGTCATGAAAAGGTCGCGTGCATGAATACTTGGAGGGGTGACCTCATCATGCTGATTAGAGGGGATGCCTCTAATCAATATACTGGTTTGGGTAGGAGGGATCAACTCCTTGTGAAGGGTGCAAGGCACACACCACATTCACCATGATAAACTGAATAAAACATGTAACTAGGATGCACCCATACGCCCCACCTGATATAATAATATGGCAAAAACTGAAAAGGGACGCCACGAGCAATCACTCCGCCGTGGGGAAGTCATAACATTGGTGCCTCCAATGTTATGGTTATGGTACCTCCATAACTAGGTGAAACTGGTAATGCTTGTATATGGCTATAGATTATGCTAATTAAACATAAGCAGTTCAAAACAATAAAACAAATACTGGGGAAAACAGTTGGCTGCATACGGGGAAATCCTAATAAGGAAAGAATGTCCATACTGAAAGGACGGGAATCCGTACCTCAAGTCCAGTGAATGAACGGAAGAAAGACTCCTACTTCTGGATCACTAACGCTACATGAATACACACGTGTATAAGTATCGATTCACTGATTACGTACTGGGTTTTATGTCTCATTTTAGCTGACTTGGTATGTTTTAGGTCATGGTTCACTGTTTAGAGCCTTAAATTGTGTTTATCTTGTATTCTGATTAATCCGTTTAAGTATTACTGGTATTTCATGTATTATTATACTTACTGTGTAAAAATAAGTAACTTTCCAAAAATAGCAGGTTTCCAAAAATAGAAAGTTTCCAAAAATAGAAAGTTTCCAAAAATAGAAAGTTTCCAAAAATAGAAAGTTACCAAAAATAGAAAGTTTCCAAAAATAGAAAGTTCCCAAAAATAGAAAGTTTCCAAAAAATAGAAAGTTTCCAAAAATTGAATTTACTGCTTAAAATAGATTAGTTTCTAAAAATAGAAAGTTTCCAAAAATAGATCAGCTGCCTTAATTAAATAAGTTTCCATATATAGAAGGTTTCCATAATTAGATTAGCTGCCTGAAATAGATAGATTTCCATATATAGAAGGTTTCCATAATTAGATTAGTTGCCTTATTTAATTAAGTTTCTATAAATAGAAGTTTCCATATTTAGAATTAAGCTGGTTACATAAGCTAACATATAAGTCTAAGTGTTTATAAGCTTGTTTCTTAAGTCATATGATATAGTATATAGTTTAATTATTATTTCATGTATTTTAATTAAACTATAGGTTAAGCATTTTAATTAAAGTATAACATGTTTTAATTAAAATGAAATGAAATACTTAGGTTAACATATGTATTATTATTATTAATAATATAACCTAAGTCATGTCTAAATTAATTAATTATAGGCATGTTTTAAATAATTAATTAATTATAACTTATAACATAAAATACTTAGGTTAAATTAATATCATGCTAAATTAATAATTAGAATAACCTAAGTCATGATTTAATTAATATCTCATGTGATTAATTAATTTATATCCTAAGTTCATGATTCATAAAAATTAACATGAAGCATAAATCATGATTTAACCAACGAACCATGAATCGGGCATGAACTCGACACCGTACCCCGAGCCAAACTCGGGGCACGTGTGCCCCCTTGCTGCCGTGGGTCCCACATGAGCCAACCAAGACCAAAAATGGTCTTGGTGGTGGCGGCAATAAGCAAACCAAACCCCCCCTCGGGTTTGTTTTGCTAGGCGGCTAAAACAAACACCCTTTCTATATCATTCTTTGATTTTAATTTATACCAAAACATGTTAGATCAATGTTTAATTATCATGTTTAAATAAGAAAAACAATAACATATTCATGAACATAAACAAAGATTCAAAAGAATTAAAAAGAAGGGTTTTAAAAAGTATACCACTATGTAGCTTGGAAAAGGATGAACAAACACTGATTATAGCAATAGTTTTTAAGATCAAAATCAACCAATCACCCTCCTATGGTGATGCTAAGGTGGCGGCACAAAGAGAGAACAAGGAGGAGGAGAGAAAACTCTTTTAGGGTTTTTGTGTTTATTTCTTGAAAGTGAAAAATGAAAACATATTTTTACCATAACCCCCCCTTTACTTGTAAAAGTCCATGGGCTAAGCCCACCTTGGTATATGTGCCGTGGGTATGGGGGCCCCACATGGGGTACCCGTACCTTTCTCGTGTCCCGATGCTTCGTGTTCGTTCGTGGTTAAACGTGCTCGTGTTTAAAGTGTTTCTGTTCATTTTATCATGTCGTTTATCGTAATTTTAACGCTCGTAACTATATTATATGTATTTACGTAATTATTCTAGTTCGTATTTTAAATGGTGATCATGATTTAGTTATGTTCACGTGACATATTTATTAACTGTTTATCATGAGTTCGTACGTAATCGATACTTGTCATGTCATACACGTATGCACTTGCTTGATTATTAGCACATGAATGTGATTAATACAAAATGAGGTAAGTTTTAATCTAGGACGTACGATCTTAAGGGCACTATTCATGGTAAAAGCATGCGGGTTTTACAGAGGCAATTATGTGCAAACCGTCTTCGAGTAGTCTTCCTAGTAACACCATATCGAACCATAAGGGAGAGATGAAAGTGATTACCACACGTAGTGGTAAGACACTCAAGGAACCGTCTCCTCAACCCATTGCTCCTACGGAGGATGCAATTGAGGAAGAACTCGAGGTGGTGATCGAAAAGGAGCATGTCCCAATCCCACGAAGTACCGCTCATGCCACACCTACGGTAGACCCATTACCACATTTGGAACCCGAGATTCCAAAAGCTATGCCTTGCCTCAACCCACACCACCTTTGCCCTATCCATCGAGACTTAGAAAGGAGAAACGTCAAGAGCGCATAATTATAAATTTGAGCTTTTTATGAAAAAGTTTCGTGACGTTCATTTTAATGTGAGTTTTGCCGATGCTTTGGTCATGATGCCTCGATTTGCCGCTAACTTCAAGAGTATGTTGAACAACAAGGAGAAATTGCAACAATTGTCAAGTTGTTCATCAATTTATCTTAACCGCGTACCTCAAAAAGTTGGTGATCCCGGTAATTTCTTGATTCCTTGTGCAATCCAAGATATGGAAGAATGTTATGCCTTGGCCGATCTTGGTGCTAGTATCAACTTGATGCCACTTGCAATCTTCAAGTCGTTCAATCTTCCTAATCTTACTCCTTCACTAATGTCTATCGAGTTGGCCGACCATTCCACGTTTCCCGCATGTGGATTGGCGGAAGACGTTTTTGTGAAAGTGGGAAAGTTCTATTATCCGGTAGACTTTATCGTTGTCGATATTCCCACAGATCCTCAAGTTCCTCTCATTTTAGGTCGTTCGTTTTTAGATACGTCTATAGCTTTAATTGATGTGCATGCTAGAAAGATCACCTTACGTTTCAACGAAGAGGAAATTGTTATAAACGCAACTCAAAATTCTCAAATTTCTCATGTTTATTCCGTTGCAACCATAAACCTCGTTGATATGATCGACGTTGTTTGCGAGGAATTTTCACAAGAAGTTTTAGGTTTTGGTGATGATGAAAATAGTGGCAATCCCACTATGTTAGATCCCATTCTTGATAACTCGACACCAACCTTCACTCCATTTGAAGGTGGTGGTTTTACGTTGGAAGAATTCGATGTTCAACGTACTTGTGACGAAGACCTCGACAATGATGAGGACTTCTCAATTATCAAGGATTTTCTTAACGATTTACCATTTCCTCCACCCGAGGAGGTTATGAGTATCGAGCCCAAATCTTCAATTGAGGAACCACCTATCCTCGAGTTGAAAGATTTACCTCCTCATCTCAAATATGTATTTTTGGAGGAGGACGACAAGTTGCCGGTAATTATTGCGAAAGAACTTTCGGATGATGAAAAAACCGCACTTGTCGATGTTCTAAAGGATCACAAAGGGGCAATTGCGTGGAAGTTATCCGACATTAAGGGGATCGATCCCAAATTTTGTACCCACAAAATCTTAATGGTACAACCCCGCAATCCAATGTCAAAGGAGGGTGAACCCCAAAATTCACGACGTCATAAAAAAGGAGGTCCTAAAACACCTTGACGCGGGAATGATTTACCCTATTTCCGATAGCCCTTGGGTGAGTCCTATCCATTGTGTCCCTAAAAAGGGAGGAATGACCGTTGTGCCAAATGATGCCAACGAGTTAATTCCCGCTAGACTCGTGACCGGATGGAGAGTGTGCATTAACTATCGTAAGTTGAATGAAGCCACTCGAAAAGACCATTTTCCCTTGCCCTTCATGTACCAAATGTTGGAGCGTCTTGCGGGAAACGATTTCTATTGCTTTTTAGATGGTTTTCCGGTTACTTCCAAATCCCCATCGATCCTCATGATCAAGAAAAAACTACGTTTACGTGTCCATATGGAACGTTTGCCTGTCGTAGAATGCCATTCGGACTTTGCAATGCACCGGGAAGCTTTCAAAGGTGCATGATGGCTATTTTTCATGATATGATCGAGAAGACGATGGAAGTCTTCATGGATAACTTTTCCATGTTTGGTAGTTCGTTCACTTCGTGTTTGTCGAATCTTGAGAGAATGTTGAAGCGTTCCGAGGAAACCAACCTTGTTCTTAATTGGGAAAAATGTCATTTTATGGTTAAAAGTGGAATAGTCTTAGGGCACAAGGTTTCGAAAGCGGGGATTGAGGTAGATCAAGCTAAGGTAGACGTCATCGCCAAATTACCTCGTCCCAAAACCGTTAAGGGAGTTAGGAGTTTCCTAGGCCACGCGGGCTTTTATCGTCGATTCATCAAGGATTTTTCAAAGATCTCTCAACCTATTACACATCTCCTTGAAAAAGATGCACGTTTTGTCTTTGACGAAGATTGTGTACGAGCCTTTGAAATCCTTAAGAGGAAACTTACCGAAGCTCCCATTCTTGTTGCTCCCAATTGGAACCTCCCCTTTGAGCTCATGTGTGATGCTAGTGACTACGCTATTGGGGCCGTATTGGGGCAACGTCATGAAAAGCACTTCTTGCCTATTCACTATGCTAGAAAGACGATGACCGAGGCTCAACTAAAATACACTACAACGGAGAAGGAGTTCCTTGCCGTGGTGTATGCATTTGAGAAATTCCGACCTTACCTCGTCTTGACTAAATGTATAGTGTATACGGATCATTCGGCTATCAAGTATCTTATGGCTAAACAAAATGCAAAGCCAATATTACTTCGTTAGATTTTCCTCCTTCAAGAATTTGATCACAAAATCGTTGACAAAAAAGGAGCCGAGAATCTAGCAGCCGATCATCTTTCTCATTTGGAAGATCCTCACCAAAGTGTTTACGAGCCCAAGGAAATAACTAAAACATTTCCTCTCGAGACACTTGGTGTAGTGAATTCTAAGCTTGATTATTCTACCCCATGGTTTGCGGACATCGCCAAGTTCTACTTTTGTGACGCCAAGGGTATGCGGGCAACTTCATCATCAAGGGTATGACGACTCAAGAAAAATGAAAATTCTTTCGTGACGCCAAGTTCTACTTTTGGAACGACCCTTACTTGTTTCGAACTTGTGCGGATCAAATTATTCGACGTTGTGTCTTTGGTACCGAAGCTTCTAACAGCCTTAGAGCTTGTCACGAGGGACCCACGGGTGGTCACCACAGTGCTAATCTCACGGCTAAGAAGGTCTTTGATGCCGGTTTCTTTTGGCCTACTATTTACCGAGATGCACATGAACTTGTGAAGTCATGTGACTCATGCCTACGAAAGGAAAAGCCTCACAAAAAATTGAAATGCCACAAAATATCATCCAAGTGTGTGAGATCTTTGACGTTTGGGGCATTGACTTTATGGGGCCGTTTCCATCATCTCGTGGTAATAAGTACATCCTTGTCGCCGTTGACTACCTATCTAAGTGGGTGGAAGCTAAGGCTTTGCTCACCAATGATGCTCATGTGGTAGTCAAGTTCTTGAAAAGCTTGTTTTCTCGGTTTGGAACCCCTCGTGCGATTATAAGCGATCGTGGAACCCATTTTTGCAATGACCAATTCGAAAGGGTCCTAAGGAAATATGGGGTTACACGTCGTCTTTCTACGGCTTATCACCCACAAACTAGTGGGAAACTCTAGGTTTCAAACCGAGCTTTGAAGAGGATCTTGGAGAAATCTATTGGGGAAAACCGACAATCTTGGTCGGATAAGTTGGACGATGCTTTATGGGCCTTTAGGACTGCTCATAAGACACCCATCAGGTGCACTCCCTATAAGCTTGTGTATGGGAAGAATTGTCACTTGCCAATTGAACTCGAACACAAAGCTTATTGGGCCCTTAAGCATTGTAATGATGACATGGAGAACGCGAGAAAACACCGGAAAATGCAACTTAATGAATTGGATGAATTAAGGGATATTGCTTATGAAAATTCATTGATTTATAAAGAAAAGACTAAAAAGTTTCATGATTCAAAAATTAAAAACCGGGTTTTTAACATTGGGGATAAAGTTTTGCTTTTTAACTCTCGTTTGAAAATCTTTTCCGGTAAGTTGAATTCCCGTTGGTCCGGTCCATTCACCGTGACTCAAGTTTTTCCATATGGGACCATCGAGTTAGCTCAAAATGATGGATCCAATTTCAAGGTGAATGGACATAGGTTGAAGCACTACTTTGGCGGTGAAGTTCCATCCTTGAACTACCTCGACCAAATCACCTTCCCCAATGATAATTAGTATTGAGGGGATCGAGTCGAGCTTATGACTCGGTAATAAAAAACGAGGTGCCTCGTGGGGGAGTCCCATGCTTATCCTATGTACATATTATCGCTTTCTAATGTAGTAACGTGTGGGGATTTGTGCCCTTCCAACCTTTGTTCCGTGGTTGTTTGTGAAGTGTGGATTTTAGATGATCATTATCTTCACGATTGGAGCCTCTCGTGTTCGTTTTATGGGAGCACTCGATCGTTTGCTTTGAAGACTTTCTCAATATCCATGATATATCCTTTTATATTCTAACCTTAGGTTTATAGCACACTTCATAAACGGCTTTAAATTTAACGGTTACACCCTTTCCGTGCTAGATTACGCATTCGACTACATCTCTAGTATGGGGGTGTTTGCACCCCTAGACTCGAAACATTAAGGACAATGTTTAACTTTAGTATGGGGGTGAATAGATACTTGCCTTGCCAAACCCTCACGCTTTCTAAAATTTATCTTTTTGTTTATCGTTTTGTTGCAAAATAAGGCTAAAAATGGCCAAATTTTAAAAATTTTCTCATGTTTTATAAGTGTTTAAGACACGAATGTAGGTTTTCCGATGGCGAGAATAAGAGTAAATTTTTACTAGACCGTGCGTGTTGAGCACTTATGTAACACCCCCAAATTTATACAACTCAATATAGCGGAGGACTAGTTGGTGTTACGGGATAGCACATTACTCACATCATAGACAACGCATAAAAATCGCGTCGTTTAATAATAAATCATTTCCATTCATAAATATCAAAGTTACATCGGTCCCAAGTCATTACATTTCATACAAAGTTTTACAAAATAATTGAATGGAAAATATTGTTTAAGTGCGGGCCATGAATTCTTGTTGTCTTCCCGAGAATTACCTTCAAGTACCTGAGATAAAACATGTTAAAAGAAAAGGTCAGCGATAACGCCGAGTGAATTCATAGAGTTTAATAAAATCCATCCATATAATATCAGTATAAAATTATTACTGAAAATCATCTTGTACAAATCATTTTAATAGGCCATAAAATAGCCTAAGTCATTTTATACAAATCTTTATCGAAGATCATAATAAAGGCATTTGCCTTAAAAATCATTATACGAATCATTGTCGTTAAAAACACCATACAATACGTTTTGCAACGCTGTATAGATTAAATAAAACCGTTATATGAATATGGTTATAAAAAGCCTTAAAAATCATTATACGAGCAAATGTCGTAAAAACGTCATACAATACGTCTTACGACGTTGTATGAAAATAAAAACCGTTATATGAGTATGGTTATGAAAACCAAAACACAAACATAATATCAATAGTATGACCCAGTATTGCTAGTCAGGCAATACATCGTAATTCGGAGCGTCTAGTAGTATTTCGTTAGTTTTTTGGATTATTATAAACCGCATGACATTGTTACCTTACTAAACCAACAACGGGTAGCTAACCCGATACCAAATTTTTCCCATCTAAAGTAGCGTGTCGTCAAGGTCACGCTATGGAAATCTTCTCATACATAAATTCTCTTACCAATCAATGTGGCACGACAGGGATCAACCGTCAAGGCGCGAACTGGGGTGATCGTCCCCAGATAGTACTATTATATGCACAAGCGTCTACCAAATCCCGGTAGTTCACAATTCATGCTAATGGGACTTTTAGTGACATAACCTAACTTTAATAATCCATTTGAGTTCATCTATCGGGTCCTTTAATCATTTATCGGGTCATACAATCGGGTCATACAATCATTCGGGTCCAAAACAATAAACAGACAATCGGGACAAATGGTGTCCTATTTTATCAAAACTAACATGTTATCTCCCTCGCGGGTTTATAAAACATTTATAAAAACATTTAAAAGAGTGCGAGGCTATGAACTCACGTTGATGTGGGAAGGCGATTATCGGCGATTCAGATGTACGGTACGTGCTTCAATCACGGAAACCTAGACAAATAATACTCGTCTTAGACTCTTGTCCAATGACTTTATAAAAATAACAATTATGTATACATATGATGATTATTTATATATGATGATCAAGTGGGTTTACATATTCTCGTTTACTCATTCTAGTGTTATATGTCGATAATTTTTATACTAGTTTACTAGTTTTACCTATTTACACGTTTTAAGTCCAATAAACTTATTATCAGTTATTTAACTTGTTTTAATCCATTTTTTACTTATATTATCAGTATTTAAACTTTCCATGTTGGGCCCAAATGGGTTAAGCCCAATAAGTTCTTTTTACAAGTATTTATCTTATTAAGTCCAATTATTAGTCCAATATGTTTAGTTAGCTCGTAAATGTCCGTATTTCTTATAGTTCGGGTTTTATCGGTTTTTACTTGTATTAGTTACTTATACATCAGTATATGACTTTTATAAACTTTACATTAGACGGGTTTGGTCGTCTAAGTTTTATTTGGCGAAAAACGTTAATTTTACGGCAATAGCCGAAAAAGTCGTAAAAATCATGTTTATAGTTTTATAACTGATGTTGTAGTTTTGCAACCCTTTAGGAAAAGAGAGCAATAAATAGGGCAAGCGTGCACGACGATTTAGGAAAACCGTGTGTGAATGACCCTAGGTGAGTTCGTTCTCGAGGAGGCTAGTGCGTTGTGTTAAGAGTTGATATATGATGTTTGTGATTATGATCAAGAAGAAAAGAAATGAGAAAGGAAAGAAAAGACGGTTACGAAAACTAATTAAACTACGACGAAAAAGGCGTAAACGTAAAACCGTAAAAAACGACAAAAATAAAAATTTTCAACCTAAAAATTAATTATAAGCTAAAACAAGTCTAAAATAATATAAATAAGGAATAAAATCCAATAAAAATATTTTAAAACCTTTTATTAATTAAATATTCAATTTTAAATGCTAATTAAAGCCCTAAAATTAAATATAATTAATCAAAATGTCCAAAATATGATTTTATTGAACAAATAGCTTACTTATATTATTTAAAAACTAAAAAGTATTTTTTATGATTTTTAAATACTATTTTTCTATTTTTAAATTACTAAAGACTATTTTAAAATTAAAATAATTATAAAAAATAATTAAATAATGCTAAATGACAAAACTAGTTTAATTAAAACCCTAATTAACTTAAATTAATTATAAAAATTAATTAAAAAGGTGAACAGTAACTAATTTTTAAACCAAAAACCTTAAAATATTATTCTAAGTCTAGGAAAAATTCTAAATCTGAAAAATATAAGTTTTTTACACTAAATGACAAAAACAGATATATTAAAAAGTAATTAAAATAACAATTAAACCTAAAATAATCTAAATGAACAGTAACTTAAAATTAAACTATACTGAAAAATCAGGAATTAAAAAAGAAAAATATAGAAAAAAGAATGAAAGTCTAATTCCTAAATAACCCCACTAAAGACAAAAATATTGGAATCTGATAGTGACACTTCTTGATGTTTCTGTCTTTAGTGTAGCAGTGGCTACAACAAAGCTATCAGTGGGAAAGGAGTTCCCACTGACAGTATTAAAAAACGGGTTGTGGACTTTTGATGCTTGGATTTAGCTAGTTACTTGGAATAAGATGGCAACAAAGGCACCCCCACACTCATGGAAGTGTGGGGAGTCAGATTGAACAAGAAAACAGGCAATCACAATACAAAAATCACACAAAAAAGAGGCAAATCAGTTGTTGAAATCAGAAGAATGAGTATGGTGCTTATGACTGGTCTTTTGTGCACTTTTGTGAGTTTCAAGTCTCCCAAACTCACACAAAACCTATCCAATCTATAACCAACAATATCCAAGTCCTAGTTAACAATCTACTCTAGCAGATTCCAAAAGATTAAACACTAATTCACTAACACCACCTAGTTTTAGGCCAATGACTGTTTTGACTGATTTTACCAAAAATTAAGCATGCAAACTCACCTACAGCCTACCAAACATGAAACAAAGTATCAAAACAACCCTATTTCTATCACTTGAGTATGTTTAGTCTATTTTTAAACCAAATGTATGTAATATACTTGACTCAAAAACCAGACCCAAACACCCCTTTATAATCTGAAATACCAAATTTACAAACCAACTGCTAACATAAGCCTACCAAACTGATTAATAATGCTTCTAACATGCATATCATAACAAATTAACATGAATCAACCCAGATTAACACACTTAAAACACCTTTCATGCAGAAATCACATAAAACACCTTTTTTATCAGAAACTTAAAATTTAAAAGGGATAATAAGAACTACCTTGTTGGGCTTACTTCCAAGCCCAACAGTGGCTGATAAGCCACCTCCTACAAGCCCGGGCTTGTGCTGGGCCTTGTGGGATTGGATTGGTTTGAGTACAATTGGCAAGAAAATGGTGAAAATAGAACTTGATTTATCCTTGTTTCCTGCACACCACAAACATCAAAGAGAAAAAGAACAAGCTACAAGTTATTCAATAAGCTTGGTTTAATAAGCTTATTGAAAAGCTTTTAGCAGTAAGCTAAGCATTAGTTTCTGAAAAAGATTTTTGAAAACAAATGAAAACTTTTAAAAACAAACTTGAGGATTGTAAAATGGATTCAAGGAAAACAAACTTTAAAACGTAAATGCTGGAAAGTAAATGGTTCTCAGTTTCATGTAGGTTAAAAAAAACTTTCATTAATTTAAAGAAAAAAAAATTACATTAAAACTGGAACAACCGAGATGCTAACAGGCTAGCATTCTTTATATACTCGTCTAAAGAGTATTCTAGAACTAAGAAACCCTAATAAGCTAATTCCCCAATCTGCCCTTGAAGATTTGACTGGAATCTTGGTCAAAATGAGTCTTGTGACCTCTTGTACTGTGTACAGCTAGCAATCTTGATCTTGGCCGTTTATAAGGAACCTTTGGGACCAAGGAAAGAAATCCCACCACTAATCTTGTCGGATTGGGGTTTTGTGTTGAAAGTGACGCTACAGGGCATGCCCATGTGGGGTGTTGGGATGAGCTGGAGGTTGTTTTGAAAGTGGGGAAGTGATGTTGATAGGTTGAATCATCAATCTGGAGGTTTTTAAATATTAACCCTTTGATTAAGGGTTTAATTGAATTAGGGTTTAAGGGTGAGGGTGATGATAAACAGGAGTGATTAAATCCATTTGGGGGGTTTACTTTTCAAAAAACGTGTTTACCACCCTTTTTTTGTAATAAAACAAGTTTAATTAAAGAAGGGGTTCAAAAAGGGTTTTGTGACAGGGTCAAAGAGAGTTGTGGACTGGTTGGTTTGGCTGGTGGGGTGGCAGAGGTGACGTGTCAGGATGTGGGTGGCTGGTGGGGTTTTGTTGTCTGGGCAGGTTTAGTCCCCCATCTTTCTTCACATCTTCATTTTGTATTATCAGCTCACAAATCCCATTTCCTTTGTATTTAACTTTGACCAACTTGTCAATTCAGGCACATATTGTTTCCAAACTTCAACAAGGACTAAACATGCAATATCTTCAATATTCAAGGGCTGATTTTGGCATGTTTTTCAACTTCAAGGCTTTGACTTGTTTGTTGACTTTCTTGAAGGACCATTATTGGCAATTTAGATTTGATGAGGGACTAAAATTGCCAATTCTTCAAAGTTAAGGGTCCTTTTTGTAATTTTGACAAACTTCAGGGACCAAACTTGTAATTATGAAGATACAAGGGTATAAAGTGTCAATTCTTCAAACTTGGAGGACCAATCTTCAATATTCTTCAAATCTTCTAGGGTTTTCTTTGGAAAATTCCTCACTAGGGCTTGGTTCATCGTGCGGCTTCGTTTCCCGTGTTCGTTTTTGCGTGATTCTTGTGATCTTTTGTCATTTTCTCAATATCCGTACCTAAATTACACAAGCAACAAACACAAGCATATATTTGGGTATTTTGATGATATTTAATGCATTTTAAGTCCAAAAAGAACGATGAGACCATGTATAAAAGCCGTCTCATCACTCCCCCATACTAAACCATTGCCGTGCCCTCACGCAATGCTAGAATTAAGTATCGTAGCATCTCCAAAATTCATTTTTATGGACTTTATTGAAATGATAAACTAGCTACACTACTACTATTACTACTACTTGTGTTATAGACATAATGTATGATTTTCATCGCAAAATGGGACGTTTAGGTTCATAGAATAAGAACACGTGAATGCTTCGTTAGAAATAATTTCGTCGTCCTTGATTTTCACTTTAATTCCATGCTAAGCGTGTAACGAGATCATTGTCATTATAAGTTAGTAATGCTAACACTACTCATATGCCCTAATCACGTACTTATTCTCCCATTATTCCTAAGTTGTATCTCTTATATTTTATTTTGTCTTGAATGTTTCACGAGGATACATTGTTTGACTTATGCGATAATAGAGATTTAGGTCTAAAAATAGAGTCCTAACGGTGTAACTAAGACCATCAAATCAATAACCCCTCCTAATAGACAACGATGTTAAAAAATTAAGTTGACAAGAAGAATCGATAAACACGGTTTTATAACGGTTTTGAACATGAGACTTATTACCAAGACTTTTATACGCCCCCTAACGGAAGGGCCTTATTATCTTTGGTTTACCTCCATCTTTTATTCAACTTCGCCATGAAGCTTTTATTATGACTTCGGTCTTGCCTTGCCTTTTATTATCCGCCTCATCGGTGGTTTTATTAGCCAAAGACGTATATCCTCACGCTAAAGCGAATTTTGGATCTTTAAAGCTTCGAAGATTAAGGCTTGATTCACTTTCAATTTTGCATATATTTTAGGCCTTGTGGGGCTTCAAATTGTTTGCTTGATTTAGGTGAGCACTTGAAATCTTATTATTGGGTGAAGCTTTCGATTATTAGGGTGCCAATACTTCAAAACCGTGACGCTGGCGATATCTTAATGTCTTCCCAATTTAATTACACGGAAGCTACTAGAAAAGACTAGAAACCCAACAATCCTAACTAAACCGCTAAGTCAATATTTATTAAGCAAAAAATATTTACATGCGAAGGGAGAATAAGCAAACAACGAGAACACATGAGTTTTTGAAAGAATACGAGTACTCTACGTTTAGCATAGTAACTTATAATTAACTCTATCATTTCTCGTCCTCATTTAAGAGACTTAGCCTAATGTGTAGTTAAGGAACCAAAGCTAAGTGCTCAACACGCACGGTCGAGTCAAAAATTACTCTTATTCTCGCCATCGGAAAATCTACATTCGTGTCTTCAAACACTTATAAAACATGAGAAAAATTTTAAAATTTGGCCATTTTAAGCCTTATTTTGCAATAAAACGATAAACAAAACGATAAACTTTGGAAAGCGTGAAGGTTTGGCAAGGCAAGTATCTATTCACCCCCCCATAATAAAGTTAAACATTGTCCTCAATGTTTCGAGTCTAAGGGTGCAAACACCCCCATACTAGAGACGTAGTCGAATGCCTAATCTAGCATGGAAAGGGTGTAACCGTTAAATTTAAAGCCGTTTATGAAGTGTGCTAAAAACCTAAGGTTAGAACAATAAAGGATATATCATGGATATTGAGAAATGTCTTCAAAGCAAACGATCGAGTGCTCCCATAAAACGAACACGAGAGGCTCCAATCGTGAAGATCATGATCTAAAAACCACATATCACAAACAACCATGGAACAAAGGTTGGAAGGGCACGAATCCCCACACGTAAGCTACATTAGACTAAGAAAGCGATAATATGTACATAGGATAAGCATGGGACTCCCCCACGAGGCACCTCGTTTTTGATTACCGAGTCATGAGCTCGACTCGATCCCCTCAATACTAATTATCATTGGGGAAGGTGACTTGGTCGAGGTAGTTTAAGGATGGAACTTCCCCACCAAAGTAGTGCTTCAACCTATGTCCATTCACCTTGAAGTTAGGACCATCATCTTGAGCTAGCTCGATGGTCCCATAAGGAAACACTTGAGTCACGGTGAATGGACCGGACCAACGGGATTTCAATTTACCGGAAAATATTTTCAATCTTAAATTAAAAAGTAAAACTTGATCCCCAATGTTAAAAACCCGGTTTTTAATTTTTGAATCATGCAACTTTTTAGTTTTCTTTTTGTAAATCAATGAATTTTCATAAGCAATGTCTCTCAATTCATCCAATTCATTTAATTGCATTTTCCGGTGTTTTCCCGCGGTCTCCATATCATCATTACAATGCTTTAGGGCCCAATAAGCCTTGTGTTCTAATTCGATAGGCAAATGACAATTTTTTCCATACACAAGCTTATAGGGAGTGCACCCAATGGGTGTCTTATGAGCGGTCCTAAAGGCCCATAAAGCATCGTCTAACTTATCCGACCAAGATTGTCGGTTTTCCCCCACGGATCTCTCCAAGATCCTCTTCAATGCTCGGTTTGAAACCTCGACTTGCCCACTCGTTTGTGGGTGATAAGCCGTAGAAAGACGATGTGTAACCCCATATTTCCTTAGAACCCTTTCGAATTGGTCATTACAAAAATGGGTTCCACGATCGCTTATGATAGCACGAGTTGTTCCAAACCTAGCAAACAAACTTTTCAAGAACTTAACTACCACACGAGCATCATTAGTGGGCAAGGCCTTCGCCTCCACCCACTTAGATAGGTAGTCAACCGCAACAAGGATGTACTTATTACCACGGGATGATGGGAACGGCCCCATAAAGTCTATACCCCAAACGTCAAAGATCTCACATACTTGAATGATATTTTGTGGCATTTCATCTTTTTGTGAGGCTTTTCCTTGTCGTTGGCATGAATCACAAGACTTCACAAGATCTTGTGCATCTCGGTAAATAGTAGGCCAAAAGAAGCCGGCATCAAACACCTTTTTAGCCGTGAGATTAGCACCGTGGTGACCACCCGTGGGTCCCTCATGGCAAGCTCTAAGGATGTTAGAAGCTTCGGTGCCAAATACACAACGGCGGATGATTTGATCTGCACACGTTCGAAACAAGTAAGGGTCGTTCCAAAAATAGAACTTGACATCACGAAAGAATTTTCGTTTTTCTTGAGTTGTCATACCCTTAATGATGAAGTTACCCGCATGATAATTTGCAAAATCCGCAAACCATGGGGTAGAAGAATCAAGTTTGGAATTCACTACACCAAGTGTCTCGAGCGGAAATGTTTCGGTGATTTCCTTAGGCTCGTAAACACTTTGGTGAGGATCTTCCAAACGAGAGAGATGATCGGCCGCTAGATTCTCGACTCCTTTTTTGTCAACGATTTTGTGATCAAATTCTTGAAGGAGGAGAATCCAACGAAGTAATCTCGGCTTTGCATCTTGTTTAGCCATGAGATACTTGATAGCCGAATGGTCCGTATACACTATGCATTTTGTCAAGACGAGGTAAGGTCGGAATTTCTCAAATGCATACACCACGGCAAGGAACTCCTTTTCCGTTGTAGTGTATTTAAGTTGAGCCTCGGTCATCGTCTTGCTAGCATAGTGTATAGGCAAGAAATGCTTATCATGACGTTGCCCCAAAACGACCCCTATAGCGTAATCACTAGCATCACACATAAGCTCAAAGGGGAGGTTCCAATTGGGAGCAACAAGAATGGGAGCTTCGGTAAGTTTCCTCTTAAGGATCTCAAAGGCTCGTACACAATCTTCGTCAAAGACAAAACGTGCCTCTTTTTCAAGAAGATGTGTAATGGGTCGAGAAATCTTCGAGAAATCCTTGATGAATCGTCGATAAAAGCCCGCGTGGCCTAGGAAACTCCTAACTCCCTTGACGGTTTTGGGATGAGGTAATTTGGCGATGACGTCTACCTTAGCTTGATCTACCTCAATCCCCGCTTTCGAGACCTTGTGCCCTAAGACGATTCCACTTCTAACCATAAAATGACACTTTTCCCAATTGAGCACAAGGTTGGTTTCCTCACAACGTTTTAACATTCTCTCAAGGTTCGACAAACACGAAGTAAAGGAATCACCAAACACGGAAAAGTCATCCATGAAGACTTCCATCGTCTTCTCGATCATATCATGAAAAATAGCCATCATGCATCGTTGAAAAGTTCCCGGTGCATTACAAAGTCCGAATGGCATTCTACGATAAGCAAACGTTCCATATGGACACGTAAACGTAGTTTTTTCTTGATCACGAGGATCGATGGGAATTTGGAAGTAACCGGAAAAACCATCTAAAAAGCAATAGAAATCGTTTCCCGCAAGACGCTCCAACATTTGGTCCATGAAGGGCAAGGGAAAATGGTCTTTTCGAGTGGCTTCATTTAACTTACGATAGTCAATGCACACTCTCCATCCGGTCACGAGTCTTGTGGGAATTAACTCGTTGGCATCGTTTGGCACAACGGTCATCCCTCCCTTTTTAGGGACACAATGAATAGGACTCACCCAAGGGCTATCGGAAATAGGGTAAATCATTCCCGCGTCAAGGAGTTTAAGGACCTCCTTTTTGATGACGTCGTGAATTTTGGGGTTCACCCTCCTTTGACTTTGGATTGTTGGCTTGAAATCCTCCTCCATTAATATTTTGTGTGTACAAAATTTGGGATCGATTCCCTTAATGTCGGATAACTTCCACGCAATCGCCCCTTTGTGGTCCTTAAGAACATCGACAAGTGCGGTTTTTTCATCATTCGAAAGTTCCTTCGCAATAATAACCGGCAACTTGTCGTCCTCCTCCAAATAGACATATTCGAGGTGAGGAGGTAAATCTTTCAACTCGAGAATAGGTGGTTCCTCAAGTGAAGATTTAGGCTCGATACTCATAACCTCCTCGGGTGGAGGAAATGGGAAATCGTTGAGAAAATCCTTGATAATCGAGAAGTCCTCGTAGTTGTCGAGGTCTTCGTCACAAGTACGTGGAACATCGAATTCTTCCAACGTAAAACCACCACCTTCGAAAGGAGTGAAGGTTGGTGTCGAATTATCAAGAATTGGATCTAACATAGTGGGATTGCCACTAGTTTCTTCATCACCAAACCCTAAAACTTCTTGTGAAAATTCCTCGCAAACCACGTCGATCATGTCAACGAGGTTTATGGTAGCAACGGAATAAACATGAGAAAGTTGAGAATTTTGAGTTGCGTTTATAACAAGTTCCTCGTCGTTGAAACGTAAGGTGATCTTTCTAGCATGAACATCAATTAAAGCCATACACGTATCTAAAAACGAACGACCTAAAATAAGAGGAACTTGAGGATCCGTGGGGATGTCAACAACAATAAAGTCTACGGGATAGTAGAACTTCCCCACTTTCACAAAAACGTCTTCCGCCAAACCACATGCAAGAATCGTGGAATGGTCGGCCAACTCAATAGACATTCGTGAAGGAGTAAGATTAGGAAGATTGAGCGACTTGTAGATTGCAAGTGGCATCAAGTTAATGCTAGCACCAAGATCGGCCAAGGCATAGCATTCGAATTGCACAAGGGATCAAAAATTTACCGGGATCACCGACTTTTTGAGGTATGCGATTAAGATAAACCGACGAACAACTAGACTTTTGGTGTAATTTTTCCTTGTTGTTCAACATACTCTTAAAGTTAGCGGCAAATCGAGGCATCATGACCAAGGCATCGGCGAAACTCACATTAAAGTGCAAATCACGAAACATTTTCATAAAAAGCTCGAATTGATAGTTGTCGCGCTCTTGTCGTTTCTCCTTCCTAAGTCTCGATGGGTAAGGCAAGGGTGGTGTGGGTTGGGGCATAGGCATAGCCTTTGGAATCTCGGGTTCCAATATGGGTGATGGGTCAACCGTAGGTGTGGCATGAGCGGTATTTTGTGGGCTTGAAATATGCTCCTTTTCGACCACCACCTCGGGTTCTTCCTCAATTTCCTCCACCGTTTGAGTAATTGGTTGAGGAGTCGGTTCTTTAAGTGCCTTACCACTACGTGTGGTAATCACTTTCATCTCTCCCTTCGGGTTTGAAACGGTGTTACTAGGCAAACTACCCGAAGTAGAGGCTTTGTTTCCCATTACGGCTTCTAAAATTGCATTAAGCTTAACATCAAAATTATTAAACTTCACATCTTGGATAGCGGCTTTTTGGTCAATTCTTTGTTCAAGCCTAGCATGACTTTGCTCTATCTTGTTGTTTTGACCTCGAATTTGGTTAGCAAAATCATTTTCAATTCATTCCTCATGGCTAGATTTTCCTTAATGAAATTAGCTAACTCCTTTGCATTCTTAGCCGTCTCCTTAGCTTGATTAGCCATTTGCTCTTGAATGTTTTCCATAATCTTATCATTTGAAGTAGTGTAATTCAAAAAGTCCAATGGAAGTTCTTTATTATTTTGAAGACCTTGACTTGCATTTTGAAAATTACGGTTTTGATTTTGATTTTGCAATTGGCTACTACTACTACTCCCTTGATTCCCATAGTTGTTATTACCCTTATAATTGTTCCTTTGATTGCTTTGGTAACCAACTTGATTGTTTCGATAATTGTTAGCATTTTGATTTGGTGAAAAACCCGGTGGAGTCAATTGATTAGTGCGAGGAACTTGACCGTTTTGGTTATAAGTTCCCGCGGCCGCGAAGGCACTCGAAGTGTTACCACCGTTGGTAATGCACTCGGAATAATCGTGAGCTCCACCACAATACATACAAGAAACCTCAACCGCTTTAATCGTAGCGAGAGCGGGTTGTTCACCAACTTTAAACTCAACTAACAAGCCTTTCACTATATCAAAAATTTTGTTCTCCAAATTAGCCTCGACTTGGCAAGCATCAACGGTGTGTGACAAACTAGGTGAAGATGAAGACGAAGCCTTACGAACACTCGACGTGCTACGAGGACTATACACCTTAGACCTATTCTCAATAATTACCAATGCTTCCTCGACCGTCTTACACAAGAAATTACCACCCGCGGCGGCATTAAGATAATCACGCTCATGATCGTTCAAGCCATTGTAAAACATGTCTATTTGATGCAAGTCGGAAAAACCATGATGAGGACATTCGTGCAACATTTCCTTAAACCTATTCCAAGCCGTTGAAAAACTCTCATTAAACTCTTGCGAAAACTTTGAAATCTCGTTTTTCAAGTGCGTAGTCTTAGAGGGCGGAAAAAATTGGTTCACGAATTTTGAAACTAGATCCTTCCAAGTCAATATAGAATTGGGTGGCTCTTTCTCTAACCAAATTTTTGCGGGCCCCACTAAGGAATACGAAAAAAGCATCATCTTAATCGAGTCGTTTGAAACATCCTTAAACTTGCACGTGGCGGTGAGACGATTAAATTGGCGAATGTGGTTATGAGGGTTGTCCTTTTCGTCCCCTCGAAACTTGTTGTTTTCAATCATGGACAACAAACCCGTCTTAACCTCAAAATTCTCCGCAAGGATAGCGGGAATCACAATCGCTTCTCCATAACCCTCGGTGGGTGCTTGAAGCAACTCCATCATAGTTCGATTAGCCATGGGTGCTTCTTTCACTACAATGGGTTCGTCAATAGGAGAGTCCTCACTAGTAGGAGTGAGTGATTTGTTTCTTCGTTTACGAGCACGTCTAGCTTTAGAGCGAGTTTGCATAAACGTCACGTACAACGAGAAGGCGAGCAAAGAAGATTCTTTTTGGTATTTTTACTTTTTCAATTTTTTTGTGGTTTTTGATTGTTTTTAACTTTTTTGGATTTTTTTTGGAATGTATTAAGTAGACCAAAATCTACAAATCTCCTCACTAATCAAATCTCTTGATTAACGAAGCCTCAAGGAATGAAAACGATCACGTGAAGTGAACGCCTTCGATGACTTTAGAACGATGGTGGAACACCAAATCGTTCAAGAGGGTTTAATCAAATGAAACCAAGAAAATATATATGATACTTAGTAATACTTTGGGCGGCAAAACCCTCGATTCACTCTCAAAATCAAATACGCACAAGCAAGCGGAGGAAACGAGGCGGCGCGAAGCACTTAAGAGCCTTTTTCCTTTAGGTCGTGAAATACAACCGCCTTATACCCACCTTATAGTTTGTATTATCAAAATCAAGCTTCACGAAAGTATTTATCTATTTTTGCCTTTTTTCTTTGGTTTGAGATTCGAATACAATGATTGAGTGATGAAATCCTGAATCAAGGTTGTGATTGCTCACGTATTTGGAGTACTTGTAAATTTATTGTTCTACGTATACAATATAGTAATAATATTCACAAAAATCGAAAAAACGATAATACGTATTAATAGAGTGCTATTAATACAAATACTTTTATGGCTATATATAAAAACAACAATGGTTCAACCAAAACACAACACGCCTCCCCGGCAGCGGCGCCAAAATGATGTTGTAGTTTTACAACCCTTTAGGAAAAGAGAGCAATAAATAGGGCAAGCGTGCACGACGATTTAGGAAAACCGTGTGTGAATGACCCTAGGTGAGTTCGTTCTCGAGGAGGCTAGTGCGTTGTGTTAAGAGTTGATATATGATGTTTGTGATTATGATCAAGAAGAAAAGAAATGAGAAAGGAAAGAAAAGACGGTTACGAAAACTAATTAAACTACGACGAAAAAGGCGTAAACGTAAAACCGTAAAAAACGACAAAAATAAAAATTTTCAACCTAAAAATTAATTATAAGCTAAAACAAGTCTAAAATAATATTAATAAGGAATAAAATCCAATAAAAATATTTTAAAACCTTTTATTAATTAAATATTCAATTTTAAATGCTAATTAAAGCCCTAAAATTAAATATAATTAATCAAAATGTCCAAAATATGATTTTATTGAACAAATAGCTTACTTATATTATTTAAAAACTAAAAAGTATTTTTTATGATTTTTAAATACTATTTTTCTATTTTTAAATTACTAAAGACTATTTTAAAATTAAAATAATTATAAAAAATAATTAAATAATGCTAAAAATAATCTACCAATTTTAAAAATCCTATTTTACTCTAATGAACAGTAAAAAATGAAAAATCTTGAAAAATATTAAATTTTCCACTAAATGACAAAACTAGTTTAATTAAAACCCTAATTAACTTAAGTTAATTATAAAAATTAATTAAAAAGGTGAACAGTAACTAATTTTTAAACCAAAAACCTTAAAATATTATTCTAAGTCTAGGAAAAATTCTAAATCTGAAAAATATAAGTTTTTTACACTAAATGACAAAAACAGATATATTAAAAAGTAATTAAAATAACAATTAAATCTAAAATAATCTAAATGAACAGTAACTTAAAATTAAACTATACTGAAAAATCAGGAATTAAAAAAGAAAAATATAGAAAAAAGAATGAAAGTCTAATTCCTAAATAACCCCACTAAAGACAAAAATATTGGAATCTGATAGTGACACTTCTTGATGTTTCTGTCTTTAGTGTAGCAGTGGCTACAACAAAGCTATCAGTGGGAAAGGAGTTCCCACTGACAGTATTAAAAAACGGGTTGTGGACTTTTGATGCTTGGATTTAGCTAGTTACTTGGAATTAGATGGCAACAAAGGCACCCCCACACTCATGGAAGTGTGGGGAGTCAGATTGAACAAGAAAACAGGCAATCACAATACAAAAATCACACAAAAAAGAGGCAAATCAGTTGCTGAAATCAGAAGAATGAGTATGGTGCTTATGACTGGTCTTTTGTGCACTTTTGTGAGTTTCAAGTCTCCCAAACTCACACAAAACCTATCCAATCTATAACCAACAATATCCAAGTCCTAGTTAACAATCTACTCTAGCAGATTCCAAAAGATTAAACACTAATTCACTAACACCACCTAGTTTTAGGCCAATGACTGTTTTGACTGATTTTACCAAAAATTAAGCATGCAAACTCACCTACAGCCTACCAAACATGAAACAAAGTACCAAAACAACCCTATTTCTATCACTTGAGTATGTTTAGTCTATTTTTAAACCAAATGTATGTAATATACTTGACTCAAAAAGCAGACCCAAACACCCCTTTATAATCTGAAATACCAAATTTACAAACCAACTGCTAACATAAGCCTACCAAACTGATAAATAATGCTTCTAACATGCATATCATAACAAATTAACATGAATCAACCCAGATTAACACACTTAAAACACCTTTCATGCAGAAATCACATAAAACACCTTTTTTATCAGAAACTTAAAATTTTAAAGGGATAATAAGAACTACCTTGTTGGGCTTACTTCCAAGCCCAACAGTGGCTGATAAGCCACCTCCTACAAGCCCGGGCTTGTGCTGGGCCTTGTGGGATTGGATTGGTTTGAGTACAATTGGCAAGAAAATGGTGAAAATAGAACTTGATTTATCCTTGTTTCCTGCACACCACAAACATCAAAGAGAAAAAGAACAAGCTACAAGTTATTCAATAAGCTTGGTTTAATAAGCTTATTGAAAAGCTTTTAGCAGTAAGCTAAGCATTAGTTTCTGAAAAAGATTTTTGAAAACAAGTGAAAACTTTTAAAAACAAACTTGAGGATTGTAAAATGGATTCAAGGAAAACAAACTTTAAAACGTAAATGCTGGAAAGTAAATGGTTCTCAGTTTCATGTAGGTTAAAAAAAACTTTCATTAATTTAAAAAAAAAAAATTACATTAAAACTAGAACAACCGAGATGCTAACAGGCTAGCATTCTTTATATACTCGTCTAAAGAGTATTCTAGAACTAAGAAACCCTAATAAGCTAATTCCGCAATCTGCCCTTGAAGATTTGACTGGAATCTTGGTCAAAATGAGTCTTGTGACCTCTTGTACTGTGTACAGCTAGCAATCTTGATCTTGGCCGTTTATAAGGAACCTTTGGGACCAAGGAAAGAAATCCCACCACTAATCTTGTCGGATTGGGGTTTTGTGTTGAAAGTGACGCTGCAGGGCATGCCCATGTGGGGTGTTGGGATGAGCTGGAGGTTGTTTTGAAAGTGGGGAAGTGATGTTGATAGGTTGAATCATCAATCTGGAGGTTTTTAAAGATTAACCCTTTGATTAAGGGTTTAATTGAATTAGGGTTTAAGGGTGAGGGTGATGATAAACAGGAGTGATTAAATCCATTTGGGGGGTTTACTTTTCAAAAAACGTGTTTACCACCCTTTTTTGTAATAAAACAAGTTTAATTAAAGAAGGGGTTCAAAAAGGGTTTTGTGACAGGGTCAAAGAGAGTTGTGGACTGGTTGGTTTGGCTGGTGGGGTGGCAGAGGTGACGTGTCAGGATGTGGGTGGCTGGTGGGGTTTTGTTGTCTGGGCAGGTTTAGTCCCCCATCTTTCTTCACATCTTCATTTTGTATTATCAGCTCACAAATCCCATTTCCTTTGTATTTAACTTTGACCAACTTGTCAATTCAGGCACATATTGTTTCCAAACTTCAACAAGGACTAAACATGCAATATCTTCAATATTCAAGGGCTGATTTTGGCATGTTTTTCAACTTCAAGGCTTTGACTTGTTTGTTGACTTTCTTGAAGGACCATTATTGGCAATTTAGATTTGATGAGGGACTAAAATTGCCAATTCTTCAAAGTTAAGGGTCCTTTTTGTAATTTTGACAAACTTCAGGGACCAAACTTGTAATTATGAAGATACAAGGGTATAAAGTGTCAATTCTTCAAACTTGGAGGACCAATCTTCAATATTCTTCAAATCTTCTAGGGTTTTCTTTGGAAAATTCCTCACTAGGGCTTGGTTCATCGTGCGGCTTCGTTTCCCGTGTTCGTTTTTGCGTGATTCTTGTGATCTTTTGTCATTTTCTCAATATCCGTACCTAAATTACACAAGCAACAAACACAAGCATATATTTGGGTATTTTGATGATATTTAATGCATTTTAAGTCCAAAAAGAACGATGAGACCATGTATAAAAGCCGTCTCATCAATAACTTATAAAACATAACAAGTTACCATTTTTATAAAATGTCCACTTATTTATCATTGTACATATTTATATAAATAAAATTCATGAGTTAGTGGGTTTTAACTTTACATTTTATACAATATAATTTTGAGTGCTTATATAATAGTATTATACTTTATTTTTCAAAAATCTGATTTTTATCTTCACTTTCACCAAAACTGCCATATCTTGAGTTCTATATAGAGATAGAAGCTCAAATTTTTATCACATAAACTACATGATATGTGCCACATTTAACTCTTCTATAGCTATTGTTGAATCATCTTCTAAGTATTTTCTAAAAATCGTCCAAAACAGTGAACTCAGACTTGTACCTTAAACTTGTTTTGATCATATCTCACTCATTACAATGATTCCATTGCATGGCCAACTCTCACATGTGTACAAGACATATAGATTACTGTAAATGGATTCTACTTCATCATTTTATCAGTCCATGACCTGTTTGTTTACTGTTTTATACAGCCATCACTTTTAAGCAAGATTTTAGCCTTGTTCTTTATAGTTTTTCACCTTTTTAATCATGTATATCAACACCAAATCCCCACATAACATTTTTATCATCATATAATCATCATATACATATACAATAGGAAATAAAATACATGTTTACATAATCAAAATAACAAGAAGATGAGGAGGACAATCTTTATACCACCAAGTTGATGTAGGTTATGATTTGGGCATGGTTTTTGATGGAGAAACTTGTGGATAACCATGACCATATTCAAGACCACCATTCTTCATAGACTCCTTGTGGAAAATCAGCCTCAAGACACCAAGGAAACTCCTCCATGGATGTTATAATCACAACCATTCAAGAGAGCTTCAAAAGGGCTTCAACATGTATGTAAATAACAAGAGATTTCATGGTTAATTTTGATCAAGTGATGGTGGTTTGTGGTGAAAAATGGGACGGCACATATGAGGTGAAGAGAGAAAATGTGTGTGGTATTGCATGTGTGGAATGAGGAAATGGTTTGAGGTTGCTAGTTTTGAGAGGTTGTAAGCTTACAATGTAAGCAAAAAGGGACAAGTGTTATCAACTTGCTAAAGTTGTGACACATTACTTGTGTTGGTGAGTTTTGGCCGCCCCATGTATATTAGTGGGGTGGGATAATGTATTTTGTCCCACCTCACTAATTTACGGGTATTCCTCGATTATAGTTTCCTCGATTTGCTTGCCCTTGGGTCGTTTTACGAAAAACGTTTTTATAAATTATGAATCAACGTCACAAAAACGAATCCAATAAAAATAGTCTCATCAAAAACGGAGTTCGAAAACGTAAATACGTAATCCTAGGGTATCCGGTTTAGTCGTAAAGGACGTTAAAATAAAATCGTAAGTCCTAATCTCTTCTCGTAAATTTGTGAGTTTATGAACCAACACAAATTTAAAACTCCAAAATAATATTCACAGATAAATTTATTTTCTGAAATGTCAGACTGTCACCAAAGACGGTGTATGTAAACGTAAGCACGCAACGTAGAATCCTCCGGTTTAAACGTAGTCGATGCTACTTCAAGACGTAAATCCAAATTTCTTCCCAAAAATAAGTGAGTTCATATTGTAACATTAAAATAATATTTTCAAATAATATTTGAGAATAAAATATCAATCGTAAATTGACGGATTGTCACAGCATTTACCCCTAAACAGGATCTTTGTCCTCAAAGATCATCTTACTACTCGCTTCTTATAGAGTTAAAGCCATGTGGGTATTTCCTCCACACTCGGTCTTTTCTCACAAGTGTAATTTATTACAATACGCGAGTTTCATCAAACATAACTACGGGAATAAGATCAGGCTTAATGTTGACTTACTTTCTCTATCCATGATGTTCACGGGTTTTTGATGAATGCAACTTTTCGCCGATCTAAGCTCTACTAAGAATAATCAGATTCTCACTTGATAGATATTCCATCAAGTTCGATATACGAAACATAATTCACACAGTCTTTGAAGTCCTAGGGTAGATCCAGCTTATATGCCTTTCAAACCAATCTTTTATATCATCTCAATGGTCCCATACAACGGGGACTTATATCCCATGATTTGTCAGATCATGAATTCATTTTTCCAAGGTTAAATATTGTGGCATAACTTCGCTACCCATTTGGCACTTCAAGACCTACATTTCATATTCACATAACCTCTTGCCCACTACCGGCTGTCAATAATCAGATCCTAATTTCAACAATCATTACAGATCTCACGGGTCGGGTATTTTGTAAGGTTAGGTTCGCCATCATAGGAAACCTTAAACCTAAAAGACATGTCCAACTCACAATGGGTGTATGTCGGGTGTCTTCATCTCAACTTCTGCTTACAGATGCTCTAATATTTAGATCCTAACAAGATTCGATCTCGATCCTAATACGATGATTATCAAGGATAATCTTTCCAAAGGAAAACGATTATACGGTTCATTACCAAAGGTCAATCATTTAAACATAAAACAACGCTTATAGTATTTTGTATCGTTACTTTACCTCGTCCCTTCGATTGGGGTGGTACATAGTACTCTCATCAAGGTTCGTTCTCAATGACTTCTGAGCAAATCTCTAGAAATTCGATGCGAAGCGAGGATCTTGATAAAGATGTTTGATACAGGCACACTATGTTTACATACTCTTTTGCATTTATCATTAACGGGAATGATATTAGCAGATTTGGTCAGTCTGTCGACGATGACCCAAATCGAATCAAATTCAGATGATGACCTTTGCAATAGCTAGACGTTTACTAATGTATGAGGCGATCTCTGCCTTCATAATTGCCATCAGTACAACTTCTTCAGACCAAGATACTTTTAGTCAGAAATGACATAAGTAAAATACTTATACTTACAAGATTCCTACATAACTATGTCTCACAATCTCCATATTTAGGCAACCACAAGTGGCCTTTAAAACATTTAACGCTATCAGCTTCTCAATTCTAATGATTCACATTAGTCGCGAACCTCTTTTTATTATTTATATTATCCTTTTTACAAATATCGTTCATATTTTAAATTGTTCGGCAATTTATTTTGCACCTTCATTATTAAGGAACACATCCAAATTGGTTCTTTATATATTTTTTTCTACATAATGCGTCGGTATCTATATTCACTTCTCATGATGATATAATTATCATGTCCACAATTCACTCAGATATTCTTTCTATATTATGCGTCAGTAATTACGTTCACCTTCCTGATGAAATAAATATCATAACCGTATTTATTCAAAACCTTTTTTTTTTATATTTTCTAAGTTTTAGTTTTGTCTCAACTATCATTTTTATCCGTTTTACTCAATCCGTCGTCTAAAGCGTCGATAATTATTACATGTAAATTAACAATAATTATTTAATTTTTGTGAAACGTAAACGTTAAAAGTTTTAAATTTCTTAGTTCAACCAATTACATAAAATGTTCAAAAATAAATTTGAATTTAATTAACACGATTTTTGTTGATTTATCGAAAATAATTATTAAGATTCGTAAATGTTCGAAAAATCTTTGTTTAAATTTTGGTCAAAATTTTCTTTCTTAGTTGCAAAGCAAAAATTGTCGTTTCAAATTTCAAGTCATAAGTTATATAGTTTCCTCAATCTTTCTTAAGATGTCCAGAAGTATACACAAACATTTACCCCTAAACAGAAGTTAGTTAAATGGTTTGTGTATAAGGAAATAATCCCTTAAAATCCTTTGTTAAAACATTTGTCAAAACATATTTCCATTTTCTTTTTCGTAAACCCCAAAGTCTTAAAAGGGCTCTTAATTTTTGAAGAGTCAATATAGATTCCATGATCTTTTACTCACATGGTCAAATAATGTAAATGATTAAATCTTAAATCACAAGTTAAATATTCAAGATATAGGTTTTTATTGTTCGGCCAATTTAGGGCACTTTATAACAAATTTTTAACTCCTTCTCATTCTTATAAACAAACAAATGGTCCTTAATGATCACGAGCATGAATTTATCAAATTACAGCCTACACACGTGATTCACCAAATTTATGAATGCTACATGTGTATAATCAATCCAAACGACATCACGTGAAACTCATAATGTTCATCACAAGTACCGGATGTAGTGATTGGAATACATAATCTTTTCCGTAGATGCGAAGTTGATGATAACTATGCCATGGATCAAAAACCTTGTAAATGATCGAACAATTCTTCCATTTCGAGTTATGGATATCGTTTTCGATTGTCAATTTACTCAGTTCACAGTAATCTATAAATATAAGGAATGATAACACCATAGCTCTTCATGATGACAGGCTTGGTATAATAAAATCTTTCTCCGACAACTCTCTCAGTTGTACGGTAATTCCATAAATTCAGATGACGCTGACGTATAGTGCACAAGCCACAAGTGCAGCACCAGGAATATGATCAATACCAATTTCAACTTGCCTTAATGGCGAAAGTCTAGGTAATTCAACAATAAATACTTCCTAAAGTTTCAGATAATATAAACATCTTTTAATAAATCATATTAGGTTCTTCTAGATTATAATATCTATAACTAATTCACAACCATTCACGGTATAATTTCAAGTCTAAATGCAGGATAAAATCATCCATCAAGAATTATTTAGATCACTTTTGATAATCAGCATCTTATCATTTAAGGGAATTCTACTCGAGTTCCCACCGATTAAGACAATGTCGTCATGTCATAATCAACCAATCCATTCTACTGGCATTATCAACTTTCTAGTTTCATTGCCGTCGATAAGATGTGAACTTCTCAAAAGACTAATAATAACTCATAATCCTTCGCAAATTCAAGGATATCAGGAGACATAACTAATCTTAAAAGAGTAAGGTTAACGCATAATCTACGCGAGAGAATTTCAAATCAGATACAGACGAAAACATTTAACGAATATGAATATATCCCATGTTTTCATAATTTGAGTACGCATTCGAAAGCTCCTCGGATCGTCACCCATGTCATTCAAATGAAATCAAGTCAAAAGAAATGATAGGAACGTCGATACATCCAGTCGGGTATCAACACTCGGTAATCAGATACTTTTCCTAAGAATCTCACTACGGGAGAATTGGACAAGAAAGAATTATCAATTGTCAAATAAGACAATTTCCACAGATGAGTAAATTCGACTTATAAGAATAGATGCTACAGGCACATATGTAAGGTGTCCCTAACATTATGTCCTTATTTTTCACTTCTTGCAGATCTCATAAATTTAATCTTTCACAATCTTCAAAGAAACTTTGGTGTATATTCATTAATTTTATGGTGACTACTAATCAGCCTTGCATGGTCCATTCCAAATTGTATGTAGGCGTGCAACTATATACAATTTCAAGATTAACGATGCAATACTCAGTTCGTCAAAATTTTATCATCATATTTATAATAAAAACATTTTCATGCTTAATTCTTAAATAAGAATCAAGAATAAATTTACAAAGATTTTCTTTGTTATGGAAATAATTAAGTTTCCAAATCGTCTCTTAAATAACTTCATTTTGATATCAGTCACTTATAAATCTTACTTTCAATAATCCTTATCGTGATGAAAATTAAATCTTCTCAAAGGATACCGTTTTAACTTTTATAAAAACAATGAGTGATCTGCAAAAGAGTGATGAAAGCTTGTTCACCAAGAATTAACTACGATATGATAGGAAATGAGCTTAGCCAATTAATCATGAGGTTCATGATCTCGATGGTACTCATAAAGAATAATCCACAACGCAACTCAAATCGAGATGAGTACTTGTTCAATGGTTGCATCACTAATGCAAACATTAGGAAAAGCAAGAAAGGATAGGTAACATTGATACATGTAGAATTTAGCAATCAAAGGTATTCTTTTCATTAATCACAAACAAGTCAAAGTTGTATCGTAACACATTACGTGTCACTATGTCATACAATTCTCAGAACTCATCCTACCAACTGATATCTCAGTTTAGTTAGGGATTATTTTTAAAAGATACCTCAATGAATACTACTCTACAAGGTTCATTAGGTGTCCCATCTGTCCCGGAAGATCCATCGGTCCCAATTTAAAAGAAGATTTCTTCAATTTATTTCTTGGACACTGGGCATCCTCGTTAGTGGACAATGGCCTAGGAACAACACTTAGCACAAACCTACAATCAATTAAATCCTTATAATTCAATCACAGAACTTAACAACTTTCTCTTATCAATCTCATATTCCATACGGATTAAATTTTACTTTATTCAAGTTTTAACCAATTTATACTCAATTCGATATCCTACCTCATTCTTCCATACTTAATTCCAATCCTATAGCTCTTACAACAACAATTATCAAATGAGTCACTAGTATGAAATGACTTGATCATTCAACTAGACTTCTCGGAAAGGTACTAGTGCCATGAGGCTTTTGGGTAATGGTTCCAATGACAGCCTCAAGTGCAACATTCACCCTTTCGATTTCAATTTAAGAATTGGATGACAACGAATCAGATGACATCTTTCTTGGTGGTAACGTTTTGTCAAACTTCACTCTATAAGGAAAGATCGTCATGACATCGATATCAGATTTAATCTCGCCAATTCTTTTTCAATATCACAATCAACTAATATCTACATTTCTACGAATATCAACCATCTGTTGGGATCATAAATATCCGCAACTTGGTTTGGATCAAGAATAGCTAGAATTCCTACGAGAATAGTTTCGATTAATTACTAGGGAAGTTAGGGTTTCTTGTGACAATCTACGTCGTATAAATACCTCGTATAAATATCAAAATAATCATCAAACAATCATGTAATAAAATTACATCATATATATATATATATATATATATATATATATATATATATATATATATATATATATATATATATATATATATATATATATAATCCAAGTTATATATATATTAAAATAACACTTCTCAGTCTGGCCTTGTCGGTAACTCGGGAATTCTTCGGCACCGTTATAGTCAAAAGATTTTTAGACATTTTTTGAAAAATGTTTATAGTTAAAATATTTTGAAATGTTTTATTCAAAACCTTAGTTTTAAAAATCTTTCGTTCTCTATAACGAGAGCTCTGGTACCAAACTGTAACACCCCCAAATTTATACAACAAAATATAGCGGAAGACTAGTTGGTGTTACGGGATAGCACATTACTCACATCATAGACAACGCATAAAAATCGCGTCGTTTAATAATAAATCATTTCCATTCATAAATATCAAAGTTACATCGGTCCCAAGTCATTACATTTCATACAAAGTTTTACAAAATAATTGAATGGAAAATATTGTTTAAGTACGGGCCATGAATTCTTGTTGTCTTCCCGAGAATTACCTTCAAGTACCTGAGATAAAACATGTTAAAAGAAAAGGTCAGCGATAACGCCAAGTGAATTCATAGAGTTTAATAAAATCCATTCATATAATATCAGTATAAAATTATTACTGAAAATCATCTTGTACAAATCATTTTAATAGGCCATAAAATAGCCTAAGTCATTTTATACAAATCTTTATCGAAGATCATAATATAGACATTTGCCTTAAAAATCATTATACGAATCATTGTCGTTAAAAACACCATACAATACGTTTTGCAACGTTGTATAGATTAAATAAAACCGTTATATGAATATGGTTTTAAAAAGCCTTAAAAATCATTATACGAGCCAATGTCGTAAAAACGTCATACAATACGTCTTACGACGTTGTATGAAAATAAAAACCGTTATATGAGTATGGTTATGAAAACCAAAACACAAACATAATATCAATAGTATGACCCAGTATTGTTAGTCAGGAAATACATCGTAATTCGGAGCATCTAGTAGTATTTCGTTAGTTTTTTGGATTAATATAAGCCGCATGACATTGTTACCTTACTAAACCAACAACGGGTAGCTAACCCGATACCAAATTTTGCCCTTCTAAAGTAGCGTGTCGTCACAAAGGTCACGCTATGGAAATCTTCTCATACATAAATTCGCTTACAAATCAATGTGGCACGACGGGGATCAACCCTCAAGGCGCGAACTGGGATGATTGTCCCCAAATAGTACTATTATATGCACAAGCGTCTACCAAATCCCGGTAGTTCACAATTCATGCTAATGGGACTTTTAGTGACATAACCTAACTTTAATAATCCATTTGAGTTCATCTATCGGGTCCTTTAATCATTTATCGGGTCATACAATCGGGTCATACAATCATTCGGGTCCAAAACAATAAACAGACAATCGGGACAAATGGTGTCCTATTTTATCAAAACTAACATGTTATCTCCCTCGCGGGTTTATAAAACATTTATAAAAACATTTAAAAGAGTGCGAGGCTATGAACTCACGTTGATGTGGGAAGGCGATTATCGGCGATTCGGATGTACGGTACGTGCTTCAATCACTGAAACCTAGACAAATAATACTCGTCTTAGACCCTTGTCCAATGACTTTATAAAAATAACAATTATGTATACATATGATGATTATTTATATATGATGATCAAGTGGGTTTACATATTCTCGTTTACTCATTCTAGTGTTATATGTCGATAATTTTTATACTAGTTTACTAGTTTTACCTATTTACACGTTTTAAGTCCAATAAACTTATTATCAGTTATTTAACTTGTTTTAATCCATTTTGTACTTATATTATCAGTATTTAAACTTTCCATGTTGGGCCCAAATGGGTTAAGCCCAATAAGTTCTTTTTACAAGTATTTATCTTATTAAGTCCAATTATTAGTCCAATATGTTTAGTTAGCTCGTAAATGTCCGTATTTCTTATAGTTCGGGTTTTATCGGTTTTTACTTGTATTAGTTACTTATACATCAGTATATGACTTTTATAAACTTTACATTAGACGGGTTTGGTCGTCTAAGTTTTATTTGGCGAAAAACGTTAATTTTACGGCAATAGCCGAAAAAGTCCTAAAAATCATGTTTATAGTTTTATAACTAATAAAACATAACAAGTTACCATTTTTATAAAATGTCCACTTATTTATCATTGTAAATATTTATATAAATAAAATTCATGAGTTAGTGGGTTTTAACTTTACATTTTATACAATATAATTTTGAGTGCTTATATAATAGTATTATACTTTATTTTTCAAAAATCTGATTTTTATCTTCACTTTCACCAAAACTGCCATATCTTGAGTTCTATATAGAGATAGAAGCTCAAATTTTTATCACATAAACTACATGATATGTGCTACATTTAACTCTTCTATAGCTACTGTTGAATCATCTTCTAAGTATTTTCTAAAAATCATCCAAAACAGTGAACTCAGACTTGTACCTTAAACTTGTTTTGATCATATCTCACTCATTACAATGATTCCATTGCATGGCCAACTCTCACATGTGTACAAGACATATAGCTTACTGTAAATGGATTCTACTTCATCATTTTATCAGTCCATGACCTGTTTGTTTACTGTTTTATACAGCCATCACTTTTAAGCAAGATTTTAGCCTTGTTCTTTATAGTTTTTCACCTTTTTAATCATGTTTATCAACACCAAATCCCCACATAACATTTTTATCATCATATAATCATCATATACATATACAATAGGAAATAAAATACATGTTTACATAATCAAAATTACAAGAAGATGAGGAGGACAATCTTTATACCACCAAGTTGATGTAGGTTATAATTTGGGCATGGTTTTTGATGGAGAAACTTGTGGATAACCATGACCATCTTCAAGACCACCATTCTTCATAGACTCCTTGTGGAAAATCAGCCTCAAGACACCAAGGAAACTCCTCCATGGATGTTATAATCACCACCATTCAAGAGAGCTTCAAAAGGGCTTCAACATGTATGTAAATAACAAGAGATTTCATGGTTAATTTTGATCAAGTGATGGTGGTTTGTGGTGAAAAATGGGACGGCACATATGAGGTGAAGAGAGAAAATGTGTGTGGTATTGCATGTGTGGAATGAGGAAATGGTTTGAGGTTGCTAGTTTTGAGAGGTTGTAAGCTTACAATGTAAGCAAAAAGGGACAAGTGTTATCAACTTGCTAAAGTTGTGACACATCACTTGTGTTGGTGAGTTTTGGCCGCGCCATGTATATTAGTGGGGTGGGATAATGTATTTTGTCCTACCTCACTAATTTACGGGTATTCCTCGATTATAATTTCCTCGATTTGCGTGCCCTCGGGACGTTTTACGACAAACGTTTTTATAAATTATGAATCAACGTCACAAAAACGAATCCAATAAAAATTGCCTCATCAAAAACGGAGTTCGAAAACGTAAATACGTAATCCTAGGGTTTCCGGTTTAGTCGTAAAGGACGTTAAAATAAAATCGTAAGTCCTAATCTCTTCTCGTAAATTTGTGAGTTTATGAACCAACACAAATTTAAATCTCCAAAATAATATTCACAGATAAATTTATTTTCTGAAATGTCGGACTGTCACCAAAGACGGTGTATGTAAACGTAAGCACGTAACGTAGAATCCTCCGGTTTAAACATAGTCGATGCTACTTCAAGGCGTAAATCCAAATTTCTTCCCAAAAATAAGTGAGTTCATATTGTAACATTAAAATAATATTTTCAAATAATATTTAAGAATAAAATATCAATCGTAAATTGACGGATTGTCACAGCATTTACCCCTAAACAGGATCTTTGTCCTCAAAGATCATCTTACTACTCGCTTCTTATAGAGTTAAAGCCATGTGGGTATTTCCTCCACACTCGGTCTTTTCTCACAAGTGCAATTTATTACAATACGCGAGTTTCATCAAACATAACTACGGGAATAAGATCAGGGTTAATGTTGACTTACTATCTCTATCCATGATGTTCACGGGTTTTTGATGAATGCAACTTTTCGCCGATCTAAGCTCTACTAAGAATAATCAGATTCTCACTTGATAGATATTCCATCAAGTTCGATATACGAAACATAATTCACGCAGTCTTTCAAGTCCTAGGGTAGATCCAGCTTATATGCCTTTCAAACCAATCTTTTATATCATCTCAATGGTCCCATACAACGGGGACTTATATCCCATGATTTGCCAGATCATGAATTCATTTTTCCAAGGTTAAAAATTGTGGCATAACTTCGCTACCCATTTGGCACTTCAAGACCTACATTTCATATTCACATAACCTCTTGCCCACTACCGGCTGTCAATAATCAAATCCTAATTTCAACAATCATTTCAGATCTCGCGGGTCGGGTATTTTGTAAGGTTAGGTTCGCCATCATAAGAAACCTTAAACCTAAAAGACATGTCCAACTCACAATGGGTGTATGTCGGGTGTCTTCATCTCAACTTCTGCTTACAGATGCTCTAATATTTAGATCCTAACAAGATTCGATCTCGATCCTAATACGATGATTATCAAGGATAATCTTTCCAAAGGAAAACGATTATACGGTTCATTACCAAAGGTCAATCATTTAAACATAAAACAGCACTTATAGTATTTTGTATCGTTACTTTACCTCGTCCCTTCGATTGGGGTGGTACATAGTACTCTCATCAAGGTTCGTTCTCAATGACTTCTGAGCAAATCTCTAGAAATTCGATGCGAAGCGAGGATCTTGATAAAGATGTTTGATACAGGCACACTATGTTTACATACTCTTTTGCATTTATCATTAATGGGAATGATATTAGCAGATTTGGTCAGTCTGTCGACGATGACCCAAATCGAATCAAATTCAGATGATGACCTTTGCAATAGCTAGACGTTTACTAATGTATGAGGCGATCTCTGCCTTCATAATTTTCATCAGTACAACTTCTTCAGACCAAGATACTTTTAGTCAGAAATGACATAAATAAAATACTTATACTTACAAGATTCCTACATAACTATGTCTCACAATCTCCATATTTAGGCAACCACAAGTGGCCTTTAAGACATTTAACGCTATCGGCTTCTCAATTCTAATGGTTCACATTAGTCGCGAACCTCTTTTTATTATTTATATTATCCTTTTTACAAATATCGTTCATATTTTAAATTGTTCGGCAATTTATTTTGCACCTTCATTATTAAGGAACACATCCAAATTGGTTCTTTATATAATTTTTTCTACATAATGCGTCGGTATCTATATTCACTTCTCATGATGATATAATTATCATGTCCACAATTCACTCAGATATTCTTTCTATATTATGCGTCACTAATTACGTTCACCTTCCTGATGAAATAAATATCATAACCGTATTTATTCAAAACTTTTTTTTTTATTTATATTTTCTAAGTTTTAGTTTTGTCTCAACTATCATTTTTATCCGTTTTACTCAATCCTCGTCTAAAGCGTCGATAATTATTACATGTAAATTAACAATAATTATTTAATTTTTGTGAAACGTAAACGTTAAAAGTTTTAAATTTCTTAGTTCAACCAATTACATAAAATGTTCAAAAATAAATTTGAATTTAATTAACACGATTTTTGTTGATTTATCGAAAATAATTATTAAGATTCGTAAATGTTCGAAAAATCTTTGTTTAAATTTTGGTCAAAATTTTCTTTCTTAGTTGCAAAGCAAAAATTGTCGTTTCAAATTTCAAGTCATAAGTTATATAGTTTCCTCAATCTTTCTTAAGATGTCCAGAAGTATACACAAACATTTACCCCTAAACAGAAGTTTAGTTAAATGGTTTGTGTATAAGGAAATAATCCCTTAAAATCCTTTGTTAAAACATTTGTCAAAACATATTTCCATTTTCTTTTTCGTAAACCCCAAAGTCTTAAAAGGGCTCTTAATTTTTGAAGAGTCAATATAGATTCCATGATCTTTTACTCACATGGTCAAATAATGTAAATGATTAAATCTTAAATCACATGTTAAATATTCAAGATATAGGTTTTTATTGTTCGGCCAATTTAGGACAGTTTATAACAAATTATTAACTCCTTCTCATTCTTATAAACAAAAAAATGGTCCTTAATGATCACGAGCATGAATTTATCAAATTACAGCCTACACACGTGATTCACCAAATTTATGAATGCTACATGTGTATAATCAATCCAAACGACATCACGTGAAACTCATAATGTTCATCACAAGTACCGGATGTAGTGATTGGAATACATAATCTTTTCCGCAGATGCGAAGTTGATGATAACTATGCCATGGATCAAAAACCTTGTAAATGATCGAACAATTCTTCCATTTCGAGTTATGGATATCGTTTTCGATTGTCAGTTTACTCAGTTCACAGTAATCTATAAATATAAGGAATGATAACACCATAGCTCTTCATGATGACAGGCTTGGTATAATAAAATCTTTCTCCGACAACTCTCTCAATTGTACGGTAATTCCATAAATTCAGATGACGCTGACGTACAGTGCACAAGCCACAAGTGCAGCACCGGGAATATGATCAATACCAATTTCAACTTGCCTTAATGGCGAAAGTCTAGGTAATTCACCAATAAATACTTCCTATAGTTTCAGATAATATAAACATCTTTTAATAAATCATATTAGGTTCTTCTAGATTATAATATCTATAACTAATTCACAACCATTCACGGTATAATTTCAAGTCTAAATGCAGGATAAAATCATCCATCAAGAATTATTTAGATCACTTTTGATAATCAGCATCTTATCATTTAGGGGAATTCTACTCGAGTTCCCACCGATTAAGACAATGTCGTCATGTCATAATCAACCAATCCATTCTACTGGCATTATCAACTTTCTAGTTTCATTGTCGTCGATAAGATGTGAACTTCTCAAAAGACTAATAATAACTCATAATCCTTCGCAAATTCAAGGATATCAGGAGACATAACTAATCTTAAAAGAGTAAGGTTAACGCATAATCTACGCGAGAGAATTTCAAATCAGATACAGACGAAAACATTTAACGAATATGAATATATCCCATGTTTTCATAATTTGAGTACGCATTCGAAAGCTCCTCGGATCGTCACCCAGGTCATTCAAATGAAATCAAATCAAAAGAAATGATAGGAACGTCGATACATCCAGTCGGGTATCAACACTCGGTAATCAGATACTTTTCCTAAGAATCTCACTACGGGAGAATTGGACAAGAAAGAATTGTCAATTGTCAAATGAGACAATTTCCACAGATGAGTAAATTCGACTTATAAGAATAGATGCTACAGGCACATATGTAAGGTGTCCCTAACATTATGTCCTTATTTTTCACTTCTTGCAGATCTCATAAATTTAATCTTTCACAATCTTCAAAGAAACTTTGGTGTATATTCATTAATTTTATGGTGACTACTAATCAGCCTTGCATGGTCCATTCCAAATTGTATGTAGGCGCGCAACTATATACAATTTCAAGATTAACGATGCAATACTCAGTTCGTCAAAATTTTATCATCATATTTATAATAAAAACATTTTCATGCTTAATTCTTAAATAAGAATCAAGAATAAATTTACAAAGATTTTCTTTGTTATGGAAATAATTAAGTTTCCAAATCGTCTCTTAAATAACTTCATTTTGATATCAGTCACTTATAAATCTTACTTTGAATAATCCTTATCGTGATGAAAATTAAATCTTCTCAAAGGATACCGTTTTAACTTTTATAAAAACAATGAGTGATCTGCAAAAGAGTGATGAAAGCTTGTTCACCAAGAATTAACTACGATATGATAGGAAATGAGCTTAGCCAATTAATCATGAGGTTCATGATCTCGATGGTACTCATAAAGAATAATCCACAACGCAACTCAAATCGAGATGAGTACTTGTTCAATGGTTGCATCACTAATGCGAACATTAGGAAAAGCAAGAAAGGATAGGTAACATTGATACATGTAGAATTTAGCGATCAAAGGTAGTCTTTTCATTAATCACAAACAAGTCAAAATTGTATCGTAACACATTACGTGTCACTATGTCACTATGTCATAAAATTCTCAGAACTCATCCTACCAACTGATATCTCAGTTTAGTTAGGGATTATTTTTAAAAGATACCTCAATGAATACTACTCTACAAGGTTCATTAGGTGTCCCATCTGTCCCGGAAGATCCATCGGTCCCAATTCATAAGAAGATTTCTTCAATTTATTTCTTGGACACTGGGCATCCTCGTTAGTGGACAATGGCCTAGGAACAACACTTAGCACAAACCTACAATCAATTAAATCCTTATAATTCAATCACAGAACTTAACAACTTTCTCTTATCAATCTCATATTCCATACGGATTAAATTTTACTTTATTCAAGTTTTAACCAATTTATACTCAATTCGATATCCTACCTCATTCTTCCATACTTAATTACAATCCTATAGCTCTTACAACAACAATTATCAAATGAGTCACTAGTATCAAATGACTTGATCATTCAACTAGACTTCTCGGAAAGGTACTAGTGCCATGAGGCTTTTGGGTAATGGTTCCAATGACAGCCTCAAGTGCAACATTCACCCTTTCGATTTCAATTTAAGAATTGGATGACAACGAATCAGATGACATCTTTCTTGGTGGTAACGTTTTGTCAAACTTCACTCTATAAGGAAAGATCGTCATGACATCGATATCAGATTTAATCTCGCCAATTCTTTTTCAATATCACAATCAACTAATATCTACATTTCTACGAATATCAACCATCTGTTGGGATCATAAATATCCGCAACTTGGTTTGGATCAAGAATAGCTAGAATTCCTACGAGAATAGTTTCGATTAATTACTAGGGAAGTTAGGGTTTCTTGTGACAATCTACGTCGTATAAATACCTCGTATAAATATCAAAATAATCATCAAACAATCATGTAATAAAATTACATCATATATATATATATATATATATATATATATATATATATATATATATATATATATATATATATATATATATATATATATATATATATATATATATATATATATATATATAATCCAAGTTATATATATATTAAAATAACACTTCTCAGTCTGGCCTTGTCGGTAACTCGGGAATTCTTCGGCACCGTTATAGTCAAAAGATTTTTAGACATTTTTAGAAAAATGTTTATAGTTAAAAGATTTTGAAATGTTTTATTCAAAACCTTAGTTTTAAAAATCTTTCGTTCTCTATAACGAGAGCTCTGGTACCAAACTGTAACACACCCAAATTTATACAACTCAATATAGCGGAAGACTAGTTGGTGTTGCGGGATAGCACATTACTCACATCATAGACAACGCATAAAAATCGCGTCGTTTAATAATAAATCATTTCCATTCATAAATATCAAAGTTACATCGGTCCCAAGTCATTACATTTCATACAAAGTTTTACAAAATAATTGAATGGAAAATATTGTTTAAGTGCGGGCCATGAATTCTTGTTGTCTTCCCGAGAATTACCTTCAAGTACCTGAGATAAAACATGTTAAAAGAAAAGGTCAGCGATAACGCTGAGTGAATTCATAGAGTTTAATAAAATCCATCCATATAATATCAGTATAAAATTATTACTGAAAATCATCTTGTACAAATCATTTTAATAGGCCATAAAATAGCCTAAGTCATTTTATACAAATCTTTATCGAAGATCATAATATAGGCATTTGCCTTAAAAATCATTATACGAATCATTGTCGTTAAAAACACCATACAATATGTTTTGCAACGTTGTATAGATTAAATAAAACCGTTATATGAATATGGTTATAAAAAGCCTTAAAAATCATTATACGAGCCAATGTCGTAAAAACGTCATACAATACGTCTTACGACGTTGTATGAAAATAAAAACCGTTATATGAGTATGGTTATGAAAACCAAAACACAAACATAATATCAATAGTATGACCCAGTATTGCTAGTCAGGCAATACATCGTAATTCGGAGCGTCTAGTAGTATTTCGTTAGTTTTTTGGATTATTATAAGCCGCATGACATTGTTACCTTACTAAACCAACAACGGGTAGCTAACCCGATACCAAATTTTTCCCATCTAAAGTAGCGTGTCGTCACAAAGGTCACGCTATGGAAATCTTCTCATACATAAATTCGCTTACCAATCAATGTGGCACGACGGGGATCAACCGTCAAGGCGCGAACTGGGGTGATCGTCCCCAAATAGTACTATTATATGCACAAGCGTCTACCAAATCCCGGTAGTTCACAATTCATGCTAATGGGACTTTTAGTGACATAACCTAACTAATCATTTATCGGGTCATACAATCGGGTCATACAATCATTCGGGTCCAAAACAATAAACAGACAATCGGGACAAATGGTGTCCTATTTTATCAAAACTAACATGTTATCTCCCTCGCGGGTTTATAAAACATTTATAAAAACATTTAAAAGAGTGCGAGGCTATGAACTCACGTTGATGTGGGAAGGCGATTATCGGCGATTCGGATGTACGGTACGTGCTTCAATCATGGAAACCTAGACAAATAATACTCGTCTTAGACCCTTGTCCAATGACTTTATAAAAATAACAATTATGTATACATATGATGATTATTTATATATGATGATCAAGTGGGTTTACATATTCTCGTTTACTCATTCTAGTGTTATATGTCGATAATTTTTATACTAGTTTACTAGTTTTACCTATTTACACGTTTTAAGTCCAATAAACTTATTATCAGTTATTTAACTTGTTTTAATCCATTTTGTACTTATATTATCAGTATTTAAACTTTCCATGTTGGGCCCAAATGGGTTAAGCCCAATAAGTTCTTTTTACAAGTATTTATCTTATTAAGTCCAATTATTAGTCCAATATGTTTAGTTAGCTCGTAAATGTCCGTATTTCTTATAGTTCGGGTTTTATCGGTTTTTACTTGTATTAGTTACTTATACATCAGTATATGACTTTTATAAACTTTACATTAGACAGGTTTGGTCGTCTAAGTTTTATTTGGCGAAAAACGTTAATTTTACGGCAATAGCCGAAAAAGTCGTAAAAATCATGTTTATAGTTTTATAACTTATAAAACATAACAAGTTACCATTTTTATAAAATGTCCACTTATTTATCATTGTACCTATTTATATAAATAAAATTCATGAGTTAGTGGGTTTTAACTTTACATTTTATACAATATAATTTTGAGTGCTTATATAATAGTATTATACTTTATTTTTCAAAAATCTGATTTTTATCTTCACTTTCACCAAAACTGCCATATCTTGAGTTCTATATAGAGATAGAAGCTCAAATTTTTATCACATAAACTACATGATATGTGCTACATTTAACTCTTCTATAGCTACTGTTGAATCATCTTCTAAGTAGTTTCTAAAAATCGTCCAAAACAGTGAACTCAGACTTGTACCTTAAACTTGTTTTGATCATATCTCACTCATTACAATGATTCCATTGCATGGCCAACTCTCACATGTGTACAAGACATATAGTTTACTGTAAGTGGATTCTACTTCATAATTTTATCAGTCCATGACCTGTTTGTTTACTGTTTTATACAGCCATCACTTTTAAGCAAGATTTTAGCCTTGTTCTTTATAGTTTTTCACCTTTTTAATCATGTTTATCAACACCAAATCCCCACATAACATTTTTATCATCATATAATCATCATATACATATACAATAGGAAATAAAATACATGTTTACATAATCAAAATAACAAGAAGATGAGGAGGACAATCTTTATACCACCAAGTTGATGCAGGTTATGATTTGGGCATGGTTTTTGATGGAGAAACTTGTGGATAACCATGACCATCTTCAAGACCACCATTCTTAATAGACTCCTTGTGGAAAATCAGCCTCAAGACTCCAAGGAAACTCCTCCATGGATGTTATAATCACCACCATTCAAGAGAGCTTCAAAAGGGCTTCAACATGTATGTAAATAACAAGAGATTTCATGGTTAATTTTGATCAAGTGATGGTGGTTTGTGGTGAAAAATGGGACGGCACATATGAGGTGAAGAGAGAAAATGTGTGTGGTATTGCATGTGTGGAATGAGGAAATGGTTTGAGGTTGCTAGTTTTGAGAGGTTGTAAGCTTACAATGTAAGCAAAAAGGGACAAGTGTTATCAACTTGCTAAAGTTGTGACACATCACTTGTGTTGGTGAGTTTTGGCCGCCCTATGTATATTAGTGGGGTGGCATAATGTATTTTGTCCCACCTCACTAATTTACGGGTATTCCTCGATTCTAGTTTCCTCGATTTGCGTGCCCTCGGGTCGTTTTACGAAAAACGTTTTTATAAATTATGAATCAACGTCACAAAACGAATCCAATAAAAATTGTCTCATCAAAAACGGAGTTCGAAAACGTAAATACGTAATCCTAGGGTTTCCGGTTTAGTCGTAAAGGACGTTAAAATAAAATCGTAAGTCCTAATCTCTTCTCGTAAATTTGTGAGTTTATGAACCAACACAAATTTAAAACTCCAAAACAATATTCACAGATAAATTTATTTTCTGAAATGTCGGACTGTCACCAAAGACGGTGTATGTAAACGTAAGCACGTAACGTAGAATCCTCCGGTTTAAACGTAGTCGATGCTACTTCAAGACGTAAATCCAAATTTCTTCCCAAAAATAAGTGAGTTCATATTGTAACATTAAAATAATATTTTCAAATAATATTTGAGAATAAAATATCAATCGTAAATTGACGGATTGTCACAACTTATCTTTGATTCCTTAACTTTTTATTAGGCTAAGTCTCTTAAATGAGGACGAGAAATGATAGAGTTTATTATAAGTTACTATGCTAAACGTAGAATACTCGTATTCTTTCAAAAACTCATGTGTTCTCGTTGTTTGCTTATTCTCCCTTCGCTTGTAAACATTTTTTGCTTAATAAATATTGACTTAGCGGTTTAGTCTTGATTGTTGGTTTCTAGTATTTTCTAGTAGCTTCCATGTAATTAAATTGGGAAGACATTAAGTTATCGCCAGCGTCACGGTTTTGAAGTATTGGCAACCCGAATAATTTAAAGCTTCACCCAATAATAAGATTTCAAGTGCTCACCTAAATCAAGCAAACAATTTGAAGCTCACAAGGCCGAAAAATCTGTGCAAAACTGAAAGTGAATCAAGCCTTAATCTTTGAAGCTTTAAAGATCCAAAATTCGCTTTTAGCGTGAGGATATACGTCTTTGGACACAATAAAACCACTGATGAGGCGGATAATAAAAGGCAAGGAAAGACCGAAGTCATAATAAAAGCTTCATGGCGAAGTTGAATAAAAGATGGAGGTAAACCAATGATAATAAGGACCTTCCGTTAGGGGGCATATAAAAGTCTTGGTAATAAGTCTCATGTTCAAAACCGTTATAAAACCGTGTTTATCTATCCTTCTTGTTAACTTAATTTTTTTTGACATCGTTGTCTATTAGGAGGGGTTATTAATTCGATGGTCTTGGTTACACCGTTAGGACTCTATTTTTAGACCTAAATCTCTATCATCGCATAAGTCAAACAATGTATCCTCGTGAAACATTCAAGACAAAATAAAATATAAGAGATACAACTTAGGAAAATGGGAGGATAAGTACGTGATTAGGTCATATGAGTAGTGTTAGCATTACTAACTTATAATGAAAATGATCTCGTTGCACGCTTAGCATGGAATTGGGGTGAAAATTGAGGACGATGAAATTATTTCTAACGAAGCATTCACGTGTTCTTATTCTATGAACCTAAACGTCCCATTTTGCGATGAAAATCATACATTATGTCTAAAACGCAAGTAGTAGAAGTAATAGTAGTAGTGTAGCTAGTTTATCATTCAATAAAAGTGAATAAAAATGAATTTTGGAGGTGCTACGATACTTTATTCTAGCATTGCGTGAGGGTACGGCAATGGTTTAGTATGGGGGAGTGATGAGACTGCTTTTATACATAGTCTCATCGTCCAAAACGGGCTTTAAATGCATTAAATATCATGAAAATGGCCAAATATATGCTTGTGTTTGTTACTTGTGTATTTTAGGTACGGATATTGAGAAAATGACAAAAGATCATAAGAATCATGCAAAAACGAACACAGGAAACGAAGCCGCACAATGAGCCAAGCCCTAATGAAGAAAAACCCTTGAAGATCTGAAGATTATGCAAGAAGTGTCCTCCAATATTGAAGAATTGACATTTTAAACCCTTGTATCTTCATAATTACAAGATTGGTCCCTAAAATTTGTCAAAATGACAAAATGGCCCTCCACTTTGCAGAATTGGCAAATTTAGTCCCTCAACAAAACTAAGTTGTCAATATTAGTCCTCCTCAAAGTCAAACATACCATGAAGGCCTTCAAGTTACAAGAAATTACAAGTTTGGTCCTTAAAATATGTCAAATTGCAAAAAGGACCCTTAACTTTGAAGAAATGGCAAAAATGGTCCCTCATTAATCATGACTTGTCAACTTCAGTCCTCCAAGAAGTCAACCATACAAGTCAATACCATTAACTATAAATAAAATGCAAAATCAGCCCTTTAAGAATCAACAAATGGCAAGAAATACCCCTGAAAATACTTTGGAAAAGTATTTGGGGCAAAAGTTTGAAGTTGAAAACTTTATTAACAAAGGAAATCGGATTTGGGCTGTTTTATTTGCAAGTGACAAGAATCAAAGAGATGAGGGGTTATTTATGGCAGACAACACAACTTACCTAGACCAGTAGTGGGGTGACACGTGCCCCACTACCACTTTTCCACCAATCAACACACCCCATTGTGCCATGTCATCTTCCACCCACAACAGATTATAACTAATCTGTTTATTTTATTAAACACGCGCTAAACACAGGTTTAAAACCCCAAAACAAATTAAACTGGGCACTATTCATCCCAAGAACACAATTGGGTTTTTACTAATGGCTTGTAATTAGACCCCAAACTGCTCCAGATTTATGATTAAGCTAATCATAAACACAAACCAACTTTAAAAACCCATGCCACATCATCCCTTTGTCACATGTTAAACCCTACTTTGTCACCATTGAGGAAGAAGCCAAAACCCTGCCAGAGAATCAACACACCACATTGCAGCTTACACTTTAAGCTTGTTTTGGACCCTTGGATGAAAGTCAAACATGCCAGCAACAACAAAACTCCAAAAAAAATTCACATGTTCAAGAATCTTCAAGCTACTCAAGGGGCATTTTTGGGACTTCACCACCAATTAGGGTTACGTTTTTATGCATTCACTAGTCTATTTGTAGCCTATATAGGGCATATGACCCTTACAATTTAGCTTTGCTCTTGATTTTTCCTTAGTTCACAATTCTGTAAATCTCATTTTCATATTTATGAAGTGTGTTTGAAATTTGTGAAGAAAGACAAAGTGCCAATCTTATTTCCTGCTTATTATTGTTTACTGTTAACTAATCTTGAATTCTAAAACCTGTTTTCAAAGGAGTGTGCAAAAGTTTGCATATTTTCCTATAATCTTGATATTTTGCTAAGTCTTGTTCAAACCTTGGAATTTTTGGGCTATAAGTGATCTATACACCCTGATAAGGAGCTTATCAAGGTGTTGTGAGCTTATAGTTTGGGGATAATCAAGTGTGGGGAACAAAGGTTGCATTAATCAAGTTTTCCTTTTTTTATGTTTTTGATAATTTTATGCTTTAACCTTGTTGAATCTTAGCAGGGTTGTTTGTGGAAGCTTGTGCTTGTTCTTGCTAGCACATAAGCTTAAAATTCGTGGGTGTGGATGTACATCCATGAGGTTTGAACCAATCTGCTTAAAATCTGCTTAAAATCTTGATTTTTGGTGATTTTGTGTATTGCTTGTGTTCTTGTGAAATTTGTGACTTGATCTTGCTTAATATTGCTTATTATATTTGTTTATGTGTTTGATTGGGCTTGGGTAGTCTTGGAATACACTTATACTTGTTTAAATTTGATTTCAAAAAGATAAGGGTGTTTGGGATTATCTGTTTAAGATCATAGATTGGTATTGTGTTGTTAGAAAGTGTTGTTTGTTGTTTGTATCTGTTATTTACTTGGTTGAGTACTAAAACCTGCAAGTTATTGGCTTTAAAACCTTAAATTCAAGATTGTGCTATATCTCATTAGTTTTGACTGTTTTTGACCTAAAATTTTGGTAATACTTAGAGTATATGCATGATTAGGGATAAAAGGTGTTAAATCAAAGTTTGTGTAACCTGATTTGAAGATTTGAGTGTTTAAAATTGGCTTGTTGGTCAAGTATATCAGGAAAGTGAAAAATCTGCATGTTCTTAGTTCATCAGTAACTTTTTGGTGCTTGAATCTTGATCTAGACCTTGAACCATTGCATGAAACCTGTTTAAATTTGTTCATTTGAATTTATTAAAGCTTGTGTATGCATTTGGTGCAATTTGGTTGGCTGAATCTTGCTAAAATAGCTTATTGAACTCTTAGTTGCTTATGTTCATGTCTGTGACTGATCTGGTGATGTTTTGATTAATCTGTGCTAATTGGCTGATTGTGATTGTGTTTTTGTGATTGTTATTGACTCCTTATGATTAACTGATCATTTGGGTGCCTTTGTGAAACTTGAATACACAAAAAAGTCACTGAAGACAAAAAGTCAAGAAATTCAAGCAGTGGGAAAAGTTCCCACTGCTCAACACCCAAAACTAGCCCCTGCTAGTGTAATTTTTCTTCCAGCTTATTAATAAGCCATTTTGGCTTATCCAGACTCACAACAACTTACTTTTTGTAATAGATCTTCATTATTTGACCCAATTATTTGATCTAGATCTTATCAGACCTTGGCTTTGACTTTTTGGTAGAAAACTCATAAAGTTGACTTTTAATTAAGTGCTTATCTGCTTATTCCAGCTTATTGAGTGTGCTTATTAAATTTTTTTGTTGATTAAGCTTAGTTAAGTCATTTAAAAGCTTTTGAAAGTTGAATAAGCTCTTGGGGTGGCCTAGAACTCGAAAATGACTATTTTGTCGTTTTGTGAAGATAATTTATTGCTTATTCAGGCTTGTTCCTTGTGCTTTTTCCAATTTTCTTTTTACAGATCTCTTAAGTAACTCAAAAGAAGCTTGTGTGTCTAATTTGAGCTTATGGCATCAGCTTATAGCTTAATGGGCCAAAAAGCCCATTAAGAATAAGCTGCTTTGAAATAAGCTAGCTTAAACACATTTTCAGCTTTTGGGCCTTCAGAGTTTTGTTCTTAAAATCAAATTTTGAGTCAGATAGGAGCTTTTAGGCTTAGTTGGACAACATTTTGCTTATTGGGCCTATTTGAGCCCATTAAGGGGCTGTTTGGACTTTTGTCCCATTTCTAGGCCCATTAGGGGTATTTTGTAATTTCAACTTCATTTCTCTGTTTATTAGGTTAAAATAAGCAAGTTTGCAACTTTTTAGAATTTTTTATAAATTTTGGATTTTCATTAATATTTTATTATTATTTTATTATTAAAAATTACAATTTAGATTTTTCAAGTTTTTATATTTTTCTTAGGTCAAATACATTAAGTTAGGAATTTTACAATTTTTAGAATATTTTTATTGTCATTAGATTAATTTTTATAATTATTTTTAAGCTTTAATAGTTTTTAATTGTTTTTAAATAGTTTTTATTAATTTGAAAATTTTAAAAAATAGTTATAAATTTTGTTAAGTCATTTTAGATGTTTACAATTGAAAAAATCTCATTTTGGGCTTTTTGTTAATTAAATTGATTTTTTTGGCTTTAATTCGCACTAAAAAATTATTATTTAACTAAATAAAGGGTTTGAGTGATTTTTGATTTTTTATAAACTCTAATAACATTATTTAGGACTTATTGCAATTTTATAGGAATTTTTAGGGTAAATTTTTAATTTTGCTACTTTCTACGGTTTTACGTGTACGACATTTCGTCTTAGTTTAATCCATAATCGTAACTGTCATTCTCTTCTAATCTTTTCTTCTTTTCTTTCTTCATAAATATAATCAAAAACCATTAATCAATTCTTAACACAACGCACTTGCCTCCTTGAGAACGATCCCCACTCTGGGTCATAACTTGTGGTTTTCCTAAATCACTTGTGTACTTGCCCTAATTACCTTTGTTTTCCTAAACAAAGTGTAAAAACTCAACTATCAGTATCAGAGACTGGTTTGGACCTGTAGGCTCTCAAAACACGACATTTGACTAGTGGGTAGTCACTATGGTCTTCCTAGAACTGACAGTCGGTTTTCATGCATTCATCATTTTCATGCATACATATATATGTCATTGTCGCAGGTTTATGACTAAGTAATGGTTGGTACAGGACTGGCCCTATTTAGTCACATGTGATTTTATCGAAACTTTTAACTTTGGGACCGACCCATTGGCGTCCCCTCGTCATGTCTTTTGTTTTGAGAGAACTGACCATAGGCGTTCACTCTCGCGCATATAAAAGTTTTCATAAAACTGCATCATGCATTCTTGTACTAGTTTTCTTGCATAAATTTTTTCTCATGATTTATTGGTATAATTTTTTTTTCATTTATATAGTTTATGTTTTTAGCAGTTAATCATGTATTTTTTTATGTTATACTGTCAGATGGTTCTCACACGTGAGCAGGAACAACTCGTTGCAGTAGTCCAAGCTGCAATGCAAGCTATGCTTCCTCAGCTGAGGAACGAAATCAGGGTTGAGGTGCAGGCTACCAACAATCAGCAGCAGCACCCAGTACCTCCTCCTCCAACAACATTGGTCACATGGCTGGAGAGATTCAATAAGCTACGCCCTCGATCCTTCGAGAAAACAAATAGCCCCAGTGAAGCTGAAAGCTGGTTGGCTCACATTAAGAAGATCTTTGATGCCATAGGCTGTGACCCCGTCTTCAAGTCGAGGTTGGCCTGTTACCGGTTCGAAGGTGATGTGCTATCATGGTTGAAGGCACTGAAGCAGTTTGAGGGAGGTGATAATTGGGTGGCTGGTTTGACGTGGGCTCAGTTCAGGGATTTGGTGATGGGACAGTTCTTCCCCAAGGCTGAGCAAGACAAGCTGAAGAGAGAGTACCATGGAATCAGACAGAGAGCTGGAGAGAACAGCAACGAGTTCATGCAGCGCTTTCTCTGTTTGGCTGGTTTTCTTGGTGCAGCAGCAGGTACTCCCGAAGAGCAAGCATACCACTTCCGGTGGGCTCTTCGTACATCGGTCGCAAACAACTTGGTGTGTGCTACGTTCAACACGATGGCACAAGTGGCCGATGCAGCACGTAAGCTGAATATGCTACAAGAAAGAGAAGAGTTCGGGGAAGCAGAGAGACCCGAGAAGAGGTAAACATTCGTTATTCAGCGGTGACCAAACCGTATTCTTTCAGCATATGTCAATATTTATATCTCTTTAAACTATATCTTCCAGGCAGAAGACTGGGGACCGGTCTCTGCAGGCTACTCAGCAACAACCTACTCAGCCCAAGGGAAACGGTCAGACTCACGACCGTTCTGCTACGGATAGGCGTGGCGGTAATGATAATTACCGTAACAACGCTGGAAACTCCAACAGCAGCAGGTCCTTATACTTACTCATTTTCTTATGATTACATGCTACAGTTCTTAATTCTGACACATTAGAGAATCTTCTACCAGGAATCATGGTAACGGGAGGGACTAGAACCAGAGAGGTTCACAGCCTAACCATCCAGCTATCACTGGTAATCCATCTTACGAATTTTTCGCATTGTCCTTTGTACCTATTATCATGTCTCATGTAAATTGTTCTTATCAGGGTCTCAACCAGCAAGGACACCTACTGGGGGATATACTCATCCTCTTTCCACTACCTGCAACCGTAGGCACCCAGGGCCATGTCGTCGCGACAGCGACGCATGCTTCAAGTATGGTCTTCCTGGCCATCGCATGAAGGAATGCCGCAAGGGCGATATGGAGGGCACATCAGGACATGCTGATACCAAGCCGCCTCCTACTAGTGGACGCGTTTACACGACTTCTCGCGATCAGGCCAACAAGTCTACAGGTACCATCACTAGAATCTTGTATATGTATGGTCAGGCTGCATGTGTTCTTTTTTTCACGGGTTCTACTCACTCGGTCATTTCTACTGCTTATGCTAAGAATGTTAGGACACTCCCCATGTGTACAAGAGCCTTCCCCTAGATTTTGATGACAAGATTCGTCCTGTTGACGCACTTCCGCTGGACATGAATGATTTTGACATGATATTGGGCATGGATTGGCTATCCAAGCATCATGCTACCATATACTGCCATTCATATCGAGTCATCTTCGGTGATGTTAATGCACTAGAGTACATTCACAACGGGTTCGTAACCGGAAGGTCTGTACAAATCATATCAACCCTGCAAGCACGCGCATTACTTTCACATGGTTGTGATGGCTACCTAGCTACTTTTCATGACATGGATGCTGAATCCCCATCAATTCAGAATCAGCCGATAGTGTCAGAATTCCCAGATGTATTTCCAGAAGAACTTCCAGTCATACTACCTGCACGTGAAGTAGAATTTAATATCGAGCTCATCCCAAGAGCTGAGCCGATTTCCAAGGCTCCTTATTGCATGGCTCCCATAGAGTTGAAGGAGCTGAAGGATCAATTGCAAGAACTTCTGGAACGAGGCTTCATTCGACCGAGCGCATCTCCATGGGGCGCACCGGTCTTATTCGTGAAGAAGAAGGACGGTAGTATGCGTCTTTGCATAGACTATCGCGAGCTCAACAAGATTACCATTAGGAATAGGTATCCTCTACCACGTATATATGATATGTTTGACCAACTCCAAGGGGCCAAACACTTCTCCAAGATTGATCTAAGGTCGGGCTATCATCAGCTATGGGTTAAAGAGAAGGACATCGCCAAGACTGCTTTCCTTATGGCAGGGCACGAGATGATGGTGAAATCTGGGCGATAATTCAGAATTTGGATAAGCAGACAGAATTTCGAGTAGACACATATGGTATCTTATGGCAGGGCACGAGACTTTGTGTTCCTGACGATCAAGAACTCTGGGAAGCATTGTTAGCTGAGGCTCATAGCTCCCATTCTCTATTCATCCTGGTTCGACCAAGATGTACCATGACATCAAGCAATACTTTTGGTGGAGTGGTATGAAACAGGATGCTGCGACTTACGTCTCCAAATGTCTTACCTTCCAGCAGGTTAAAATGGAGCATCAGCGATCAGGCGGTCTTCTTCAACCGTTAGATATTTGAGAGTGGAAGTGGGACAAAATCACCATGGATTTTGTTACCGGTCTTCCGCAGACAAATAGGAAGCAAGATGCGATTTCGGTTATCGTTGATCGACTTACCAAGTCAGCTCATTTCTTACCGATCAACAAGGAAGATTCAGTCAGTAAACTCGCCGATACTTACAGGAAGGAGATCATGAGACTTCATGGTGCCCCATCCAGCATCGTCTTAGACAGAGATCCTCGTTTCACTTCTCGATTTTGGATAAGTCTCTAGAAAGCTTGGGGCACAAAACTTAAGCTTAGCACGACTTTTCATCCTCACACAGACGGGCAATCGGAGCGAACAATTCAGACATTAGAAGACATGTTTAGATCATGTGCGTTGGAATGGACAGGAGATTGGGACGATTATATCTGTTTGGTAGAGTTTACATACAACAACAGTTGGAAAGCAAGTATCAAGTGTTCTCCATTCGAGATGTTGTATGGCAGAAAGTGTCGCGCCTCAATCTGCTGGGATCAGGTTGGTGAACGAAAACTTGTAGGACCAGAAATGATTGAGTCTACCAACGAGAAGTTCGCAGTAGCTAAGCTGAAACTGCAAGAAGCACGGTCACGTTAGAAGAGTTATGCCGACAAGCATCGTAGGGACTTACATGTTAAGGTAGGAGATCACGTTTTCCTTGAGGTTTCACCGTCACGTGGTGTTAGACGTTTTAGAATCAAAGGGAAGCTCAGTCCTCGATTCATAGGAACGTTCGATGTCATTGAGCGAGTCAGTGAAGTATCTTATCGTCTAGCGTTACGTCCGAAGCTTTCTCATGTTCAAGATATTTTCCATGTGACCTTACCTAGAGGGTACAAGTATCATCCCCTTTACATGGTTCAGTATCCTCTAGAACAGATTCGTGAAGATATTACCTTCATAGAAGAACCCGAATGAGTTCTTGACAGACAAGAACGAGTCCTGAGAAAGAAGACGATTCCATTCGTCAAAATCCTTTGGAGGGATCATACCAAGCGGGAAGCCACTTGGGAAACAGAGGAGTCTATCCGGGCTTCTTACCCTCATTTCATATTTTAAATTCGGGTATGTTCTTCTTTTCTAGTTACATTATCTATAATTCGGGGACGAATTATTTTTTTAGGGGGGAAGAGTTGTAAAACCCGCATGCTTTTACCATGAATAGTACCCGTATGATCGTACGTACATGATTAGAACTTTCCTTATTTAGCACGTTTACGTTTCACGAATAGGAATTTACAAGTATTACGTACGTGGTATTACACGATAAGTATTTATTACGTATTAAGACACGATAATTATTATCAACGATAATTATTATCGACAATAATTATAATCACGAACATGAAAATCATGAACGTAAATAATCACGAACCTATTATTATGTATTTACATATATTTATTACGATTACGTATATATATATATATATATATATATATATATATATATATACATATATATATATATATATATATATATATATATATATATATATATATATATATATATATATATATATATATATATATATATATATATATATATATATATATATATATATATATATATATATATATATATATATATATATATATATATATATATATATATATATATATATATATATATATATATATATATATATATATATAAATATATATATATATATATATATATATATATATATATATATATATATATATATATATATATATATATATATATATATATATATATATATATATATATAAATATATATATATATATATATATATATATATATATATATATATATATATATATATATATATATATATATATATATATATATATATATATATATATATATATATATATATATATATATATATTATAACACGAACGATTAATAATTAAATCACGTAAACACGACACGAGAACATGTAAATAAATAGAACACGGGAAAACAACGGGTTTCCCCATGTGGGGCCCACATAGCTGCGACATAGAACAAGGATGGGCCTAGCCCACCTTAAAATTTAACTAAAATGGAAAAAGAAGGAAATAGATTTTCATATTACAAAATAATTAGAAAATCACAAAACCCTGCTCCTCCTTTTCTTCCTCTTGGCCGCCACACATAACCACCACAAGGGAGGTGTTGGTTGATTTTGGTAGATCCAATTTATTGCAAGGTCGTTCGTGTTAGTATTTTCCTTTTGATCCACGAATCGGTAATTCTCTTAAACCTATTCTTTTTAATTTTTTATTAGATCTAAGAACATGGGAATCATGGGTTTATTAAAAACCATTAATTAAACAAGTTAATTAATTAGATCTAATCATGGGATATTAAAAACAATGGTTTAAGGGGGTGTTTGGTTCGACCGGTGCACACAAAACAAGAGCCCATGCTCTTGGTGTGGCTCGTGTGACCACAACTGAGACAAAGTAGTCTCGGTGTGGGTGTTGCGGCTCGGCAGCAGGCAGGGACCAAGGGACCCCGACGCAAGTTGGGGTTGGCCTTGGTGGTCGTGGGGGGTCTCGCCTACAAACAAACAAACACCACCGTCTTAAGCCGGTTGCTAAACCGAACAAGCAGGGGAAACCGCCGCATGGGCAGCGGCTAGCCAAGGGTCAAGGGACCACCAGCTTAGGCCGGTGGCACCTTTAAAGGGATTGGTGTTGATCCTGTTCAAGGGTTAAACCAGTCCAGTTCATGACATGTTTAGAGTTAAAACACTGGTTCGGTTCATGGTGTATTTTTACCAGTTTATTATTTTAATAAGTTAAATAATTACAAGGTTTAATTAAATTAATTTAACATGCTTTATAATTAATTTAATTTTGACATGAATTAGGTTAATTATTATTAGAAATAATACATGATTTTAACCTAAGTATTTTATGATTTATTTATAGATTTAAAGTAATTAATTAATTATTAAAACATGGCTTATAATTAATTAATTTTCATGACTTAGGTAAAATTAATAATAAATATTAATACATGTTTTAACCTAAGTATTAATTTCACTTTTATTTAATTAAATCATGTTATATTTTAATTAAATCTTATGACCTATGTTTTATGTAATTTACATGTAATAATTAATGAACTATACTATTAAATCACATGACTTAGAATAATTACCAGTAAACTTAAGCTTATATTATTAACTTAATAATCCAGCTTAATTCTAATTATGGAAACTTTCTATGTTTAGAAACTTATTTATTTAAGGCAGCTAATCTATTTATGGAAACTTTCTATTTTTAAAAACTTATTTATTTAAGGCAGCTATTCTATTTTTGGAAACATTCTGTTTTTGGAAACTTTCTATTTTTGGAAACTATCTATTTTTGGAAACTTTCTATTTTTGGAAACTTTATATTTTAGGAAATCTGCTATTTTTAGAAAGTTACTTATTATTACACAACAAGTATAAAAATACAAGAAATACAAGTAATACGTAATCAGAATAAACATAATACATGATAAACACAGCATAACGATAAAATCAGTAGAACATGACATGAACATATAAAACAAGCTAAGACATGATATAAAACCAGTTACGTATACAGTAAGAAGAATACTTATACACGTATATTATTTATGTAGCATTAGTGATATCGAAGTAGGACTCTCTTCCATTCATCTTCTTCGTTCACTAGACACAAGGTACGGATTCTCCGTCCTTTCAGTATGGTCATTCTTTTCTTATTAGGATTTCCCCGTATGTAGCTAACTGTTTTCCCCAGTATATGTTTTATATGTTTTGATTGCTTATGTTTAATTAAATGCCTAAACCCATATACATGCATGACCAGTTTTACCTAGTTATGGAGGTACCATAACCATAACATTGGAGGCACCAGTGTTATGACTTCACCATGACGGAGTGATAGCTCGTGGCGTCCCTTCATCTTTTGGCCATATTATTATTATCATATGGGGCGTATGGGTGCATACTAGGTTACATGTTTTTATAGATTAATCAGGTGAATGTGGTGTGTGCCTTGCATCCTTCACAAGGAGCTGATCCCTCCTACCCAAAAACTTATATTAATTAGAGGCAGCCCCTCTAATTGCATGAAGAGGTCACCCCTCCAAGTATTTATGCACGTTGATATTTCATAACCTATATTGGCTAATGGTAAACATGTTAAACAGTTTTATAAGATAAACATAAGGCTTTTCAAACTATAAAACCAATTTTACTAAGTATACCAAGTTTTCCAGGACTTAGACATTTCCGCTGCTATATGTTGTTATGCTTATGTTATTCATTCTATGCTTGTATATCCATGCACTGAGCGTTATGCTCTGCCGTTTTTCCTTTCATGTTCCCGAAAACAAAGGTACTCAAGGACGCTCGTAGACTTTAAGCGTGCGTGCATATGGATTGGAAGCTTCCTAGCCTTCATTACTTTATGCATTTCTTCATACTTTGATACTCATTTCTATGGACATTGTTTAGTCCTTTTCATTTACAGTACTTATGTTTTTGTGTGATGAGTTCTACTTTTGGGGTACCGATGTTTTTTTCCGGTATTTTCTTTATGGTCATGTAATGTTTAATACATTTATCCTTGTATGATTTGATGACACGCCATAATCTCGCGTGACATTCCATTTACCAAAATGGGGTGTTACAAGTTTGCATCTTTTTAGAATTTTTTTTAAATTTTGGATTTTTAATATTATTTTATTATTATTTTATTATTAAAAATTAAATTTAAGATTTTTGCAAGTTTTTCATTTTTCCTAGTTTAAATACATTAAGTTAGGAATTTTTAAATTTTTAGATTAATTTTGTTGTCTTTTAAAAAAATTTTAGAATTATTTTAAGATTTTATAGTTTTTAATCATTTTTAAATTTTTTCAAAAATAGTTGTAAATTTAGTTAAGTCATTTTAGAGGTTTACAAAGTGAAAAATCTCATTTTGGGCTTTATGTTAATTAAATTGATTTTTTGGGCTTTAATTAGCATTAAAAAATTATTATTTAATTAAATAAAAGGTTTGAGTGATTTTTGATTTTTTGTTATCTCTAATTACATTAATTAGGATTTATTGCAATTTTCTGGAATTTTTAGGTTAATTTTTAATTTCGTCATATTTTACGGTTTTACGTGCACGACTTTTCGTCTTGGTGTAATTCATAATCGTAACCGTCATCCTTTTCTATTTTTCTTTTCTCATAATTATAATCACAAACTCTTAATCATTTCTTACACAACACACTAGCCTCCCTGAGAACGAACTCCCCTACTTGGGTCATTTGTGCATGGTTTCTTAAACCGTCGTGCTAACCCTTGTTACATCTTGTTTTTCCTAAAACAAGTGTACTTTTACAACTATCATTTTGGCGCCGCTGTCGGGAGGCGTGTTGTGTTTTGATTTGAACAATTGTGTTTTTATATTATCCGTAAATATAATTGTATTAGTAGCACTCTACTAATACGTATTATCGGTTTTCGTTTTTGGTGTGAATATTATTACTATATTGTATACATAGAACAATAAATTCACAAGTACTCCAAAAGTATGAAAACACAACCTTGATTCGGGATTTCATCACTCGATCATTGTATTCGAACCTCAAACAAAGAAAAAGGCAAAATAGATAATTACTTTCGTGAAGCTTAATTTTGACAAACACAAACTATAAGATGGGTATAAGGCGGGTATTATAAAATATACCCTAAGGAAAAAGGCTCTTAAGTGCTTCGTGCCGCCTCGTTTCCCCGCTTTCTTGTGCGTGTTTCGATAAAAAGGGCTAATCGAGGGTTTCCCAACCAAAGTATTATCTAAGTGTCATATATATTTTCTTGGTTTCAATTGATTAAACCCTCTTGAACGTTTTGATGTTCCACCAACGTTCTAAATTCATCGAAGGCGTTCACTTCACGTGATCATTTTTATTCCTTGAGGCTCCTTTAATCAAGAGATTTGATTTGAGGAGATATTTGTAGATTTTTGTCTACGTAATACATCACCAAAATCCAAAAAAATTAAAAACAATCAAAAACCACAAAAACATTGAAAAAGTCAAAAACACCAAAAATAATCTTCTTTGCTCATCCCCACATTGTACGTGACGCTTATGCTTACTCGTAATCAAGCAAGACGTGCAAGTAAACGAAAAAACCGAAAGGAAACCACACCTAACCTTTTAAGTGAGGAGTCTCCTATTGACGAACCTATCGTAGAACAAAAAGCAACCATGGCTAATCGAACTATGATGGAGTTACTTCAAGCACCCACCGAGGGTTTTGGAGAGGCTATTGTGATTCCCGCCATCCTTGCGGAGAATTTGAAGTTAAGACGGGTTTGTTGCCGATGATCCAAAACAACAAATTCCGTGGTGATGAAAAGGACAGCCAACACAGCCATATCCGCTAATTCAATCGTCTTACCGCCACTTGCAAGTTTAAGGACGTTGCCAATGACTCGATTAAGATGATGCTTTTTCCGTATTCCTTAGCGGGGCACGCTAAATTTTGGTTAGAGAAAGAGCCACCCAATTCTATATTGACGTGGAAGGATCTCGTTTCAAAGTTTGTGAACCAATTTTTCCCGCCCTCTAAGACTACGCATTTAAAAAACAAGATTTCAAAATTTTCACAAGAATTTAATGAGAGTTTTTCTACTGCTTGGAATCGGTTTAAGGAAATGTTGCACGAGTGTCCACATCATGGTTTTTCCGACTTGCATCAAATTGACACGTTTTTACAATGGATTGAACGATCATGAGAGAGATTATCTTAATGCCGCCGCGGGTGGTAATTTTTTGTGTAAAACCGTCGAGGAAGCATTGTTAATTATTGAGAATAGGTCTAAGGTCTATAGTCCTCGTAGCACATCGAGTGTTCGTAAGGCATCGTCTTCGGCTTACCATCGATGCTTGCCAAATTGTGGCAAATTTGGAGAACAAAATCTTTGATAAGCTGAAGGGTCTTTTGATTGAATTTAAAGTTGGTGAACAAAGCGCTCCCGCTACGGCTAAAGCGGTTGAGGTTTCTTGCATGTATTGTGGTGGAGGTCATGATTTCTTCGAGTGCATTACCAACGGTGGTAACACTTCGAGTGCCTACGCGGCCACGGGAACTTACAACCAAAACGGTAAAGTTACCCGCTCTAACCAAATGACTCTACCGGGTTTTGCTCCCAATCAAAATGCTAACAACAACTATTGAAACAATCAAGTTGGTTACAAAAACAATTACAAGGGTAACAACTATGGGAATCAAGGGGCTAATAACAATCAAGTTTCAAACAAAAATCAAAACAATGATTTTCAAAACAACAACAAGAGTTTGCAAAACTTGAAAGATCTTCCAAATGAATTTGTTGAATACACAAATGGAAATGATGCTTGGTTTGATAATATTCAAAGAGAGATCATTAGCCTAAGATCCTAGTTTAAGAATGACTTGAAAAAGGAGTTGAAAAATGAGTTAGCAAATGAGCTTAAGATCCATACCAACAAAATAGAGGGGAATGTGACTAGGTTACACCAAAACCAACAAAAGATGGAACAAGGGCAACATGAGATAAAACAAGAGATGCTTAAGGCCGATAAGAGGCAATCTATGTATGAGGATAAAATTTCATCCATGTTTGAGGCCATAATGTGTAAACCATCTTCGAGTAGTCTTCCTAGCAACACCATATCGAACCATAAGGGAGAGATGAAAGTGATTACCAGACGAAGTGGTAAGACACTTAAGGAACCGACTCCTCAACCAGTTACTCCAACGATGGAGGAAATTGAGGAAGAATTCGAGGTGGTGGTCGAAAAGGAGCATATCCCAATCCCACGAAGTACCGCTCATGCCACACCTACGGTTGACCCATTACCACAATTATAACCCGAGATTCCAAAGGCTATGCCTATGCCTCAACCCACACCATCTTTGCCCTACCCATCAAGAATTCATAAGGAGAAACTTCAAGGGTGCAACAATTACCAATTTGAGCTTTTTATGAAAATGTTTCGTGATTTTAATTTCAATATAAGTTTTTTCGACGCTTTGGTCATGATGTCTCGATTTGCCGCTAACTTTAAGAGTATGTTAAACAAAAAGGATAAAGTGCAACAATTGTCTAGTTGTTCTTCGGTTTATCTTAACCGCATACCTCAAAAAGTCGATGATCCTAGTAGATTCTTGATTCCATGTGTAATCCAAGATATGGAAGAATGCTATGCATTGGCCGATCTTGGTGCTAGTATTAACTTGATGCCTCTTGAAATCTTCAAGTCGCTCAATCTTCCTAATCTTACTCCTTCTCTAATGTCTATCGAATTGGTCGATCATTCCACTATTCCCACATGTGGATTGGTCGAAGACGTTTTTGTGAAAGTGGGAAAGTTCTATTATCCGGTAGACTTTATCGTTATCGATATTCCCATGGATCCTCAAGTTCCACTTATTTTAGGTTGTTCATTTTTGGATACGTCAATGGCTTTGATTGAAATGCATGCTAGAAAAATCACCTTACGTTTCAACGACGAGGAACTTGTTATAAACGCAACACAAAACTCTCCAATTTTTCATGTTTATTCCGTCGCGACCATAAACCTCGTTGATATGATCGACATTGTTTGCGAGGAAGTTTCACAAGAAGTTTTAGGTTTTGGTGACGATGAAAATAGTGGCAATCCCACTATGCTTCATCCCATTCTTGATAATTCGACACCATCCTTCACTCCATTTGAAGGTGGTAGTTTTACGTTGGAAGAATTTGATGTTCCACGTACTTGTGACAAAGACCTCGACAACGATGAGGACTTCTCGATAATCAAGGATTTTCTTAACGATTTCCCATTTCCTCCTCCCGAGGAGGTTATGAGTATCGAGCCCAAATCTTCAATTGAGGAACCACCAATCTTCGAGTTAAAAGATTTACCTACTCATCTTGAATACGTATTTTTGGGAGGAGACGATAAGTTGCCGGTTATTATTGCGAAAGATCTTTCGAATGATGAAAAACCGCACTTATCGATGTCCTAAAGGACCACACAGGGGCAATTGCGTGGAAATTATCCGACATTAAGGGGATCGATCCCAAATTTTGTACCTAAAAAATATTAATGGAGGAGGACTACAAACCCGTAATCCAATGTCAAAGGAGGGTGAACCCCAAAATTCACGACGTCATCAAAAAGGAGGTCCTTAAACTCCTTGACGCGGGAATGATTTACCCTATTTCTGATAGCCCTTGGGTGAGTCCTATTCATTGTGTCCCTAAGAAGGGAGGAATGACCGTTGTGCCAAACGATACCAACGAGTTAATTCTAACTCGGCTCGTGACCGGTTGGAGGGTGTGTATCGACTATCGTAAGTTAAATGACCCCACTCGTAAAGATCATTTTCCCTTGCCTTTCATGGACCAAATGTTGGAGCGTCTTGCTGGAAACGATTTCTATTGCTTTTTAGATGGTTTTTCCTGTTAGGAATTAATGTTGATGTGACAAAACTACAAGATGGAAACAAGAAGGATTGAAGTTGTCAAAGATAATATCTTCAAGCTGGTGGACAAACGTTGAAGATTCGATATTATCTTGTAAATCACAACTTTAGTTATTTGATTTTATATTATCTTTTTTCCATGTATATCTTGTTCCTTAATCTATAAAAGGAACAAGACCGTAGGTTGTTATTCATTCATTCATACTATCAAAATGTAACCTACAACAAAGTGTGTGTTCTAGGCGTGCGTGTTCGTTGAAAACACGCCTAGGTTATTTGTGATTGATTAATACAAGTAACGTTGGGAGAATTTGTCTTGTCGTGTTCTTAACACATTGTTTATGTATTATGTTCTTGTTCCGCTATGATTCACATCATATGAACATGATGCATATCCTAGTAGCTAAAAGATCTGGAATTCTAGGATTCCACAATTGGTATCAGAGCGGGTGGCTCTCGATGCTAGGATCAACGAGGTGTTCGTTCATAGAGAAAAAGAAGAAAAACCCGTCTAGGGTTTTTATGTAGTTTTGTGTGCGCAACAGTATTCAGAAGGGCATAACTTTTTCTTGAACCGTTGGATCATCGTGAAATTTTTTCTGGTGGTTCTTGACACACGTGTCTAGGATCTCACTAGAGGGATTATCCAGGTGAGCCTCCAAGAAAAAGTTATAGGCAGTCAAAGTTGGTTGTAGAGGATATTTTCAAACTTTTTGTTTTGCTCTATATATTGATTTAGGGTTTCTACAAACCCTAGATCCGTCTCTAAACAGAAAAGATGGTATATTCTTGTTTGTGATGTTGTTCTACTAGCTTTGGGGAATTGGTCAATGGTCAATGATGAACCCTAGTAGAAATTATTGCTGCCAAGATTGTGATCCTGTTAATATGATGTTATCCGTTCATGGCTACTATGATGTACATTATTTTTTAGGGTTTTCCACAAACCTTAGATCTGTGATACAAGAAAGTAGCAGCAGTGAAGGAGATGTTTCTTATCGTCTTTTTGAAACATTGAAAATTGAAGGTTTTGGGAGATTCACGTGTGTTTTGTGTGTTGACATATGCCGAATGAAGAATGCATACGTGATCAGGAAGTATGCATTTTTGCTATCTTAGTATATATTGCTGGATCACATGTCTATGATGGCTATTAAATAAAAGTATGGGGTGAAATCAGTGTTCACATGTTGGCGATCAAGACTATATAGTCTTCAAGAGAGATTGAATAATACTATTGGACGACTGTGTGGTACTTTCACGTGATTACTATTGGATCTGGATAAAGAAGAAAACAACGTAGGGCCCAGTGCAAAGACAAAAAGTGGAACAAAGAGACATATATGGAACAGCTTTGGATTGATACAAATATCACGTGAGATGTTTTGCTCGTGGATAAAAAAGAAAAGTGATGCTACAAAATTGCTTATGATGATTCTCTGTTCTTGGTTATCTCTCAAACGATCAAGAGTAAATCTTGATTAAGTGTGTCTTGAAGAATGATTTTAGGGTTTCATAATGAATCCTAAATCTGCTTATGGGATGTACAAGAATAGGTTGGTGCTTGAAACTTGTGGAATATAAAAGCTGCTGCCACAAAGGACATCACGTGAAGTAGCAGAGTGGTCCCGAGTTACATGTTTAAAGGAAAAAGACGTGGGTGATGCTTCAAAGACGCATGACATTTTATTGTTGCTAAAATCTTGGAGTTGCATTATGTGATTCATTTGACTTATCACGTAGGTAAGATTTTCTGCTTATTACTTGCATTATTCTAGTAAATTGATACGAGAATATCGGGAGTACATCTAGTGGTTACTGATTTTTAGGAAGTAAGTATTTTATTACTTTCAAATGATTCGATGGGATCTGATTTATTTTTGGACGTGATAAGGAGCCAACATGTTCAAAACGTGAGGTTTGCTATATTTTTGGATGGGATATAAAAGGATTAAAAAGGTCATTATTTTTATCCGCTGACGTAGTTTACTCTAGCCGCTGACAAAGCATACTTCACCCGCTGACAGAAGGTTGTGTCATCCGAGATATAAGTTTTCATCCGCTGACAAGTGTTGTCAGATATTGGACAATACATGCTGATGAGATCTTGGACAAAGCAATATATTAGACAATAAAGGAATTGCTGCTGTTTGAAATTTTGATTAGGTTTTGGCACACAAAACGAGGAGGTTACACACACAGGTACATGGGATCTATGGAATTATTCAGAATATCATTATGATATTTATGGCTCGGATATTTTTGTTAGAAGACGTATATGATTAAGGGGAAGAATTCTTATGGTAAATTTGATGTTCGAAGTAAATTTTCGCGAGGTAATGTTTTATCATATCTTTAAATCGTGTGGACAACACCCCATTGGTTTGAAGGTAACTTGTTCATGCTTAAATGTTTGGTGACGAAGACTTGTCAAATCTAGCAACTAGATACCTTGCTATCACTTGAAGGAGTTACATTATCGTGCTCAGTGTCTCACAAAAGGATGAGGATTTTGACAATGGGATCGAGGTCTACTTATATTTCCTATCGGTATAAGTTCACCGTCACATGGATAATAAAAGACATGGAACATAGGTTTGAGTTATTCTACTTCTACATCAAGATTATTGTAATTATTTTTCTTCAAGGTCATAACACAGAGCCTACTTTTGGAGAATCTTCATTGCATACATTCGCTACTTCCCTATTGATGTGACAAAAAGGGGAAGAGATGCTTAACTTGAGGGGAAGCAATTTGGAGATCATGTACTACATAGTTTTGCCGACATCAACTAGGGGAAGATTGTTAGGAATTAAAGTTTATGTGACAAAACTACTAGATGGAAACAAGAGGGACTGAAGTTATCAAAGAGAATATCTTCAAGCTGGTGGACAAACATTGAAGATTTGATATTATCTTGTAAATCACAGCTTTAGTTATTTGATTTTATATTATCTTGTTGCCATGTATATCTTGTTCCTTAATCTATAAAAGGAACAAGACCGTAGGTTGTTATTCATTCATTCCTACTATCAAAATGTAACCTACAACAAAGTGTGTGTTCTAGGCGTGTGTGTTCGTTGAAAACACGCCTAGGTTATTTGTGATTGATTAATACAAGTAACGTTGGGAGAATTTGTCTTGTCGTGTTCTTAACACCTTGTTATGTATTATGTTCTAGTTCCGCTATGATTCACATCATATGAACATGATGCATATCCTAGTAGCTAAAAGATCCAGAATTCTAGGATTCCACATTTCCGGTTACTTCCAAATCGCCATCGATCCGCGTGATCAAGAAAAAACTACGTTTACGTGTCCATATGGAACGTTTGCCTATCGTAGAATGCCATTCGGACTTTGTAATTCACCGAGATCCATTCAAAGGTGCATGATGGCTATTTTTCATGATATGATCGAGAAGACGATGGAAGTCTTTATGGATGATTTTTCTGTGTTTGGTTGTTCGTTCACTTCATGTTGTCGAATCTTGAGAGAATGTTAAAACGTTGTGAGGAAGCAACCTTGTGCTTAATTGGGAAAAATGTCATTTTATGGTTTAGGAAGGAATCGTCTTAGGGCACAAGGTCTCAAAAGCGGGGATTGAGGTAGACAAAGCTAAGGTAGACGTCATCGCCAAATTACCTCATCCCAAAACCGTTAAGGGAGTTAGGAGTTTCCTAGGCCACGCGGGCTTTTATCGTCGATTCATCAAGGATTTTTCAAAGATTTCTCGACCTAGTACACATCTCCTCGAAAAAGATGCACCTTTTGTCTTTAACGAAGATTGTGTACGAGCCTTTGAAATCCTTAAGAGGAAACTTACCGAAGCTCCCATTCTTGTTTCTCCCAATTGGAACCTCCCCTTTGAGCTCATGTGTGATGCTAGTGATTACGCCATTGGGGCCATTTTGGGGCAACGTCATGATAAGAATTTCTTGCCTATTCACTATGCTAGCAAGACGATGACTGAGGCTCAACTTAAATACACTACAACAGAAAAGGAATTCCTTGCCGTGGGGTATACTTGGGAGAAATTCCGACCTTACCTCGTCTTGAATCGATGCATAGTGTATACGGATCACTCGGCCATCAAGTATCTCATGGCTAAACAAGATGCAAAGCCAAGATTACTTTGTTGGATTCTCCTCCTACAAGAATTTGATGTCGAAATCCTTGACGAAAAAGGAGCCAAGAATCTAGCGCTCGATCATCTTTCTCGTTTAGAAGATCCTCACCAAAGTGTTTACAAGCCAAAGGAAATCACCAAAACATTTCCTATCGAGACACTTGGTGTAGCGAATTCTAAGCTTGATTCATCAACCCCATGGTTTGCGGACATCGCAAATTCCCATGCGGGCAACTTCATCATTAAGGGTATGACGACTCAACAAAAACAAAAATTCTTTCGTGATGTCAAGTTCTACTTTTGGAACGACCCTTATCTATTTCGGACTTGTGCGGATCAAATCATTTGATGTTGTGTATTTGGCACCGAAGCTTCTAATATCCTTAGAGCTTGTCACGAGGGACCCACGGGTGGTCACCATGGTGCTAACCTCACGGCGAAGAAGGTCTTTGATGCCGGTTTCTTTTGGCCTACTATTTACCGAGATGCACACGAACTTGTGAAGTCGTGTGACTCATGCCAACGACAAGGAAAAGCCTCACAAAATGATGAAATGCCACAAAACATCATCCAAGTGTGTGAGATTTTTGACGTTTAGGGAATTGATTTTATGGGGCCGTTCCCATCATCTTGTGGTAATAAGTACATCCATGTCGCTGTTGACTACCTATCTAAGTGGGTGGAAGCTAAGGCTTTGCCCATGAACGATGCTCGTGTGGTAGTCAAGTTTTTGAAAAGTTTGTTTTCTCGGTTTGGAATCCCTCGTATGATCATAAGCGATCGTGGAACCCATTTTTGTAATGACCAATTCGAAAGGGTCCTAAGGAAATATGGGGTTACACATCGGCTTTCTACGGCTTATCACCCACAAACGAGTGGGCAAGTCGAGGTTTCAAACCGAGCGTTGAAGAGGATCTTGGAGAGATCGATTGGAGAGAGCCGATAATCATGGTCGAATAAGTTAGACGATGCTTTATGGGACTTTCGTACCGCTCATAAGACGCCTATCGGGTGCACTCCTTACAAGCTTGTGTATGGGAAGAATTGTCACTTGCTAGTTGAACTCGAACACAAAGCCTATTGGGCCCTAAAGCATTGTAATGATGATATTGAGACCGCGGGAAAACACCGGAAAATGCAATTAAATGAATTGGATGAATTGAGAGACATTGCTTATGAAAATTCATTGATTTACAAAGAAAAAACTAAAAAGTTTCATGATTCAAAAATTAAAAACCGGGTTTTTAACATTGAAGATCAAGTGTTGCTTTTTAACTCACGTTTTAAAATCTTTTCCGGCAAGTTGAAATCTCGTTGGTCGGGTCCATTCACCGTTACCCAAGTTTTTCCTTATGGGACCATCGAGCTAGCTCAAAATGAGGGCCCCAATTTCAAGGTGAATGGACATAGGTTGAAGCACTACTTTGGTGGGGAAGTTCCCTCTTTGAACTACCTCGACCAAGTCACCTTTCCTAATGATAATTAGTATTGATGCGATCGAGTCGAGCTCATGACTCGGTAATAAAAAACGAGGTGCCTCATGGGGGAGTCCCATGCTTATCCATGTACATATTATCGCTTTCTAATGTAGTAACATGAGGGGATTTGTGCGCTTCCGACCTTTGTTCCGTGGTTATATGTGATATGTGGTTTTTAGATGATCATGATCTTCACGATTGGAGCCTCTCGTGTTCGTTTTATGGGAGCACTCGATCGTTTGCTTTGAAGAATATCTCAATATCCATGATATATCCTTATATGTTCTAACCTTAGGTTTCTAGCACACTTTATAAACGGCTTTAAATTTAACGGTTACACCCTTTCCATGCTAGATTAAGCATTCGACTACGTCTCTAGTATGGGGGTATCCTACCCTTAGACTCGAAACATTGAGGACAATGTTTAACTTTAGTATGGGGGGGTGAATAGATACTTGCCTTGCCAAACCTTCACGTTTTCCAAAGTTTATCTTTTTGTTTATCGTTTTGTTGCAAAATAAGGCTAAAAATGGCCAAATTTTAAATTTTTTCTCATGTTTTATAAGTGGTTGAAGACACGAATGTAGATTTTCTGATGGCGAGAATAAGAGTAATTTTTGACTCGACCGTGCGTGTTGAGCACTTAGCTTCGATTCCTTAACTACATATTAGGCTAACTCTCTTAAATGAGAACGAGAAATGATAGAGTTAATTATAAGTTACTATGCTAAACGTAGAGTACTCGTATTCTTTCAAACTCATGTGTTCTCATTGTTTGCTTATTCTTCCTTCGCTTGTATATATATTTTTCTTAATAAGTATTGGCTTAGCGGTTTAGTCTTGATTGTTGGGTTCTATTCTTTTGTAGTAGCTTCCATGTAATTAAATTGGGAAGACATCAAGGTATCGCCAGCGTCATGGTTTTGAAGTATTGACATCCGGAATAATCGAAAGCTTCACCTAATAATAAGATTTCAAGTGCTCACCTAAATCAAGCAAACAATTTGAAGCTCACAAGGCCGAAAAATCTATACGAAATTGAAAGTGAATTATGCCTTAATCTTTGAAGCTTTAAAGATCCAAAATTCGCTTTTAGCGTGAGGATATACGTCTTTGGCCATAATAAACACCTCATGGCGAGGTTAAATAAAAGGCAAAGCAAGACCGAAATAATAAAATCTTCAGGGCGAAGTTGAATAAAAGATGAAGGTAAACTTATGATAATAAGGCCCATCCGTTAGGGGGCGTATAAAAGTCTTGGTAATAAGTCTCATGTTTAAAACCGTTATAAAACCGTGTTTATCGATCCTTCTTGTTGACTTAATTTTTTGACATCGTTGTCTATTAGGGGGATTATTAATTTAATGGTCTTGGTTACACCGTTCTGACTCTATTTTTAGACCTAACTGTTTATCATCACATATGTAAAAAATGTATCCTCGTGAAACATTCAAGACAAAAATAAAATATAAGCGATACCACTTAGGAAAATGGGAGTATAAGTACATGATTAGGGCATATGAGTAGTGTTAGCATTACTAACTTATAATGACAATGATCTCGTTGCACGCTTGGCATGGAATTGGGGTGAAAATCGAGGACGACGAAATTATTTCTAACGAAGCATTCACATGTTCTTGTTCTATGAACCTAAACGTCCCATTTTGCGATGAAAATCATACATTATGTCTAAAACGTAAGTAGTAGCAAGTAATAGTAGTAGTTTAGTAAATTTATCATTCAATAAAGGTGCATACAAATAAATTTTGGAGATGCTACGATACTTTATTTTAGCATTGCGTGAGGGCACGACAATAGTATAGTATGGGGGAGTGATGAGACTGCTTTTATACATAGTCTCATCGTCCAAAACGGGCTTAAAATGCATAAAATATTATGAAATATGCCAAATATATGCTTGTGTTTGTTACATGTGTATTTTAGGTACGGATATTGAGAAAATGACAAAAGATCACAAGAAACAAGCAAAAAAGAACACGGGAAACGAAACCTCACAATGAACCAAGCCCTAGAGTTGATTTTCCAAGAATAACCCTTGAAGAATTGAAGATTGTACAAGAAGGGTCCTCCAATATTGAAGAATTGACACTTTAATCCCTTGTTTATTCATAACTACAAGTTTGGTCCTTAACGTTTGTCAAATTGCAAAAAGGACCCTCCACTTTGAAGAATTGGCAAGAATGGTCCCTCAAAATTGAAGAATTGTCGTTGTGACAACCGGGAATTTTTCAGACTTTAGATATTAATAAATTATATTATTTATCCATTTTTGAGATATGTGAAAGTTATTTGACTTAAAAACAGGAGTTTAGTTTGTAAATTGTAAAAGTCTGCACAAATTAAAGAAACTGACGCGATCTAAATTTAATTTATATTTTATTATTAAGAGACGTTTGATAAAAAGATTTATTAAATTATTTAATATTTTTATTTTAATTTATATAGCGTATGTTAAAAATTGAGAATAAATAACGGAAAATCTATTTTTTTTTAAACAATAATTGCCGTGATAACCGATAAATAGTGACAATTTTAAATATAAACGTACATAACGATTACGAAAAATTTATCAAACAAATAATCTAATTTATTGGAAAAATCATTTTAAAATCGGTGGTGCGATTTTCGGAAAACGAATCAAATTTTATAAAAGACGAACGAACCCCGAACTATGTATTAACGAGAGTAATAAGAAAAGTTAAAATTTTAACCCTAAACTAGTCTCCATATTAAACTTTGTTTTAATATAAATAGAAATTTATATATTTTTATTTCATTTTCTCATCTACACAAACCCTAAAAATTTAACACACAAAACCCTAGCCCCTCTCCAATACATCTCCGGCGCCCCCTTCATTTTTTCCGACCACCGGAAAAATATTCCGGTCACCATACAACCACCAACATAAGCCACCACTGATCAACGTCACCCTACGTAACCACCACCCCACCATGATATGCCGCCACCCTCATCATTAAAACCACGCGGCCACCACCAATCGACCACCACCGTTTGAAATCACCTCCCCAGCCACCATGAAACACCACCTATCGTGGCCTTTTCCATCATCACCACCACTACCGAGACACAACCACCAAACCACCAGAACCACGCTATCACCACCATCCTCCGTGACAGCAGCCACCACTGTGGTATCACTTCGTCACCTAACAACCACCACCTACGAAATATCATCACCACCATCAACCATCAGCCTCCATCGCCATTGACACTAGCTGTGCTGCCGTCACCATATGTTTATACCACCAGATCTGATGGCTGTTGCCGTCGTTCAGCCACTGCTGTCCCGTCATCACCAGCAGGAGCGTTTGGCTTAATGAATTAGCAGCAGAGGATGTTGTTGGCTCGAGTTAAAACACCACATGGGGTGTTTGGATCTGTTGTAAAACCCGCAGCAAGTGTCACGGGAGCGTTTGGGAATGGCAGCATGTGTTAAGGGTCTGTTCGGAGGTTAACATGTGACAACCATGGTTTTGGGTTTGTCACTTGGTCTTACTTTTAGGTTATTTTATGTGTGCTTACTTGAATTGTGTGTTTACGTGTTTATTTTGTGTGAACGAGGTTGGTGTGGTTATCGTTTATGAGTATAGAGTACTCATAAGTAAATCGAGGAACGGTTATTTCATGTTCATGAGCTCACAAGTGGTGACTATGAAATGAAAATGGTGATATTGTGGTGTTTACGTATACGTATAAGTATTATAGTAATAGTATTTTTTTAAGATTTACTGTTTAGCATTTAGAGGTCTCGAATGAGGTAATTAGTCAAGTGAATATTTTTCGGGATGGTTTTAAGTCATATGGGACTTACTTATAATGTTTATTTAAAAATTTGAGATTTTTTTAAAGTGTATATTTTACGTCTTTTACGGTAAAACGCGTAATTTTGACTAGTTTCACGGTTTTGGGGTTTTGGAAGCTTTAGGGGCTGAAATAAATTAAGGTAAATTAAGGTAATATTAATAAGATATTAATTAACAATAAAAAGAAATAAAAATAAAGAAAAAAACGAATTTAAGGGGGTTAGGTCGGTTTGGAAAAGGAAAAAAAGGGAAAAGAGGAGAAAAAGGAAAGTTGGGTGTTATACTTGGACTAGAATTGTATGTACACACTATATAAGGTTATCTAATAAATAAAAAAAACATAAATCCCTGGAGACAAAGAAAAATTCGTGGGTTTCATAGAGGAGAATTAGGGTTCTTCAAAAATTAGGTTTTCTTCATCTTCCATTGATTTAAGGTAAAAACCTTCATTAACCTTTTTTATTAAATTGTTTTTATGTTTAATTAATCATTCTTATGATTGATTAAGGGTTAGGGTTTATATAAAAACAGTAGATTAATGATGTATTAATCATAATATGATGATCATATAATCTAGGGCTCGTATTTGAAGGGTTATAGGTGATTAATTAGATCAGTTTGTTTAAAACCCGTTTTTAAAAACTGGACAGAATTTTAAGTCTATTGTTTTGATCATATCTCGAGTTCTAAGAATATTCAAGATGCGATCAAACTAGCCTTGGATAGGTAATTGAGTTGGCTTTCTAAAACAGATTACAACAGTCGGAGGTCAAAACAGTTTTGAATTCAGCCTGTTTTCTTTTTAAGTTTTGGGTTGTTTCGGGTACTTAGGGTTGCATTGGGATCTTCTCACAAACATGAGAGATGGTTTATATATTGTAGTAAGGATCTGCACTTGGGCTAAGATTGTGGTTTAGGGTAAGACCCTTTAATGGTAATGAACTTTTCATACGTTTAAAATCAGTGAATTATGGATAGGTAGCAATATATACACATATATCTGGGCTTTAACAGTAGCTTTAAGGTTAGGTAAAGTGGGAGGTTTTAGCTAACATGTATAAAAGTGTGAATATTCCTTTTACAGAAACCATGGGTATGTTTAAGTGGACGTTTGACTTAAAGTTTTGAGACCTAAAACTGGGACTGTTTTGTGTAAAATTATGAACGGGATAGCTATTAAACTTAACCAAGTTAGGGACTTGTTAAGGAAGGGTAATGGGGTGATTAGAGCTTAACAATGAGCTAATTATATGGGAATAGACTAGATGTTCATCATAGGTTGATGAGCCATCTTAGTGATTGGTTCGTGTATTGATTTCGTGTTTTTGGTTTGTTAGCTTGTTGCTAGTGCGAGGACTTGTGAAGAAGATATCAGGTGAGTTTCATAGTCCCATGTTTACTATTGATTTTGACTTCCAGATGGGATGGAAGAGACACTGTGTTGAGTTATTTTCTAAAAAATGTTGTGAATGTGTTTGTGATTTGAGATGGACTTGTGTGTACATTATGTGATTAACTGCTATGTGATTTTTGATTGTGTATGATTTGGATCGGGGGACACGTGCCGTCTTAGTTATTGTGGTTTGACAAGGTAGTGGCCTTGTGGTTTGACAAGGTAGTGGCCTTGTGGTTTGACAAGGTAGTGGCCTTGGGATAGGTACATAGTGTGATCATCTATGGTACCATGTTGTTTGGCAAGGTAGGAGCCTTGGATTTTGGTTTGGAATGATTTATCTTGAATGCTAGTTGTTAATACATAATTGTAGCACATTGTCCATATGTTATTGTGTTGATGGTTGTTATTCACAGCTTGTAACTGATTTTAGCATTGGAGTCTAAACCTATGACTCTCACCAACTTTATGTTGACGTGTTTTAGTGTCTCTTTCAGGTGATGCTCTGGTTAGGCGTGAGAACTTAAGTGGCTAGGATTTGGAGAGCGTAGGAATGCATATAGAAGGATATCCCCGTTTCCTTCTTAGTTTTATTTGTTTGTTCATTTTAATAAGTGATACTGTGGCACACGTATGTTTGTTTTGATTATGTTACTTGTTTGTCTTGGGTAAGAGGTAGGACTGTTATCTACTTACCTAGACACCTGCATTTGATGAGATATTGTCATGACTTTTGTGTCACCTTTTTATGACATTTCTTATTTCATATAGTTATCTCTATAGACACGCCATGTTGTGATGATATCCATACGTCGTGCCCCATATTCCGCCGTGGTGGGGTGTGACAGAATGGTATCAGAGACAATGGATATAGAGAATTAGGTTGCCTAGTCGTGTAGCCTAGTCTATAGCTTAAGGGTCCCTGCATATAGGCGTCATAGGAGTATGTGTGCATTTTATAGTAATTGATGTGTTTGAATATTATTTTCGCAGAATTTGTTAGGTTATGAACTACTATGGTTCATACTTAACTACATGTTATTTTCTTTACGAGTTTTGATTAGTGCGGGTGGAACCATGGTCGTATACGCTAGTCATTGTTGGATTTCGCTTAATTATGTTTTCATGTTCTTTATACATTTTGAATTTTGTCTACGCTGGTTCAGCTGGACTACGAGTTTATGTGTTTCTTGCATTGGCTATGTTATTTTAATACATGGGGTTTTGGATCTTATCTTGTGTGGTTATGTGCTTGTGAGTTGTTGGATTATTTGTTATGTGTAGTATTAATTTCTTATAAGTGTCATCATAGGAGGGAGTACATTGGTGAAAGGGAACATGTATAATTATGGAGGCCTACATAATTATATATGTGCCACAACACCACTGGACTTTCAAGTATGATTGCATGAAAGAGAGTTAATACATGCTTGTATATTATATGTTGGATGGATTTGAGTGTATGTACGCTTATGCCTATGTATGTAAAATTATTTTCTACTTACCGGTTGTATTCTTGGGATGGTTGCTAGCTCGTTTCTCTTTGAGATGTTCAACTTCTGTAGTAGCGCATTTCTCGGGTCCCCATTTCACGTGTTTTTTGTACGGTACTTTTGGCGTGAAGGATTTTGAGATGGTGGAGATTTCTTTTTGGGGTAACGATGTCTTTTGTTTCGAGTTATACATGGTAAAAAAATAGAACTTGCAAATTTAGAAAAAAATAGTTGTTGGTAGTCGATGAAATAAGGAAGTGTCGGGATCATGTTTCAAATAAGGTGGAATATAAATTCTTTAACATATAAGCATGACTCGGTTATTTTAAAATATTTTGGTTTTGATCACCTAAAGTTATTGTTCTTAAGTTAAAAATTTTGTTCTTATTTAGTGAAATATGTTAAAATCATGTAATTAATAGAGTTTTAATTTTCTGGAATTAAAATAAATTAGGTTCTAGTTTTGGTAATTAATGGGGGGTTTTAGGGTTTAAAAATCGTTTTTTTGGTACAAATCGGAGTAGGCAGAAACTGTCGCTAAACTGTCAAAATATGTCGCTAACTGTCAGAAACTGTCGCTAATGCCTAGGCAGATTTTGAGAAAAATCGTTTTGGTCATAACTTATTCGTTTTTAAATGTTTTTGGGTGATTCAAAAGCCTAAAATTATGTACTCGGAACATATTTTTCAAATATTCAGAAAGTTTCGTAATTGGAAGTCAGTAGCTTGGTCGAATTAATTGTACAAGTGTTGAGTTCAAGGTTAATTTTTGGACAACATGGGTTAAACTCATGTTTTGGGTATTTTGCAGTAATGAACACTTGGGGGGTTAACATAGAGATGAGTTGGGAAGGAATTTGAGAGTTCTTTAGACCTTATTATACGTGGTTATATTTTGATGAGTTTTGATTTATGGTATTTATTAGTAAGACTGAAATCAGGGTGACAGTTTTAAACCCGTTGAGTTATGTGACGGCTCCTAACTTGGTTTCAAGACAGTTCTTGTTTGATGAGTTGTGAGATTTAGTTAGGTTGGTTACATAACTTTATGTTTTTGATAATTTTCCTCGCGGATGGTTAAGGCTCATGTGTTGTTGGTTGAGATTATTTTCGTGTAAACTGAGTTCACGTTTGAACGTGAAGGTTTTATCAGGGATATGCATCCTCGTTTGTTTGCTGAGAATAAGTTCGAGTTTGGGAGTGAATCTCGGGACGAGATTTCTATTAGGAGGGAGTGATGTGACAACTGTGGTTTTGGGTTTGTCACTTGGTCTTACTTTTAGGTTATTTTATGTGTGCTTACTTGAATTGTGTGTTTACGTGTTTATTTTGTGTGAACGAGGTTGGTGTGGTTATCGTTTATGAGTATAGAGTACTCATAAGTAAATCAAGGAACGGTTATATCATGTTCATGAGCTCACAAGTGGTGACTATGAAATGAAAATGGTGATATTGTGGTGTTTACGTATACGTATAAGTATTATAGTAATAGTAATTTTTTAGGATTTATGGTTTAGCATTTAGAGGTCTCGAATGAGGTAATTAGTCAAGTGAATATTTTTCGGGATGGTTTTAAGTCATTTAGGACTTACTTATAATGTTTATTTAAAAATTTGAGATTTTTTTTAAAGTGTATATTTTACGTCTTTTACGGTAAAACGCGTAATTTTGACTAGTTTCACGGTTTTGGGGTTTTGGAAGCTTTAGGGGCTGAAATAAATTAAGGTAAATTAAGGTAATATTAATAAGATATTAATTAACAATAAAAAGAAAAAAATAAAATAAAAAAACGAATTTAAGGGGGTTAGGTCAGTTTGGAAAAGGAAAAAAGGGAAAAGAGGAGAAAAAGGAAAGTGTGGTGTTATACTTAGACTAGGATTGTATGTACACACTATATAAGGTTATCTAATAAATAAAAAAAACATAAATCCCTGGAGACAAAGAAAAATTCGTGGGTTTCATAGAGGAGAAATAGGGTTCTTCAAAAATTATGTTTTCTTCATCTTCCATTGATTTAAGGTAAAAACCTTCATTAACCTTTTTAATTAAATTGTTTTTATGTTTAATTAATCATTCTTATGATGGATTAAGGGTTAGGGTTTATATAAAAACAGTAGATTAATGATGTATTAATCATAATATGATGATCATATAATCTAGGGCTTGTATTAGAAGGGTTATAGGTTATTAATTAGATCAATTTGTTTAAAACCCGTTTTTAAAAACTGGACATAATTTTGAGTCTATTGTTTTGATCATATCTCGAGTTATAGGAACATTCAAGATGCGATCAAACTAGCCCTGGATAGGTAATTGAGTTGGCTTTCTAAATCAAGAAACGAGAACTAAACTGGAGGTCGGGAAGTGGGTCAAAAACAGGTTACAACAGTCGGAGGTCAAAACAGTTTTGAATTCAGCCTGTTTTCTTTTTAAGTTTTGGGTTGTTTGGGGTACTTAGGGTTGCATTGGGATCTTCTCACGAACATGAGAGATGGTTTATATATTGTAGTAAGGATCTGCACTTAGGCTAAGATTGTGGTTTAGGGTAAGACCCTTTAATGGTAATGAACTTTTAATACGTTTAAAATCAGTGAATTATGGATAGGTAGCAATATATACACATATATCTGGGCTTTAACAGTAGCTTTAAGGTTAGGACAAGTGGGAGGTTTTAGCTAACATGTATAAAAGTGTGAATATTCCTTTTACAGAAACCATGGGTATGTTTAAGTGGACGTTTGACTTAAAGTTTTGAGACCTAAAACTGGGACTGTTTTGTGTAAAATTATGAACGGGATAGCTATTAAACTTACCCAAGTTAGGGACTTGTTAAGGAAGGGTAATGGGGTTATTAGAGCTTAACAATGAGGTAATTATACGGGAATAGACTAGATGTCCATCATAGGTTGATGAACCATCTTAGTGATTGGTTCGTGAATTGATTTCGTGTGTTTGGTTTGTTAGCTTGTTGCTAGTGCGAGGACTTGTGAAGAAGCTATCAGGTGAGTTTCATAGTCCCATGTTTACTATTGATTTTGACTTCCAGATGAGATGGAAGAGACACTGTGTTGAGTTATTTTCTAAAAAATGATGTGAATGTGTTTGTGATTTGAGATGGACTTGTGTGTACATTATGTGATTAACTGCTATGTGATTTTTGATTGTGTATGATTTGGATCGGGGGACACGTGCCGTCTCAGTTATTGTGGTTTGACAAGGTAGTGGCCTTGTGGTTTGACAAGGTAGTGGCCTTGGGATAGGTACATAGTGTTATCATCTATGGTACCATGTTGTTTGGCAAGGTAGGAGCCTTGGATTTTGGTTTGGAATGATTGATCTTGAATGCTAGTTGTTAATACATAATTGTAGCACATTGTCCATATGTTATTGTGTTGATGGTTGTTATTCACAGCTTGTAACTGATTTTAGCATTGGAGTCTAAACCTATGACTCTCACCAACTTTATGTTGACGTGTTTTAGTGTCTCTTTCAGGTGATGCTTTGGTTAGGCGTGAGAACTTAAGTGGCTAGGATTTGGAGAGCGTAGGAATGCATATAGAAGGATATCCCCGTTTCCTTCTTAGTTTTATTTGTTTGTTCATTTTAATAAGTGATACTGTGGCACACATATGTTTGTTTTGATTATGTTACTTGTTTGTCTTGGGTAAGAGGTAGGACTGTTACCTACTTACCAAGACACCTGCATTTGATGAGATATTGTCATGACTTTTGTGTCACCTTTTTATGACATTTCTTATTTCAGATAGTTATCTCTATAGACACGCCATGTTGTGATGATATCCATACGTCGTGCCCCATATTCTGCCATGGTGGGGTGTGACATAACAGCACGCGTTTATGGTGCGTTTGGGACTGCAGACAGGCGTGAAGGGTGCGTTTGGGATTGCAGATAGTGTATAAGGGGTGGTTGGGTCTGCTGAGAGTCTAGCAGGGGTGTTTGGGATTGGCAGTCGGCTGATAAAGGGACGTTTGGGACTGCGGTCGTCTGGTAAAGGGACGTTTGGGACTGCAGACGAGTTATAAAGGGGCGTTTGGGGTTGCTGACGAGTTATAAAAGGGCGTTTGGTGTTGCGAAAGTTCTAAGGGCGTTTGGGTTGCTGATTGTTTGTTCGGGTGTGTTTGGACACGAGATTGAAAGGGTTTAGAGTACCGGGCATGATTTTTGGTTTGTTGTGGTTTAAGAATCGGCTAATAACGTATCTATATTTTTAGTAATTAATTAAGACAGATTAAACGGTGGTATACAAATATAAATATATATAAACGGTTAAATAAATATGTAGGGTACTATTATAATCGCGAGAACTAGAAAAATAATTATACGTTTAAATACGTGTTTAAGTAGCTCACATCGAGCATTTGACGTTTAATTCATCACGCATAGGTTGTGTTTAGTCTTATTTAATTATGGTGATTATTTAGCTTAGTGAGATATATTAAAACGTGATTTGTGTTAACTTGAATTGTTTGGGAAAAATGGGAAATATTGAGAATTGGTAAATATGGAAAACGTTGTATAAAAGAATAGGTCATGTCAAAATTTCGTAAAGTTTTATACTTTATATTTTGTTCGCTACAAACTATTATTATATTTGTAAACCGATAAAACAAATAAGTACTATTATATTTATAAACCGATAAAACAAATAAGTACTATTATAATTGTATACCAATAAAATAAATAAATACTATTATATTCGTAAGCGATAAAAATAAATGGATTCTATTATGTTGATAAACCGATAAAAGTTATATTTTTACTTAAAATTGACAATTATTAATAAAGTGGTGATTTTCTTAAAATGTGTCGAACTACGTTGTCTAATTATTTTTATCACGATCTTTATACTGTAACTACAAAATAAATATATACTTTGATTTATTTTGTAAGATTGTTGTCTCTATTATATAACTTAACATAAGAATTTTATAATCGTTTGGATATACGTAATGTGTACGTAAGACATTAAATATTTGGTGTGAGCCTATGTTATTCATTTTATTTAACCAACCATCAAACTACTATAACTTGAAACTTAAATATTTTATCAACGGGTCAGGCTGATGTACATATCTATTGAGAACTCAAATACACATTGTTAAGTTATTGGATTTATCCGATTAGTTAAACCACAACACCATGATCGAGCCGCATCAATTTTCGTTTGCGCGGAGAGTATTATTAGCATCACTATTGTTTGCGCTACTACGTCGAGGTGAGTTCATACCCCATCTTTCTAGTTTTAAATTGATTTATAAAGGTTTTATAATCATTTTGGGGGAAGTACATGCTTGGTTACAAACTATTTATAACTTGCTTGATGAGTCATAAACTGCTTTAATTGTTACGTGATGAGTGGTTAACTCCGTTGATTGTTATAGTTGTTAATGCTGATAATAAATTTCTATTGTGGGTTTCATAGCCCAAAACTTTAACTGCTTTTCACTGGTTCTCGGGTAGAGACACTGGTTGAAAGAATGAACACAAGTGCATATAATCGTTTATGTATTGGTCTAAGTCACGCTTTAACCCAATTAATTGGCCCATTATCATGAACCGTTAATTTCGGACTGGATGACCGGTCGAAAGCGCGAATGTTATGGATAGATCTATCGGGGTTGACGCCCCTGTCTGGCTTGGTCCAACAGAGGACAAGCGGGCACAGTTTCATTTGAGTCTGAGGACGGATGTCGTGGGTTAGGCATCCGTAGGGGCTGCATTATATGATTATACTACCGGTGTTGTTAACGCTTCGGTGTCATGAGCTTAGACAATAATAAATGCCTTTTTTGTGACTTTGTATTTGTTATATTTTCACAAATGGTTGGAAAATCTTGTGGTTCATCAAACACTTCTTTATTATCAAGAATCTTATTTGCTAACTGTAATATCTTTTATGATCACGGAATTCAGTTATTAACGAGAATATCTATTATTATCAGTAAACTCTGCTTATATAAATAAACTGTGTTTTTTTTCCGTAAACTTTGTCTTTATTATTTAACTTTGTTTTTTTATCATAAACTTTGTTGTTATTAATAAACTCTGTTATTCATCAAGAAACGCATTTTATTAAGAAACTATGATTTTTAAACTCTTACATTTTACTGCAGGTGCAGTGGTCGATATGAACTCTGATTTTTCGTAAACACCTTAAAACAAAACTTATGAACTCACCAACTTTATGTTGACATTTTTAAGCATGTATTTCAGGTACTTGACTATTTGGATTATTTGGAGTCTTCTTTGTGGTTTTGGCATGTAGAGGTCGTTCTCGGATCAAGCTCTCGAATACTCATGAAGTCACAGCCTCCCAAAGCCAGTCTTCCGCTGCGGTTAATTTGGGGGTGTGACAGATTGGTATCAGAGCTTTGGTTATAGAGAACTAGGTTGCATTAGTAACTCTAGACTATAACCGGCTCTCAGTTTTATTTAATAGTAACACTCATCATATCATACTTATTCCGCTGCTATATGAATATTTGCAATGCATGTGTGCTATATGAATATTTGCAATACACTTTTGCGATTGTTTTGTTGCCTGTCAAGTTATTATTTGTTTACATAAGTTCGATTGCTTTATTGGGGCATTCAGACATATACTATAATATTTTATATATGAACGCTAGAACATTATCGGGCATTGTAAGTTGCACAATGGTCACGCATATCTTTTTATAATCAAACCTAGAGACAATATGTGAATTTGTGTTGACGATTGGTCGTAAGTAATACCTAGGTTCGAGCTAATTCATTCAAAAAGGTTGAGAGGTGTAACAATACTTAACTATGCCTCAGTGGGCCTCATGTTTGATTGACTGCGAGATGAAATTAAGTATGGGACGTTACACAACCTTGATTTTTGATGAATTACCTCGGGGGTGGGTAAGACTCGTAGTCTTACGTGTTAATGTGGAATGTGTTGTATATTCAGAGTCGAGTTGAGTCATCGAAAGGTTGAGATGTGTAATAATTCATAACAAAATTCGGGGCCATTCTTTGTGAGTGAGTTTCGAGGTTGGGTTATGATAAGTTATTACTCATCTTGGTGTTTGATGAGTCTGCCTCGAGGATGGGGAAGTTTTGTGTGATCGGATAATTGCTTATTTATAATCGAGTACTATATAATTATCCTATTTGTAACTGTGAGTTCCTTGATTAATATACGTCTGCGATCACGTTATCGCCTATCAACTTTTATATTCTTCCATCCCTTACTTTCGAAATGTCTACTTATGGAAGACGATTTATCATCAACTCGTGCTCTTTGCTTTTGGTAATTTTGAATAATATCGTTTAGAGATTTTAACGATTTTGAATTGGGTATTTTGCCGGTGACACTTAAGTAGGATGATTTATGAAGTCTTTATTGAAATGGATTGGGATGCTTTTGCATCTGAATAAAGAAATCATAAATCACCGAACCATAAGTTTATAATAATATATTTGCATAGATTAGGACGCTTCTGTATGCAAATATGAGATTATAAATGAGTAGGCTTAAGGATATCCGACGTGACCCTATATATTTATGGCATTGATTTAGTATTCCAGCTTGGGGTGTATTTCTTGTGTCTCATTATTCGTCCATACAAATTTATCGTATTTCGTCTTGTTATCGTATCATTACGACATTTTGACGAGTGATTCTTTCAGCTTCGTTTGATTCGCGAATTGTTACGAGAATCTTTTCCGAATATATACCGATCGGCGTGAACCTAATGGGATAGTGGTGGTGAAACCTTATAGACTTTTAAGTGCTGACGATTTTTCTAGACTATTCGCTTCGGATTGTTTCATTTTATCGTTGGGTGAACGATGTCCGATTTGCCAGATTGACATGTAGAACCGCTCAGATATGACCCACTTTTATCAATTGCTTACCTAAGTAACTATTGGTGAATAAACGATTTTAAAAAGTTCGGACATAACTATCTGTGAGTAGATCTAAGTATATTCGATATAACACCAGGATAGAACCTCAAAAACTTTTTGTCTACACTTTTTAATAGAGTAACAACGAGTGAGTTCGAGGACGAACTCAAAATAACACGGATAGACTGTGACAACCGGGAATTTTTCAGACTTTAGATATTAATAAATTATATTATTTATCCATTTTTGAGATATGTGAAAGTTATTAGACTTAAAAACAGGAGTTTAGTTTGTAAATTGTAAAAGTCTGCACAAATTAAAGAAACTGACGCGATCTAAATTTAATTTATATTTTATTATTAAGAGACGTTTGATAAAAAGATTTATTAAATTATTTAATATTTTTATTTTAATTTATATAGCGTATGTTAAAAATTGAGAATAAGTAACGGAAGATCTATTTTTTTAAACAATAATTGACGTGATAACCGATAAATAGTGACAATTTTAAATATAAACGTATATAACGATTACGAAAAATTTATCGAACAAATAATCTAATTTATTGGAAAAATCATTTTAAAATCGGTGGTGCGATTTTCGGAAAACGAATCAAATTTTATAAAAGACGAACGAACCCCGAACTATGTATTAACGAGAGTAATAAGAAAAGTTACAATTTTAACCCTAAACTAGTCTCCATATTACACTTTGTTTTAATATAAATAGAAATTTATATATTTTTATTTCATTTTCTCATCTACACAAACCCTAAAAATTTAACACACAAAACCCTAGCCCATCTCCAATACATCTCCGACGCCCCCTTCATTTTTTCCGACCACCGGAAAAATATTTCGGTCACCATACAACCACCAACATAAGCCACCACTGATCAACGTCACCCTACGTAACCACCACCCCACCATGATATGCCGCCACCCTCATCATTAAAACCACGCGGCCACCACCAATCGACCGCCACCGTTTGAAATCACCTCCCCAGCCACCATGAAACACCACCTATCGTGGCCTTTTCCATCATCACCACCACTACCGATACACAACCACCAAACCACCAGAACCACGCTATCACCACCATCCTTCGTGACAGCAGCCACCACTGTGGTATCACTTCGTCACCTAACAACCACCACCTACGAAATATCATCACCACCATCAACCATCAGCCTCCATCGCCATTAACAATAGCTGTGCTGCCGTCACCATATGTTTATACCACCAGATCTGATGGCTGTTGCCGTCGTTCAGCCACTGCCGTCCTATCATCACCAGCAGGAGCGTTTGGCTTAATGAATTAGCAGCAGAGGATGTTGTTGGCTCGGGTTAAAACACCACATGGGGTGTTTGGATCTGTTGTAAAACCCGCAGCAAGTGTCACGGGAGCGTTTGGGAATGGCAGCATGTGTTAAGGGTCTGTTCGGGGGTTAACAACACGCGTTTATGGTGCGTTTGGGACTGCAGACAGGCGTAAAGGGTGCGTTTGGGATTGCAGACAGTGTATAAGGGGTGGTTGGGTCTGCTGAGAGTCTAGCAGGGGTGTTTAGGATTGGCAGTCGGCTGATAAAGGGACGTTTGGGACTGCAGTCGGTTGGTAAAGGGACGTTTGGGACTGCAGACGAGTTATAAAGGGGCGTTTGGGGTTGCTGACGAGTTATAAAAGGGCGTTTGATGTTGCGAAAGTTCTAAGGGCGTTTGGGTTGCTGATTATTTGTTCGGGTGTGTTTGGACACGAGATTGCAAGGGTTTACAGTACCGGGCATGACTTTTGGTTTGTTGTGGTTTAAGAATCGGCTAATAACGTATCTATATTTTTAGTAATTAATTAAGACAGATTAAACGGTGGTATAAAAATATAAATATATATAAACAGTTAAATAAATATGTAGGGTACTATTATAATCGCGAGAACTAGAAAAATAATTATACATTTAAATACGTGTTTAAGTAGCTCACATCGAGCGTTTGACGTTTAATTCATCACGCATAGGTTGTGTTTAGTCTTATTTAATTATGGTGATTATTTAGCTTAGTGAGATATATTAAAACGTGATTTGTGTTAACTTGAATTGTTTGGGAAAAATGGGAAATATTGAGAATTGGTAAATATGGAAAACGTTGTATAAAAGAATAGGTCATGTCAAAATTTCGTAAAGTTTTATACTTTATATTTTGTTCGCTACAAACTATTATTATATTTGTAAACCGATAAAACAAATAAGTACTATTATATTTATAAACCGATAAAACAAATAAGTACTATTATAATTGTATACCAATAAAATAAATAAATACTATTATATTCGTAAGCGATAAAAATAAATGGATTCTATTATGTTGATAAACCGATAAAAGTTATATTTTTACTTAAAATTGACAATTATTAATAAAGTGGTGATTTTCTTAAAATGTGTCGAACTATGTTGTCTAATTATTTTTATCACGATCTTTATACTGTAACTACAAAATAAATATATACTTTGATTTATTTTGTAAGATTGTTGTCTCTATTATATAATTTAACATAAGAATTTTATAATCGTTTGGATATACGTAATGTGTACGTAAGACATTAAATATTTGGTGTGAGCCTATGTTATTCATTTTATTTAACCAACCATCAAACTACTATAACTTGAAACTTAAATATTTTATCAACGGGTCACGCTGATGTACATATCTATCGAGAACTCAAATACACATTGTTAAGTTATTGGATTTAGTCGATTAGTTAAACCACAACACCATGATCGAGCCGCATCAATTTTTGTTTGCGCGGAGAGTATTATTAGCATCACTATTGTTTGCGCTACTACGTCGAGGTGAGTTCATACCCCATCTTTTTAGTTTTAAATTGATTTATAAAGGTTTTATAATCATTTTGGGGGAAGTACATGCTTGGTTACAAACTATTTATAACTTGCTTGGTGAGTCATAAATTGCTTTAATTGTTACGTGATGAGTGGTTAACTCTATTAATTGTTATAATTGTTAATGCTGATAATAAATTTCTATTTTGGGTTTCATAGCCCAAAACTTTAACTGCTTTTCACTGGTTCTCGGGTAGAGACAATGGTTGCAAGAATGAACACAAGTGCATATAATCGTTTATGTATTGGTCTAAGTCACGCTTTAACCCAATTAATTGGCCCATTATCATGAACCGTTAATTTCGGCCTGGATGGCCGGTCGAAAGCGCGAATGTTATGGATAGATCTATCGGGGTTGACGCCCCTGTCCGGCTTGGTCCAACAGAGGACAAGCGGGCACAGTTTCATTTGAGTCTGAGGACGGATGTCGTAGGTTAGGCATCCGTAGGGGCTGCATTATATGATTATACTACCGGTGTTGTTAACGCTTCGGTGTCATGAGCTTAGACAATAATAAATACCTTTTTTGTGACTTTGTATTTGTTATATTGTCACAAATGGTTGGAAAATCTTGTGGTTCATCAAACACTTCTTTATTATCAAGAATCTTATTTGCTAACTGGAATATCTTTTATGATCACGGAATTCAGTTATTAACGAGAATATCTATTATTATCAGTAAACTCTGCTTATATAAATAAACTGTGTTTTTATCCGTAAACTTTGTCTTTATTATTTAACTTTGTTTTTTTATCATAAAATTTGTTGTTATTAATAAACTCTGTTATTCATCAAGAAAAGCATTTTATTAAGAAACTATGATTTTTAAACTCTTACATTTTACTGCAGGTGCAGTGGTCGATATGAACTCTGATTTTTCATAAACACCTTAAAAACAAAACTTATGAACTCACCAACTTTATGTTGACATTTTTAAGCATGTATTTTAGGTACTTGACTATTTGGATTATTTGGAGTCTTCTTTGTGGTTTTGGCATGTAGAGGTCGTTCTCGGATCAAGCTCTCGAATACTCATGAAGTCACAACCTCCCAACGCCAGTCTTCCGCTGCGGTTAATTTGGGGGTGTGACATTAGTCCTCTAAGAAGTCAACAATACAAGTCAACACCTTGAAGAATGAAGAAAATGCCAAAACAACCCTTCAAATATCATGAATTGGCAAGAAATACACTTGAAATATTTTTCCAATACTTTTTGTGGCAAAAGTGTGAAAACCAAAACTTATTTACAAAGGGAAATCCGATATTCATGTTTAAAACAAGAATGAAAGAAGAATGGAAGAAGAGGGGTTATTTCTGCCAAGACAAAGAAGTTACCTTAACCAGTAAGGTCATGCCACGTGCCCCACTAACTCCATCCAACCAATGAGAACTCACCAATTCGCCATGTCACTTCCCACTCATAAGAGATTTTAACTAATCATAATTAGTTAAATAAAATGGGCGGTTTACATGTTTTCAAACATTAATCCGAATGAAACTCACAACTATTCACTCAAGAACAAGATTAGGGGTTTTTGTTTAATCCAAATTTAAACCTCCAAACCTTCCAGAATTATGATTAGGATGGTCATAGACATAACCCACACCTTAAACTTGCCACCTCATCACCACCAAGCTCACATGATAAACCTCCTATACAAGTTTTTGAGAAAGATGCCAAAATGTGCAAGCCATCCAACCATCCACAATGCTGCTTACATTCTAAGCTTCATGTGACCCCTTGATCACAATTCCACCCTTTACACCTCACACAAACTTCCAAGATATTCACATGGAATGAAAAGTCAAAAGTTTAACAAGGGGCATTTCTGGAAGATCACAACTTAGGGTTTTCAGCTTTTTAGTTCACAAGGACCATGTACAACCTCTATATAAAGGGTATAGGGTCTCACATTTACAATTTCTCTTGGTTTTTCCTTGTTCAAAATTCTCTAAATCCTCTTTTCAGGTTAATGAAAAGGTGTTTGAATATTTGAAGAAATCCAAGTTCCAACTTTATTCCTTGCTAGTTATTGGTTAATGTTTATAATTGTTAAGTCTTAAAACCTGTTTTTAAACATTGTGTTAGAAATTGCATAATTTCCCAAAATCTGATATTTTGATAAGTCTTTGGTACATCCTTGGAATTTTTGGATTACAAGTGATCACTGCACTATGATAAGAAGATTATCAAGGTGTTGTGAGCTTGTGGTTTGGGGATAATAAAGGAGTGGGTACAAAGGTTGCATTAATCACCTTTGTTTTTCAATTTTCAGTTTTATATATTGCTGGTTCTAACCTTGTTACTCTTAGCAGCTTTGTGGAAGCTTGTGCCTTGTTAAGCTAGGCACATAAGCTAAAAAATTCGTGAGTGTGGATGTATATTCATGAGGTTTGAGCCTTCTTACCCAAAATCTGTTAAAAATACTTGATTTTGTGATTTTTGTGAATAGATGTTATAAGAGGTGTTCTTGTGGCTTGAATCTGCTTAATAATGCATGATATTGATGTTATGATGCTAGATTAGGCTTGGGTAAACCTGAAATACACAATTGATTTGTTAAATTTGGATTTAAAAAGTGAAAGGGTGTTTGGGTCTACTGATTTAAGGTACTTGTTTGAGTTTGAGTTAGGATTTGTGTTAGTTAAGTGTTGGTATCTGTTTATTAAGTGATATTGTGCTGATATATGCAAGTCTTGAGCTTTTAAACATCAATTTCTTGATTGTGCTATAACTTGTTTGATTTTGCCTGCTTTGACCTAAGACTTTGGAAACACCTAGAGTGTATGCATGTTTAAGGCTAACAAGTGTTTAAACAAAGTTTATATAACCTGTTTAAGAGATTTGAGGGTTTGAAATTGGATTTTTGTCAAGTACATCAGCAAAGTTCATAATTTGCTTGTTCTTTGTTCATCGGTAACTTTTTAAGCTTGAATCTTGTTCTAAACTTTGAATCATTGCATGAAACCGATTGATTTATGTTCATGTGATTTTATTATATCTGTTGTGTTCATTTGTTTCAATTTGGTTGGCTTATTCTTGCTAAAACTGCTTATTTGTTTGAAAATTGCTTATGTTAATGTATGTGTGATATCTGGGAAAAGTTTGAATTAACTGTATCATTTGGCCTGTTGTTTTTTGTGATTTTGTGATTGATATTGAATCCTTATAACCCACTGGTTATAAGGGTGCCTTTGTGTGCCTTGAATCCAACCAAAATCCACAAAAGACAAAAAGTCAAAGAAGTCAAGCAGTGGAAACTTTTTCCACTGCTGGACACCCAAAACTAGCCACTGCTAGTGTTAATTCTTAATCAGCTTATTCATAAGCCATTTTAGCTTATTCAGACTTGCAACAACTTACTTTTTGTGATCAATCTTCCTTATTTGACCCATTAAACTAATCTGGAGCATATTAGGGTTTGACTTTTAGGTTTGACTAGAAAACCAATTGACTTGACTTTTTCATAAGTGCTTATTTGCTTATTCCAGCTTATTATTTGTGCTTATTTGAAATTTTTTTGTTGATTTTGGTTAATTAAGTCATTTAAAACCTTTTGCAACTAGAATCAGCATTTGAGGTGGCCTAGAACTCAAAAACAACTATTTTGTCGTTTTCTATAGAGAGCTTTTGCTTATTTCAGGCTTATTTCCCGGGCTTTTTCAAAATTTCTTTTCACAGATATCTTAAGTATCCCAAAAGAAGCTTGTGTGTTAAATTAGAGCTTATGGCATTAGCTTATGGCTTAATGGGCCAAAAAGCCCATTAAGAATAAGCTGTTGACTATTAAGCTGTGATAAGCTCACTTTCAACTTTTGGGCCTTTAGAAATTTGTTCTTAATGAGTCTGATAGATGATTTTGGGCTTATTTGGACAAATTTTTGCTTATTGGGCCAGAAAGCCCAATTTAGTGGACTATTTTTCATTTCAGCCCATTTGAAGGCCCATTAGGGGTATTTTGTAATTTCAAGTTCATTTCTGTGTTATTTAGATTAAAATAAACTAGTTTGCAATTTTTTTATAAATTTTGGATTTTTAATATTATTTTATTATTAAAAATTAAATTTAAGATTTTTGAATGTTTTTCATTTTTCCTAGTTTAAATACATTAAGTTAGGAATTTTTAAATCTTTAGATTAATTTTGTTGTCTTTTAAATAATTTTTAGAATTATTTTAAGATTTTATAGTTTTTAATCATTTTTCAATAATTATAATTAATTTTAAAATTTTCAAAAATAGTTTTAAATTTAGTTAAGTCATTTTAGAGGTATACAACATGAAAAATCTCATTTTGGGCTTTTTGTTAATTAAATTGATTTTTTGGGCTTTAATTAGCATTAAAAAATTATTATTTAATTAAATAAAAGGTTTGAGTGATTTTTGATTTTTCGTAAACTCGAATTCCATTATCTAGGATTTAGTGCAATTTTCTAGGAATTTTTATGTTAATTTTAAATTTCGTCATATTTTACGGTTTTACGTGCACGACTTTTCGTCTTAGTGTAATTCATAATCGTAACCGTCATTCTTTTCTATTTTTCTTTTCTCAATATTATAATCACAAACTCTTAATCATTTCTTACACAACACACTAGCCTCCTTGAGAACGAACTCCCCTACTTGGGTCATTTGTGCACGGTTTTCCTGAACCGTCGTGCTTACCCTTGTTACATGTTGTTTTTCCTAAAACAAGTGTACTTTTACAACTATCAACCTGCATAGTTAAAAGACAATGTTCGGTATAAATTCTTTTAAGTAACATAAAATGATATTAGAAGTGCCAAAGACATTGTTATGATTTTGTAACAAATATACCTGATTTGGTGAGTTTGTTTTTACCATTATGAAGGCATCATAAAGGTGTCATTGTGTTTGTTTGTTATATAGCAATGCATTTCTACACTTTTAGGAAATGATTATATATTCAATTAATGGGTTGTCAAAAAATCTTTTAACAAAGTATGATTTTCCTATTTTGAGCCTTGTGTGTTTGAGGGCGTCCTCTTGTTCACAAGGCAATATCGGATGGCGGAATAGATGCTGCATAATATTTATGTTAAATAACCAACGTATACATGTGCCTTTTAGTATACTTCAAATAATCAAAACAATAGACATAAAAAATTAACTCTTAATTTTTTTTGTTTGAAATTTGTTGACCGCCTCCTTGTTGTAATACTTTAACGTTTACATTTTGATTAGCTATTCATGAATTTTAGTTAGCACAAAGATGCGCGTTAAAAAATAAGTATGAGTCAAATAGAATGTTAGAAATATACCTTTACTAAGCTATGCAAGAGGAAACCTTAACGGACTATGGTCTACATTGTTAGAAACTAACATGCATGAACGTGCCTCCGTGGTGTGTGTGGATATTTGATTGCATTTGGTTGAAGGTTTTTTGGTAACAATTAATCCATCATTGACCAAAAAATAGTTTCCATTGACGTTGGCCTTTCGTTTCTGATTGGATACATTATTTTTTATGCCTAACAAATATTATGACAAAAAATTATTATACAGCTTCTAACAACGATAAACACTATAATTAAAATGATAAAAATATATATTATTGATACCTTCATTGTTCTCTTTATATTGTTGTTCTTGTTTCATTTATCAATATTGATATTGAATTTCATTTCTTCAATGGTGATATTATAAAATACAAAAAACAATGATAAACCTAAAAAGATATTCTAACTAAAAATATTAGCATTTATTTGTTTGAATTAATTTTAAAGAATGTCAAATGTTACAAAAATAAATCCCTATGATTTAGCTAAGTTGTTTTTTTCAAATTTGATACTTTTTTATGCAAAAAAAATATAAATTGTATTTTTAAAATTAAAAAAAATAATAATAATAATAAATAAGATAATTTCATGAAGTATCCATAATGACTGCATTGGAGAAGAGTGCTAATTCAAAGTCTTGCACTCTCCATAACCAAACAGTATCTCATTAAATTATCTAAAATCTTCCATGGATCATCACAAATCAAACTAATCACTATCTGCCGTTACTTGCTTATCAAAATCAAGGTACGTACTATCTTCATATTATTGATCATTATAGAATTAATTTCCATCCGATTGTTGATTGTTAAAACTATAAATTTTATCCAGTTGATCAACTATAGCAGTGATCAGCATATGTACCATGATTGTATGTTGTTTAGAACTAATTACAACATGATTATAGTTGATCATTAAGTTTTTATAGTTGCATGTAGGTTATTAAAACCTAACCAAGTATATGCTAGTTGGTGATCAGAACCCTTAAGAAATCACTAAATTAAAATTATTCAGAATATGGATTTGTACAAATTTTAGTCTGTTGGTCCCTTGTAAATCGTTATTACTTATCAACCTTAAGAAATAACTCTTTATCGAGACTCAAGTGTGTTGTTTTAACAATAGATAAGAACTATGAACAATTAAAACAACAATACCAATAACTTTGCAACGTATAGACTTTTATTAGAATCAAATAAAGAATCTATAACCCACTTTGTTTGCGGAATAACAAAGTGGTTGAATGACAATGGGTTGTGATCTCCTCTACTTAAACGTATAGCCAAAGTTAAAGTCTAAGATCCAATCTAAACGTTCATATGCTTCTTGGCTATATGGTTTAGTTGGTATCAAGAGAGAAAGGTTTTCCAGAGTTTCTACTCTTATATTGGTTAACGCTTTCTCTCTCAATGTACACTCCTTTTATAGGTAGTGTAAAACTAGGGTTTGCATTTGCATGTTTCAATGCATGAGTTTATCCATTGGGTGGTTGATGCCCATGCTAGATAAACAGTACAAAGTACATAATAAACTATTCTAGAAAAGATAAAGGTTGTATTTATAGCTAACTATACAAGAAACCTACTTTGACTTTAAGTTATCTTTCCCGCCTAATGCAAACCATCAGAATACTAAAGAGTCTTCAGTATCCTAGAGGAGATCGACTTCATTCAGTTTAGTATTGTCAAACCAAACTAAACTGAAAGCTCTTCTTCAATAGTTGTTCTTCAGCAACTAGACCGCCTAGTATTTGAAGCAAAGACTCCTTTGTCTTCTAAGTTAACTGGAAGAGAAATGCTGAACATTCTGCAGCTACAAAGTCTTCAGTAGGAACTTTGTTCCAGGTCATCCTTCAGCAGACTGGCCTTAATGCTAAGCATAAAACACTTAGAGGGATTTTATATTCAAATCATAGAGTTACATTAGGGTCAGTAAATGCTGACCCAAAAATCTCCCCCTATTTGGATATTCAAATAGCCTAAGTCTAATGTCAGTAGTAAGTGAGCAAACAACTTCTTCTTACTTACACTGAACAATAAATTACTTACAAACATCAGATAATCATTTATTCATTAAACATTACAAATTACAACAAAAACAATACAAATGATTATTCTGTTTTCCTTAGGCGTAAGTTCTTCAATGATGGGAGTTTGAATTGATGGATATGAGTTTATGTGGTCTAGTATAGCAAGCAAGCACATGCTGAAGGTTCTAGCAGCATTAGTACATCCTAGACCTATATGCTGAGAGTAAAATATCCTTTGAACATTCGGGAGAAGTTCATTGTTCATTTCATCAAGGTCACTTATGCCCACAAAGTCTTGACGTTCTCGATGATTGAACATTATCATTCCCAGTTCTGGTTCGTCTAGTATTTGGCCAGGGAGATGATTTTGAAACTGAACAAAGCCTTTGTATTTATTTGTAGTGACAAAAATGTCACCCACTCCAGGTTGTATCAGATTGGCTCTTTTGTTCAGCTCCAGTATAGGATCTTGATCCTCTAGAGAAACTTGAGTGCTGATGTTCAGAATCTCACCCAGTCTTTAATGATTTCTCATAAACTGCTCAATTTTGGTGCGAACTTCATCCCATCTCTTGGATTTCCTTTTCTCAATCTTCACACTCATTTCAGTCCACTCAGTCTAAGAAAGTTCTTTTCCTTGGAAGTTTTCAATGATCTCATCAGTTCCATCACCCATATAGAACTTGAGATGAATATCACCTCTGCTTGTCAGCATATCAACATTGGTGATTGGTGAGAGATTTCTTCTGTTCAGACTTGTTATACAAAACTTTTCATAAAACATTTTATTCTTGAAAAGATTTTCCACTTCAGCTTTCCCTATTTGTTCATACAAGCTCAACTTCAGATTTCTTAGCTTTTCTTCTTCCTGAAGCTTGTATATTTTGTTGAGTTCTTCTTGAGTGGCCACCCCAGGTTTGATCAGTCGATCATTCAGTGTATAATCTCCTTTATTCTTGGGTTTGAAGGGGGGGTGAACCACTATCAGTTGTTTCTTCACTTGTGGTCAGCCCATCCACATGATCATTCTTGGCTGATGACTCCCCCTTACCCTTTGCTGGGCTCTTGTCAGTAAATGGTGACTCATAGATAACAGGTTGTTTTTTAGCCTTCTTTTCGGCATGTTTCTGAAAGAGCTGTTGGATGGTGTTTTTCTCCCCCTCAGCAGAAGACTGCCCAACAGCTTTTGATGACCTACCAGCAGGGAAGAGGCCACAAATCTGATCAAGAGTGGCAGATACCTTGGCCAGCATGGCTGGAACATTTTCAAGAGCATTCAATTTCTACTGAACCTCATTAGATAAGGTCAACTTCTGTTTCTCAAGTAACGCCACTCTATCTTTAATCTTTGACACAGAGTCACACAAAGCATTAACTTGGCCAGGCACATGTGTGAACTCTGGTGGAAACTCCATGGAGGCACTGTTGATGGAGTCCATAAGAGATGACATTTCTTGCTTTAGAGAAGTGGTGGTGGCCACATCTTTGACTAGAGGCTTCAAAGCAGCAATGATGACATCCTTGATTTGGTCAACAGAAGGAGGAATTGGTCTTGCTTTAAGAGTTGAGATTTTAGTATCAGCAAGCACCTTTTCTTCCTTTACTTTAGCCACCTGTGATTGAAGAATCAACACTTGATTTGTTAATTCTTTTACCTGTTCAGATCTGGGGGATGGTGGCTTTGGTGTTGCATAATGTGACACCCTAGAACCGAGGTCATTAACGTTACCCTAAATTACGCTAATTTTTGAAATTTTTAATAAATTTTAATTTCTATATTTATAAGTATTTTGGTTAAAGCCGATGTTCGAGGTTATAATTTTTACGATTGACGATTTAAGAAGGACGATGACGATTACGATCCCGAGGGATGCCCAATTTTATATAATTATTGACGATTTATCGATAATTTAATTTTCGAGAATTTTATTTACGGTTCGTGTTAAGTTGAGTCGGGTGAGTTTTATAGCCTTCCGAGTACATTTAAAGTATCCCAAAAATATTTTGGAGTGTTCGGGATGATTTCCGACTTCCGTAAAATTTTCAAAATTGACTAATGAGTCGAACCCGCAAAGTTTTGAGGACGTTTTCAACTTAAGGCCAAAAGAAACCAAATATTGCAAGTTGGTCCCCCCCAATGCACCAAAAAGCCCCAAAATTGACACAAACACAAACACATAGAACATTTCACCAAAAATAATCATCTCTCTCCCTCTCTTGTCTCTATAGCCGACGGACACCCCCAACCCACCAAGAACACCATCAAAAACTTTTTTTCACTTGATTTTCATTAAAATTAAGGTTAGACCACATCTAATTTGGTCATTCCCTACATTTCTATGTGCTTAAATCCCACATGCACTAACAAAAATTTTCCAAAATTTTTCAAGATGATCCAAATTCGTTTTTGAGGCTAATTGTTGTAATGCATGTTGAATTCATGTTTAATGGAAGCATAATCACCAATAAAAACCCACCAAAATCAATTTGGTTGTGGTGATTGGGGCACCCAAACCCCACGGCACAAGGGGTGTTTGGGGAGCCATGGTGGTTGATGAATTTTGAGCTTTTCCTTGTGTTTGGTTTATTGTTTAAGGATGTTTTACATAGGTTTAGTTGGTTGCATGTTCATTTTTAGGATGATTAGGATTTTGAGTTTGGTTGATCAATAGGGGTAGGACTGAAATCTTGTGTTTGGATATGTTTAGGAGGCTTAGGATGATGCCTAGTAGTGATGGATAGGCTTGGAATCGAGTCTAAGCGTGATTTTGGAGTAGCCAAATTTAGGCAGAAACTTTATGGTCATTTCATAAAAATTATTTTTCTTCCAGGTCTTGAAAACAAAATGTAGTTGTAGAGGGTCTTTTTATCTTTAATTTGGTATAAGGTAGAGCCCGTGACTCAAAACGAGCTAAAAGTTATGACGTTTTAAAGATCGAGTACCGGGAGACGAGGACTTTCATAATCCGAATTTATGTAAAGTTTTAGTCAAATCCCGAGGGTCACAAGTATGAATTGGTAAATGGTCAAGGGTCAAACTTTGGTCCCAAACCTGTATAAATGGGTCTATATGTTGACTTAGGAGTCAAAGAAGTCAAAGGTACTTTTCATATAGGTCAAAGAGGTCAAAATTGGTCGAAGTGCAATTTCAGCCCGTAAAATGTAGATTCGGAAAAGCGTTGCGTAACGGGTCGTAAAAGTAAAAACTTTTATTGGGCTTAAAAACATGTCATCTACAGGTCTTATAGGATTTTTGAGAATTTTGTCAATTTTTATAAGTGTGGTTAAATAGGGTAAAACAGCCCGTACTTTCGGCAAGTACCGGCGAGAATGGATAAAAATGGATAGCGTAAGTAGTAAGAACGAATGGTATAAAATGAGTGATGCTTGTTGTTTTGTTTTTGGCGTGAGTTATAATTGTCCTAAGTGACTATTACTTATGTATTTTATACAGTACCGTAAGGTATTTAAATGAGATTACTCATTACGCGTTATTTGTGATAGGTGTTGATTTAACCGGGCATCCGTTTCATCGTCAGTGATCATCCCTCGAACTACCGACTACTTAATATCTAAGGTGTGAATTTATAGCCTCGCTTATATTTATTTCAAATTGTTTTACCCGCGAGGGAAATGCATGCTAGTTTTTAAAAGGAACGTATATCATGAATGATTGTTAGACCCGAAAGTTGCCTTAGAAATTGTGTTGAGTACCAAAGTTGCAAAAGACCCTAAATTCATGAACTATTAACTATTGTCCTGCCCTCGAGTAGGGGGAAATAGCCGCTTATGCAATTTGTAGTACTACGGGGTTAACGACCCAATGCTAGCCGAGAAGCTGTACGTTGAGTAAGTTCTGCGGTAGATTATTTTGTATGAGAAATAAGGTATAATTGCAACTGATGCCTTTAGAAGGGGCACTAGTTTCATCTGAATCACGCCGGTATTTATTACGCGGGTGATTGAGTTAACGGATTAGTGTCATGAGCTTAAACACAATTGTCAGTATCCTGATTATAGATTGTTTGATCGACAAGTCTATAAATGATCACGAATGGTTTTTATTTTATATACGTTCAAATTGATTGAAAAACCTATGAATTCCACTCAACGTTTTCGTTGACCAAAATTTTGGCATGTGTTTCAGGTAACCGCTGAAGTGTAGAATGGAGCATGCATGGGATGGATGTTGTGTGTATGGCTTGGAGTCCGCTTGTTTTTCCTCCTTTTTCAACTTAAACAATTTTAAGTTTAATGTCATGTTGTTGTAAAACTGAAATTCTTGGGTTGAGATTCATGGGGACCGAAAACGCTAAACTCTGTTGTACCAAATTGGGGTTGGAAAAACCGTGGACATGTATCATCTAACAATTTTAAATTCAAGTTTTAAGTTGACGTCTTTTTTTAGCGTCGCTTGATATATCTTGTGTGAAATTAATACTGAGTAGCACCCATTGTTGTAGTTCCGCTGCGCATAGCAATTGTGGGGGTGTTACAGATTGGTAATCAGAGCCAGGAGTTATAGAGAACTAGGTCGTTTTTAAAAATCCTAAACTATAACTTTTGGTGTCGTAAGAAATGGTCCAAGCACACACAACTATCCTACATGGCTCCGGTAAGATTTATTTTGTATTTATGGCATTTGACGTATACTTTTGAGTGAAGTATATATGTGGGTAATTATTACGTAAGTATGGAGATTACTATATGTAGACGTTGAATTTTACGTGGAATATCTGACATCGTAATTTTTGTACTAATCATGCATGAGCATCATATTATTACATTTCGGGCATATGTACCACCTTTGCATTGCATTTGCATGCATGTATTTATAACTATTGTATAATTACTTATGTACCCTCCGAAATTCGCTGTTATTGCAGGAATGGCCGAGGTACCGCCTAATGATAACGGAAACGATTACGTCGTAGGTCACGAAGGGGGACCGTTTCCTCCGAACCCGCCGGACAATGATAATGGATGGATCGCTCCAGAAGACGAAATAGGGCCGGAAAACGACAATGACGAAAGTGAGGTGGATAATTTCAGCATTAGTAGTGACGAGAGTGAGGATTCCGAAGAAGAGCCCGAGGAGCTAATGGATGATGGCATTCCCGAGGATGCTGTAGGCCAGACCGAACCCGATTTGTTTCAATCTCCGAATTCGCCGAAGGGTTATGAAGTACCACCAACCGGTCGATATGAGCAGCAACCCTTTAATCGCCCGATGGACAATTGTAAGGACTATTTGAGAACAGTGCCAGGATTTGTTCGAGTAAGTAACGAGAGCAGTGGAGAGTCTAGCAAATCATCCAAGTCGCCATCGATTCATGAGAATATTGCAAGGGTCTTCTTTCCGAGGCCAAGACACTACTGGGATCCCGCAGGTCGTTTGGGGAGGATGGAAAGGTTGATGTATGAGTGGTTTGTAGTTGAGACTAGGGTAATTAAGAGGTTTGATAAGAATGAAAGGGAACATCAAAGACTGTTGGAAAGGACTGCAAGAATTGAGTATGATGGGAATGTGAACAAAAGTGACATCAACAGTTTAAGATCAATGGTTGCAAATTTAAGTGCTAGTCTTGACCGTGTGAGGGAAGATCAGGTGAGGTTGTCGAGGATGCAGAGTTGGGAGCATCGTGTGAGAGATTCATTGCCCCCGGATTGGAGATTCGTGGACGATTTGGAGATGGAGGCGAATGACTTCATGATTCAGCCGCCTATTAGAGGTGCTTGTATTACGGTGGGAAATCAGGTAGCGATTGAGTGTGGATCCACATCAGGGACGAAAAAGGAAACGGAATGTGGGCCGGATGAGAAAAGAAAAAGAAAAATGGATGATGTGGATGAGGACGATAGTGATGAGGAAACTGAGGAAGACGACGACGAGTCGCCATCCAAGAGGCAGTGTGGATCACCACATGCCTAGTTACTTGTTTTGTATTTTCTTTGATCATTGTAATAGAACTGTTTTAGACCTTTGTATGATGGTGTTATGACGAGAAACTCAAGTACTTGAAGTTTTGTGGTGAACGATTGTAGTGGCAATACTTGTCACGATTTTGGTTAATTATCAATACAATCTATGTTACCTTTCATGATCTATGATATGTCTTAAATTTGATCTTTTGTGATGTGAATTGATGAATATTAGTAACTCCGTAGTGATGTGTCGTTGTATGTATATTATGTCTGGGAAACTTGATGTGTATACTTACATTGTTTTTCTATTTTCCCTGTCTTGCAGAAAGAGATATTCGATAACACCATGCCTCCAAAGTTGACCGCCGATCGTGTTAACACCATGATTCAGGAAGCTATAGCAAATGCGTTGGAAGCGGACCGAGCCGGGAGAAATCAGGATCAGGGAAGGAACGCGGGGAGACAGCAAGCCCCGAGAGTGTGTACCTATTCTAGCTTTATGAAATGCGGTCCCACGCAGTTCCGTGGAACGGGTGGAGCTTTAGAACTTAGACGATGGTTGGAAAAGGTTGAAAGTACGTTTGAAATCAGTGGTTGTGCAGAAGCGGACAAAGTGAAGTTTGCAGCGGCTACGTTTGTTGATGATGCGCTAAGTTGGTGGAATACTCAGGTAGCTACGGTTGGATTGGCTGTAGCGAATGCAAGGACGTGGAATGCGACGAAAGCTTTGTTGACTAAGAAGTTTTGCCCAGAAGAGGAATTGGGGCAATTGGAGGATGAGTTGAGGCATTTGACCTTGAAGAACAACGATATAGCTGCCTACACTAGGAGGTTTAACGAGTTAAGTCTTTTGTGTCAAGACATATTTGCCAATGATGCCAAGAAGATGAAGCAGTATATTAAGGGTTTATCTAGCAATATCAAAGGTGAAACAACTTCGTCGAAACCTGGATCGTTTGATGAAGCGGTTCAGATGGCTCACGCTTTGATGGACGTCAAGCTTCAGGACAGGCAGAACTCCATTGCCGAAGGCAACAAGAGGAAATGGGAAGCGGCACAAAGCAACCAATCCCAAGGCCAGAACCGAGGTGGAAATCGAAACAACCATGGGCCGAACCGAAATCAGCAGTTTAATCAGAGAAGGAACGAAGGGATGAGGGCAGTGACGAACCCTAGAGGTGTGAAAGTGAACCCCCATTGTGGTAAGTGCAATTTGTATCATGTTGGAAATTGCCCGCCTGCATGCGGCAAGTGTGGGAAAGCAGGTCATAGGACATCTGGTTGTCGAACGGGAGGAGTAGCCACTAGGGCTAATGCTATCAGGATGAGGGGATGTTATAGTTGTGGAGAAAGGGGTCATGTGCAAGCGAATTGCCCGAAGGCAGGAAACAAGCGGGGAGGTAATAATGCGGCTGCTGTGTATCAAGTGGGAACGGCTGATAAACCACAAGGTCCCAATGTGGTTACCGGTACGTTTTTGCTAGACGCTTGTTATGCTAGTATTTTGTTTGATTCTGGCTCCGACAAGAGTTTTGTAGACGTTAGATTTAGTCGTCATATTGATAGAGAACCGGTGTTATTAGCGACTAGTTATAATGTTGAGTTAGCCGATGGAAAAATTGTTAGTACGAATTCTATACTGAAAGGGTGTACCTTGAAGTTAGGAAATTACGCTTTTAAAATCGACTTGATGCCTATAGAGCTAGGATCGTTTGACGTTATTGTGGGAATGGATTGGCTAATGGCGCACAGTGCTATGATCGTCTGTGGCGAGAGATTGGTTCAGATTCCGTTGAGGAATAAGGTTTTGACGGTAAAGGGAGACGAATGCACTTCTCGTTTGAAAGTGATTTCGTGTTTGAAAATGATGAAGTACGTAGAGAGCGGATGCGATGTGTTTTTGGCACAAGTTTCGAGAGATGGTGATTTAGAGGCAAGGATTGAAGAGGTACCAGTTATTTGCGAGTATCCGGAAGTTTTTCCAGACGAGTTGCCAGGTTTACCACCTACCCGTGAGGTCGAGTTTCGAATTGATTTAGTGCCAGGAGCTGCGCCGGTTGCACGTGCACCTTATCGCTTAGCACCATCTGAGTTAAAGGAATTATCGGATCAATTGAAGGAATTGATGGACAAAGGATTTATTAGGCCGAGCTCATCACCTTGGGGAGCGCCAGTGTTGTTCGTAAAGAAGAAAGATGGTTCGTTTCGGATGTGCATTGACTATAGGGAACTCAATAAGCTGACGGTTAAGAATCGGTACCCATTGCCGAGGATTGACGATTTGTTCGATCAATTGCAAGGTTCCAGCGTATACTCAAAGATCGATTTAAGATCAGGGTATCATCAACTGCGTGTAAGAGAGGAGGACATCCCTGTAACTGCCTTTCGTACGCGGTATGGACACTTTGAATTTCGAGTGATGCCGTTTGGGTTGACGAACGCGCCTGCTGTATTCATGGACCTTATGAATCGCGTGTGCAAGCCGTATCTAGATAAGTTTGTTATTGTTTTTATCGACGATATACTTATTTACTCTAAGAGTAAGGAGGAGCACGAGAAGCACCTAAGAAAGATTTTGGAGTTGTTAAGGAAGGAGAAGCTGTATGCAAAATTCTCTAAGTGTGAATTTTGGTTGGAATCAGTGCAGTTTCTAGGTCATGTGATTGATAGTAAGGGAGTTCGTGTGGACCCTGCCAAGGTCGAAGCGATCTGGGAATGGTCAGCACCGACGACGCCGACTGAAGTTCGACAATTCCTTGGTTTAGCGGGGTATTATTGAAGGTTTATCGAAGGATTTTCGTTGATTGCAAAACCATTGACGAGGCTTACCGAAAAGAATAGGGTGTATGAATGGGGAAATGAGGAAGAACTTGCTTTCAAAACGCTCAAGGATAAGTTATGTTCCGCACCGATTTTATCATTGCCTGAAGGAACCGAAGACTTCGTAGTGTATTGTGATGCGTCTCGTAAGGGTTATGGAGCGGTATTAATGCAACGTGAAAAGGTGATAGATTACGCATCGAGGCAACTGAGGAAGAATGAGGAGAACTACACGACGCACGATTTGGAATTAGGAGCTGTAGTTTTTGCGTTGAAGTTGTGGAGACACTATCTGTATGGGACAAAGTGTGTTGTATTCACTGACCACAAGAGTTTGCAGCACATTTTAGATCAAAAGGAGTTGAATATGCGACAGAGACGATGGGTTGAACTACTGAGTGATTATGACTGCGAAATTCGCTACCACCCTGGCAAGGCGAATGTTGTAGCGGATGCACTGAGTAGGAAGGAACGGGAGAAACCTTTGAGGGTTAGAGCTTTAGTGATGAGTGAGAGCGTTGACTTAACCGAAACTATACTGAAGGCTCAAGAGAGAGGACTAATGAAAGGGAATGTTGAAGCCGAGAACTTGGGACGAATGTTGAAACCTCTTTTCGTGATTAGGTCAAACGGACTGAGATATTTTAAGAATCGGATTTGGTTACCACTGTGTTCATCTGAGGAAGGAAAGCCTGGAGTTCGAGAATTGGTTATGAATGAGTCGCATAAGTCGAGGTATTCGATACATCCTAGATCGGATAAAATGTATCACGACCTGAAGAAAGTTTATTGGTGGCCGAATATGAAGGCGGATATTGCTCGTTACGTTAGTAAGTGTTTGACTTGCGCGAAGGTTCAAGCAGAACATAAGAAACCATCTGGATTGTTGGTACAACCAGAGATCCCAGAATGGAAATGGGAGAAAATCGCTATGGATTTCGTGACGGGTTTACCTAGGACTCCTAGTGGATGTGATATGATATGGGTGATTGTGGATAGGTTAACGAAATCTGCTCATTTCTTACCTATGAAGAAGACGGACAGCATGGAAAAACTCGCCAGCGTGTACGTGAAGGAGATCGTCTGTAGACATGGAGTGCCGTTATCGATCATTTCGGATCGCGATAGTAGATTTACGTCGGAATTTTGGAAATCGCTTCAACGTGCGATGGGAACTGAATTGAGTTTAAGCATGGCTTATCACCCGGAAACTGACGGCCAGAGTGAACGAACTATTCAAACAATGGAGGACATGCTCCGAGCATGCGTGATTGATTTTGGAGGAAGTTGGGAACGCCACTTGCCTCTAGTGGAATTTTCGTACAATAATAGTTATCATGCGAGTATTAAGGCAGCACCTTTCGAAGCATTGTATGGAAGGAAGTGTAGATCGCCTGTGTGTTGGAGTGAAGTAGGGGAAAGTCAATTGACTGGACCCGAAATGGTTTTAAAAACGACAGAGAAGATCGTGCAAATCAAGAACCGACTACTTTCTGCGAGAAGCCGACAGAAGAGTTATGCCGATAACCGAAGGAAACCGTTGGAGTTTGAAGTTGGAGATATGGTTATGCTCAAGGTATCGCCGTGGAAGGGTGTAATTCGTTTTGGGAAGAAAGGAAAGTTGAGTCCGAGGTATATTGGACCGTTTAAGATCGTTGAACGAATTGGACCAGTAGCGTACAAGTTAGAATTGCCGACCGAGCTTAGTGCTATTCACGACACGTTTCACGTATCGAACCTGAAGAAGAGTTTTGCGGACAAGGAATTGGTGATTCCTTTGGACGAGATTCGACTAGACGACAAAATGCACTTTGTGGAAGAACCTGTGGAAATTATGGACCGGGAGGTCAAGCGGTTGAAGCGTAGTAGGATTCCTATTGTGAAGGTCCGATGGAATTCTAAGCGTGGACCGGAATACACTTGGGAACGCGAGGACTTTTTCAAGGAAAGGTATCCTCATCTGTTCCAGTAGAACGAAATGTGAGTACAAGAAGAGGCGAGCGCCGGGATGTCGCTCTCTTTAAGGAGGGGTGGATGTGACACCCTAGAACCGAGGTCATTAACGTTACCCTAAATTACGCTAATTTTTGAAATTTTTAATAAATTTTAATTTCTATATTTATAAGTATTTTGGTTAAAGCCGATGTTCGAGGTTATAATTTTTACGATTGACGATTTAAGAAGGACGATGACGATTACGATCCCGAGGGATGCCCAATTTTATATAATTATTGACGATTTATCGATAATTTAATTTTTCGAGAATTTTATTTACGGTTCGTGTTAAGTTGAGTCGGGTGAGTTTTATAGCCTTCCGAGTACATTTAAAGTATCCCAAAAATATTTTGGAGTGTTCGGGATGATTTCCGACTTCCGTAAAATTTTCAAAATTGACTAATGAGTCGAACCCGCAAAGTTTTGAGGACGTTTTCAACTTAAGGCCAAAAGAAACCAAATATTGCAAGTTGGTCCCTCCCAATGCACCAAAAAGCCCCAAAATTGACACAAACACAAACACATAGAACATTTCACCAAAAATAATCAACTCTCTCCCTCTCTTGTCTCTATAGCCGACGGACACCCCCAACCCACCAAGAACACCATCAAAAACTTTTTTTCACTTGATTTTCATTAAAATTAAGGTTAGACCACATCTAATTTGGTCATTCCCTACATTTCTATGTGCTTAAATCCCACATGCACTAACAAAAATTTTCCAAAATTTTTCAAGATGATCCAAATTCGTTTTTGAGGCTAATTGTTGTAATGCATGTTGAATTCATGTTTAATGGAAGCATAATCACCAATAAAAACCCACCAAAATCAATTTGGTTGTGGTGATTGGGGCACCCAAACCCCACGGCACAAGGGGTGTTTGGGGAGCCATGGTGGTTGATGAATTTTGAGCTTTTCCTTGTGTTTGGTTTATTGTTTAAGGATGTTTTACATAGGTTTAGTTGGTTGCATGTTCATTTTTAGGATGATTAGGATTTTGAGTTTGGTTGATCAATAGGGGTAGGACTGAAATCTTGTGTTTGGATATGTTTAGGAGGCTTAGGATGATGCCTAGTAGTGATGGATAGGCTTGGAATCGAGTCTAAGCGTGATTTTGGAGTAGCCAAATTTAGGCAGAAACTTTATGGTCATTTCATAAAAATTATTTTTCTTCTAGGTCTTGAAAACAAAATGTAGTTGTAGAGGGTCTTTTTATCTTTAATTTGGTATAAGGTAGAGCTCGTGACTCAAAACGAGCTAAAAGTTATGACGTTTTAAAGATCGAGTACCGGGAGACGAGGACTTTCATAATCCGAATTTATGTAAAGTTTTAGTCAAATCCCGAGGGTCACAAGTATGAATTGGTAAATGGTCAAGGGTCAAAATTTGGTCCCAAACCTGTATAAATGGGTCTATATGTTGACTTAGGAGTCAAAGAAGTCAAAGGTACTTTTCATATAGGTCAAAGAGGTCAAAATTGGTCGAAGTGCAATTTCAGCCCGTAAAATGTAGATTCGGAAAAGCGTTGCGTAACGGGTCGTAAAAGTAAAAACTTTTATTGGGCTTAAAAACATGTCATCTACAGGTCTTATAGGATTTTTGAGAATTTTGTCAATTTTTATAAGTGTGGCTAAATAGGGTAAAACAGCTCGTACTTTCGGCAAGTACCGGCGAGAATGGATAAAAATGGATAGCGTAAGTAGTAAGAACGAATGGTATAAAATGAGTGATGCTTGTTGTTTTGTTTTTGGCGTGAGTTATAATTGTCCTAAGTGACTATTACTTATGTATTTTATACAGTACCGTAAGGTATTTAAATGAGATTACTCATTACGCGTTATTTGTGATAGGTGTTGATTTAACCGGGCATCCGTTTCATTGTCAGTGATCATCCCTCGAACTACCGACTACTTAATATCTAAGGTGTGAATTTATAGCCTCGCTTATATTTATTTCAAATTGTTTTACCCGCGAGGGAAATGCATGCTAGTTTTTAAAAGGAACGTATATCATGAATGATTGTTAGACCCGAAAGTTGCCTTAGAAATTGTGTTGAGTACCAAAGTTGCAAAAGACCCTAAATTCATGAACTATTAACTATTGTCCTGCCCTCGAGTAGGGGGAAATAGCCGCTTATGCAATTTGTAGTACTACGGGGTTAACGACCCAATGCTAGCCGAGAAGCTGTACGTTGAGTAAGTTCTGCGGTAGATTATTTTGTATGAGAAATAAGGTATAATTGCAACTGATGCCTTTAGAAGGGGCACTGGTTTCATCTGAATCACGCCGGTATTTATTACGCGGGTGATTGAGTTAACGGATTAGTGTCATGAGCTTAAACACAATTGTCAGTATCCTGATTATAGATTGTTTGATCGACAAGTCTATAAATGATCACGAATGGTTTTTATTTTATATACGTTCAAATTGATTGAAAAACCTATGAATTCCACTCAACGTTTTCGTTGACCAAAATTTTGGCATGTGTTTCAGGTAACCGCTGAAGTGTAGAATGGAGCATGCATGGGATGGATGTTGTGTGTATGGCTTGGAGTCCGCTTGTTTTTCCTCCTTTTTCAACTTAAACAATTTTAAGTTTAATGTCATGTTGTTGTAAAACTGAAATTCTTGGGTTGAGATTCATGGGGACCGAAAACGCTAAACTCTGTTGTACCAAATTGGGGTTGGAAAAACCGTGGACATGTATCATCTAACAATTTTAAATTCAAGTTTTAAGTTGACGTCTTTTTTTAGCGTCGCTTGATATATCTTGTGTGCAATGAATACTGAGTAGCACCCATTGTTGTAGTTCCGCTGCGCATAGCAATTGTGGGGGTGTTACACATAAACAGTCTCTTCATCACTGTCATCAAGGTTGACTGGAATTCTTTTACTGAACCCAAGTTCCTTCTTTAAATCATCACCAGACATGCTGAATACAAATGAAGGCAAGTGTCCTACCTTGGCGCCAGTGGTGAGATTCACTTCCTTGGGTGTCTTCTGAGCATCACCTCTAGTGTGAGGATCAGTTTCAAGTCCTTCACCACCAAGTTTAGTTTTACCTGATGGATCATGAGACTGAGTCCCTGATATGTTAAGATCAATGATAATGTTTTTGGTTCCTTTAGTAGGACCCTATTGTGGGGGGACAAACAGATAGGCCAGGGTCAACATCAGTTGTTGTATTTGCTGACACATCATTCCCTGATGTAGACTCAGAGTGACAAATGATTGAAATTGGTAATGACATAGGAATTGTATTCAGATTTAAATTACTTACCAATGCTGAATCCACACTACTAAGGTGAGGGTGAGCTCCGTCTTCACCCTTCTCTCCTAAAGAAGTTGAGAGAGGGGTTTCCTTCTCGGCCTCTTTATGCATGTCACCTCCAGCAGAGACTGAAGGTGACGGCTGGCTTGGGTTCTTGTCCTTAGCCAAGGACTTAATCTTCTTCAAAACATGGCCTTGGGGTTCATCAGCAACCTTCTTTGTGGAAGATTGTGTGAGGGATTTCCTCTTTCTGGACTCACGTCTAACCTTCTTAGTATTAACTGACGTGATCTTCTGACGAGGTCCAGATGAAGCTCTAGGCTTTTCGCCTTTCAGACCCCCTTCTCTAGTTGAAGAAGTGTCTTTTGGAGCTTTGTACACTACTGGACCATCTGCTGAGCAAATGTCCAGCATAGGTTGTGTAAGAGGATGATCAATGGTGCTGACTGGAATGTTCCAGCGAGTAAGATCAAATTGTCGAAAAATCAGTTTATCTCCATTGATTTTTGGAAAGTCATCACCAAGATGGTCAGCAAAGAGGAGAGATAGAAATCTGGTGTAAACAATGTTTTTCTGTTTTGTCTTTTTCTCCAGCTTCCCATGGAGATCTTCAAAAATAAGCTTCCCAAAATCAGCTTTAATTCCCTTGGCCAGACAGTATAAAATAATAGCATCCTTTTGGTTGATCTGGTCAAGGCCTCCAGTTCCCCCCCCCCCCCCCCCCCCAAACACTCAATAAGAATAGTTGATGTGATCGTGATAGTATAGTGATAATTAAGATACGTTATAGGGTAAATTAGAAAATTACCTTTAGGAAAAAGTAATAGACTAATATTACCAAAGACGAATTCAATTAAACACGTGGATGAACCAAGTTCGTTGTACACGAAGATCGAGTAAATTTGAGACGTTTCATTTCGATTTGGACAATTGATTTGAATTGGTTTTCGATTTTTTAAACTAAAATTAATTCTACCAATTTAAATAGTTTGTGAGTCGTATCCCGAATTAAAATCTAAAAGGCAATAATTAAATCTATATTATATTAAAACTTTACTTTTACTTCTTACTTTTAGAATGAAACAATTTATTTGAACAAATTTATTTAAAACTAAAATTTTTTAAAACAATTTATGAACTATATAAAATTATAAAAATAAAATATAAAATATTAATTTATTTTTCTAAAAGCTAATTTTATTTAAACTAATTAATTTTTGCCAAATTTAAACACACAATTTATTTATAAAAGTTTTTATATAATTTTACTTGAGAATTAAACTATACATTAATTTATAAACGTTTAAACTCTAAGAAGATATTTTAAGATTAAATGTATAATAAAAGCAAAACGCAATACTTAAACAAAACCATCCTCCAGCCCAACTGGTAGAGGCGTTGGACAAATAACAAGCAGGTCTCAAGTTCGAGACCTGCGTATTGCAAATTTTTGGTACATACTTTTTTAACAGTAATCAATATAAGATTAGAATAAAACAATTAACTCAGTCAAATCGAGACAAGATATCTCAGGTTAATATTATCAAGAGTAAAATAAACTTAGTCAATTCAAAACCAAAACAATTCATAAAGCCAGTAGTAAATCAGTAAAGCATTAAAAAGAAAAGCAGTAAATCAATTATTTCCTAAACAAATCTCTAAGCTCCTAAACTTAGCAGTACTAGTACTAAAAATTAAACTGATACTCAAATGACAAAGAATTTAAGCTTAACTAATTCCTCTTCTTAATAAAAAAATGAGAACAGTATCTCTACTAAGCCATAAAACCAATTCTACGAACAGTAACATAATTATTGATACAAAACACAGCTAAATAAATAAAGATAGCAAATAGAAGAAAATTCAACAAACAACATTTTTATGCAGACTAAGAAGAATCAATCAAAAACAATAAAACATCAACCAAAAAAAAAAAACAAATCTAACCTCACAGCAGAAAGCAATCAGCTAGCACAGATCCAAAACAATAAAAACCCAGCAAACTAAAGACCATAAAGACAATATAAAACATGTTTAATTCACGTATTACACAAAAAAATCATACAGCTGAGAATCGATCTAAGAACTTAACATAAGCAAATTTGCAAAACCGAGTCTAAACTCAGATCCTACTCAACGCATTTAAACAACCTCTCAAAGCAGTTAATTAACCCTTAACATATCTAATTCCATGATTATCGAGTAGATTCAATACATACCGATTCAGCAGACTATATTAAATGGTTATATCTCTTTAATCATACAGTAAATCAAAAGCAAAATTACAGTTTTCAAACAATCTTATCAGCAAAATCTCATGGAAATTATGAGAAAATCATACCTGCTAAATTACACTAAAACTCAGTCACTTACAAATTTAGCTGAAGAAGAAATAAATCTACCTTAACAAGAACTGATCAAACAGTTTTATATCAAATACTAAAGCAGATATAAAATTTCATAACGGAAACAAATTAAACTAGATATTAATTGTAACACCCCCAAATTGGCCCAGCGGAAGCCCACGAGTATTGGGGCCTGTTACTTCATGATTATCCGAGTCTTGATCCGAGAGAACGACCTCTATGCCAAATATCACAATGTTGACTCCAAATAATCATTCAGTCAAGCACCTGAGAATACATGCTTAAAAGTGTCAACACAAAGGTTGGCGAGTTCATAAGTTTTATTAAAATGTTTAAGACACTTTAAAAGTTTACAAGGACAACTACTAAAAGTAGTGTCGCAAAAACGTTTCAGGAATCCAGAGTTTTACAATAAAGAGACATTACAACAAATTTCGGTCATAAATCAAAGTTTAGAAATAGCATAACAGTTAGCACAAAAACTTCAGTTCATACACAAGTTGTAATTCATGCTCACAGTTCGTTTCAGTTCGGTTTTTAGGTTCATGAACTCATTCACACCCAAGTTCAATTCAGTAGCCACGGTCAATATACATAACAATGTCATATTATTGGTTCATGTCAATATCACGATCGAGATCACATATTAGAACTATAGCAATAAGCATATGAGCATCATACCAAAGCATATAAGTATCATATCAAACCAGCATATAAACATCATGTCAAACTAGCACACAAGAATCATAGACCGGCATATAAACATCATGTCAAACTAGCACACAAGAATCATATCAAACCAGCATGCAAACATTATTTCAAACCATCATATAAGTGTCATATAAAAACCACATGCATGAATCACGTCAATACCACACCTAAGGATTAGATCAATCCACGTACAATAATCCTATCATATCCCATGCAGGAATCATGTCAGAACCACATAATAAATTCACGTCAAGATCATTTCATACTATAGTCAAGATTCATATCGATATCACAGCTAAGGTTCATATTAGATCAATACATGATCACAGTCAAGATTCATGTAAATATCACAGTCAGGATTCATATCAGATCAATACATGATCGCAGTCAGGATTCATATTCAAGATTCATAGCAAGATCAAGGTTAAGATTCAAATTCAAGATTCATAGCAAGATCAAGGTCAAGATTCACATTCAAGATTCATAGCAAGATCAAGGTCAAGATTCACATTCAAGATTCATAGCAAGATCAAGGTCAAGATTCACATTCAAGATTCATAGCAAGATCAAGGTCAAGATTCACATTCAAGATTCATAGCAAGATCAAGGTCAAGATTCACATTCAAGATTCATTGCAAGATCAAGGTCAAGATTCACATTCAAGATTCATAGCAAGATCAAGGTCAAGATTCACATTCAAGATTCATAGCAAGATCAAGGTCAAGATTCACATTCAAGATTCATAGCAAGATCAAGGTCAAGACTCACATTCAAGATTCATAGCAAGATCAAGGTCAAGATTCACATTCAAGATTCATAGCAAGATCAAGGTCAAGATTCACATTCAAGATTCATAGCAAGATGTACCGCAAAAGTTCAGTTCAAGTACCCAAGGCAACTATAGGAGATATAGTTCCAAATGTAGGTTAAATTGGGTGTTTCAGTGTTTATGATAGCGCTAAGCTCGTGACATCGAAACTAGTGATCCAGTACATGCAATAGATTGCACATATAAATTACCCCAATAGAGTACCTCGCCAAGATAACTCCGTTCATACAAATGGTACACACTCGTCCGGCGTCAGAATGCCCGAGTGGAGGTTGTCAACCCTCAATAGATCTATCCGTAACATAAGAGCTTACTCTAGCAGAGTAACTAACGATTCACGATAGTGGGGACTATGGCTAAAGCAACTTAGGCTAATCATAAACTAAGTTCACTGAGTGTTCACAGGGTTCAATTCTTTTTGCGTCCACAAGCAAGCACAAGCAGTCATTTCACTTCACAGTATTAAACATACAAAGCAGTTTAAAAGGAGCTATGGGATAGCTCAGATATTCACAAGTATAAATCATCGATAACCCCAAATGTATAAACACACATGTCATGTAAACAGTCCACTAAAGTACAAGCACGTACGCAATATAAGCAATCTTCAAAAAGATATCAACTTGTATTTATCACAAAAATGCATGGAAAGTGTAGACATATATATCGTAAACAATCATTGAAATGCATAACACGCATTTGGCATCGACAAGCATGTATCTCCCCCAAAAGAGATTCAAAACATTTATAAAGCAATTTTGAAAAGAGAAAGAGGGGGGTATGAACTCACATCGATGTTGCAGAACAATTAGCAGTGACGTGAATACAAGAGCAGTGTAGCGTAGGCCGGAACTGCTCGATACCGGAAGTCACAGTTTATCTTATCGATCATCTCCCAGCGTCCCAAATCGATGCATCCAAGCTTTCCCGATGAAAAGTTTCATCAATACCATCGGTTCATAAACCGTTTAAATCCCATGTTGAAATCGTTCGATAATCGGTTCGGTAATCGGTTCGGTAATCGGTTCAGTAATCGGTTCAGTAATCGGTTCAGTAATCGGTTCAGTAATCGGTTCAGTAATCGGTTCAGTAAGGTGAAGCGGAGGATACCACCATGTATGTAATATATACACCTAGTATATGTTACACACGAAAGAAAGGAACATGTGTATATAATTCATAGGTTGAATTATATAACAAGAACAGACAACACACGAATAACTCGGGATGCACATGACACGTGATATGTACAAAACTCAAGAAAATGACAACAAAATAATAAAATAGTCCAAGCATACAATACCTGGCAACTATTATATAAACAAGAAAAATAAATAAAACCTTATATGATTCGACACATTTTCAAAATCACCCATTAATTAAATAAAGGCCGTTTTATAAAAGGGAACACACGTTTTAGAGTTTCAAATATATATATAATAATTATGATTTTATAAAATAATATTTTATAAATCGTTGTTTCATTATTGTCAATTTAATATTCCTAACAGAGGTTTTAGTTTCTAATTAATATTTAAGAAAACTAAATATAATTTAAATTTATAAAAATTTCGGCATGACCTATTCGTTTATATAACGTTTCCCGTAATCACAAACACTACACTTTCACTTTCAATCCGCGTTTCAACGTTCACATAGTTTTATTATATCAATTTAGTTACTTTCAAATTATAAGCAATATAATTTAAAACGAATTTACCGATAATAAAGTCGAAACTAAATCAATACTTCCAACCAAACACCCCTAAAACTGTCACAAAACCCTTATCCAAACGCCCCCTGTTGGGCTGTTATACAGGTTGCCAAACGCCCCATAAACTGATTTCAGCAACATTAAAAGCCCCTTAACGGCTGTTAAAACTAACCAAACGATTGTTAAATCACAAAACCTACATAATCATATTTATTTACTTTTGGAAACCAATTTAAGAACAATTATAACAATCAATCATAACCACGAGCCGACACCACCTTTGGTGCGGCTGTGGTAGCCGAAATACACGCACAAACACCACCGTTAAGGTGGTTTCGTCGTAACCGAATGAACAAACACCCCTTGGGCAGAGTATGAACAAAACAAACACTCGCTGATGAACATCATCATAGCGGTGCTGGTGACCTGACGAGACAAAGGTGATGGTAGGGGTTGGTCACGGCGGCGAGTACACCGACCGGGTGGTGGCGCGTGGTTTGAAGACCACGGTGATGGTGGTTAGGTCTGTGGGGATAGATGGGTTTTTTTTGTTGTGGTGATGATGAAAACGCGGTTATTGGTGGTGGCTGCGTCATGGTGATGGTTGTTGTGGCGTCTAGTGGCTGGTGCCACGATGGTGGTGGTGTGGTGGTTTTGCACGACAGTATGATGATGGTTAGGTGGGTTCGGAACTGGTGGCAAAGAGTGGGAAATGGTGACGTAGTGGTGGTCTCGTGATGGAGACGGCGTACGGTGGTGGAGGAACACGAAGGTAGTGGCGGTGTTTTCATGGTCAGCAGCTTTCAACAGTGGCGGCAATGGTCACCAAAAACGGTATATAAAGTAGATCTGGTTATGGTAGTTTATATATCAGGTAGATCGAGGTATTTTTAAGGTTTTTTACTTTGTGGCGGTGGTAGCCGGAATATTTTTCCGGCGGCTGGAGATGGTGGGCGGATATTATATAGAGAGAGGGGAGAGTATATTAAATTTAGGGTTTGTGTGTGTGTTTTGAGGTGATGAAGAGTGAAGAGGAAAAAAATATATAACTTCTATTTATATTAGAATGATGTGTAAAGTTGAGAATAGTTGGGGGTCAAAAACAAAAGTTCTTTTATTAACTTTCTTTTATCTTGTTTAAATGTGACTCGGTTATCGATCGAGATTTATAAAATTAGATTTAGGATCCGAAATTTTTACAGTTGTTCTTAAAATACTTTTTCGACGAAAAGAGATACTTTACATGACAACTATTGTGTAACTCGTTTACAAATCCATTTAAATGTTAATTATTAAATCGGGTTTCTCAGACAAGGTTCGTTTTAAAGAAAAAAAATAGACTTCAATTGATTATTTTCATTTTTATCAAACGTCATAAAATAAAAATATTAAACAATTTAATAATCATGTTATCAGACATCTAGTGACAATTAAATATAGAATTTAATATTTACTGTGTCGATACGTAGACTGTGCGATTTTCAAATTTTGTCATAATATGTCCCGTTTTCAAATCCAATAAGTTTGGGTAGCGCTCAAAAATGAATTTCAAATAATAATTAGCATAGTTTATTATTATTTATGGTAACGAAAATTCTCTGGTGTTACATCATCCACGTGTTATTTTGAGTTTTTTCCTCAAAACTCGATCGTTGTTACTAGGTTTAGAAGTGTCAAGAATGTCGGAAAGAAATAGGTAAAGCTGGAATGTATCCGAAAGGTTTGGCAATCAATCTGACAAAGCAGTAACAGTTCAAAGAATAGATATGGACAACTAGAAGCGAAGAGTTCGACAAGTCGCCAACGTCTTAAATGTCGGTAAGGGTTCATAGAATAAATAAAGGACAATTAGAAGTGCGGGAATTTAGCAAGTCATCGACTCAGAAAAGTTGAAATAGGGTTCACATCAGTTAGCTTGTTAGGCTCACGTCGATCGGTGTTCATTCGGAAAAAAAAATAAAAAATTTCTGTGCCACAATTCATGAGTCAAGTAAAATTTATGAAATCTTTCGCCAAAACACAATAATGATAATGGTAAGGAGAGAAAGCAATGAATAAAATCATACAGACAAATCATGAGTCAAAAGAAACACATTCCATAATTGGAATCATAGAATAATAACGTAAATATGAAATGATGTCAGATGTGCTTAAGGCCACTTGTTTATAATTCATATTTACACACAGAGGCGTCCCAATCTATGTAAATATAAATAATAAACTTTAGTTAAGCGATTTATAACCTCTTTATTCAAATTTAAAGGCGTCCCAGTCCATTTAAATAAAGACCTCATAACTCATCTTACTCAATTATTCTCGACAAGACTTACCATCAAAATAAATAAAGTATCTAAGAAGATAGATATTACCAAAAGAGTTTACAGCCAGTTTATTTACACCTTCCGTATTCAAACGTCCCATACCATCTCAATACGGAACCATAAATAAGCTTCGGGTCTGGTGGCTTATGATTTCACATTTGGACGTCTCATACCATCTAAATACAAAATCATAATTAACTTGTCGTCAGGAGACTCATGTTCCATATTTAAACGTCCCATTCCATTTAAATATGAAATCATAAGTACCCTGATTGGAGTCACATCGCAGCATTTAGACAGGCAAACCATCCAAATGATATAACATAAAATTACATCAGATAATCAAAACGAGACGTCGACCAGTTACACTCCAATAATAGGCGTTTGCGATGACGTGAGTGTAGACGTGTATGGAGTGTAAGGTCATAAATCATAATCAAGAGGATAATATATCATAATAGTTTCAGAGGATAATCTCATTGAAAATAGTTATAATCTCTAAAACGTTATTAGAGGAAATTCTCAAAAGCAAGCGCAGGAGTCGTTAGTGAGTTGCTTTCCACCAATGGACGTTCAAATTCATAAGCGGAAGAAAATAATTGTCAATTACGCAATAATGTGCGCAGTAACACGTACTAAACAGAGAACCCGTATATAATATAATGATATATTATAATGGTTATCAAATAAATAAATAAAGGATCTAGTCGACCACATGAGTCTCGCTTATCACCGAGGAAGACTCATAAATAAGTGTGAATGTATATATAGAACAATCATAACTACGTAAAGCATATAGTCATGTGGCAGCGTATAAAGCAATCATAAACAGATAAGGCAATTATCTCTATGGTGCATAAAGTAATCGCAAGCAGAAGTCATGTAACGGTATATAAGGTGTAAACACGTAAATTAACATTTATTGCATCCCAAAACATTAAACATATGAAGCAGTTCGATATGGATTATAGACTCGTCTCAAGCAAAGATTCAATCCACACAAGTAAGGTCAAGTAATAGCGAACAACACTAGCAGCAATCTAAACACAATACTATAGTTCAGGTGCGGACAATTAAATCACATAAGCCTATCACATATGTCACTCGCCAATCATGTGCTTTGTTTTATAGATAAAATATGACTCGTCAAAATCATATAGTTAATATTAGTATATTATACTTTGGCAAGAATGTTCATTTTCAACTCGTTGGGATTTTGAAAGTCTTTTGACGTAAATTGTAGTTTACCAGAATTTAATTTAATAAATATCGTGTGAAACCCACAAAATAAGGTCATTACTTAATTCTTACTTTTCAAATATTTTTGAAGTATTTACGATATTAAATATTATTATGTTTAACGGTTTAAGTTGAAACCGATATTAAATATTTTATTTTAATATTTTGACGAGCAACGAGGACTACTAGTGATCGCGATACCGACGGATGTCCACAATTTTATATTTTATTATCAATCGTTTCGATATATAAGATTTTCGACGATATCGTTTTAATTACGTATCGAGTCGTTATATTATTATTTTTCGAGTGCGTTTAAACTTTTAAGTATTTTTACGAAACCCGAGTCCCGTAAATATTTGTAAAATTGACTTTTAGTCATTTCCCGCTTTTTAACTAATATTTACATTTTGGACCAAAACTATCACAAATTGGCAAAAACTATCCTAACTCCACACTATATCTAACACTTCCACTAACACTTTTCCTTTAATAAAATCATTTAACAAAAAAACAACCAACTTTCTCCTCTCCCTTATTTTTAGCCGTCCACCATTAACACCACAAACACCATGATCAAAATTTTTCTAGCTTGATCCAAGAGAAACCAAGCAAAGTCCCATCCTCCATTTTCAAAGGGCTACAATTTGGTATAAAATTTTCATACATGCAACCATATAAATTTTTCAAGAAAAGTTGGTTATGTTTGATCCAAATTTGTTGTATGCATGTGTTAGTAGTGATGATCAAAAGATTTTCATGCTATGTTTTTGTTAAAAAGTTGATTTTTAATTTTTGGGTTTTTGATTTTGATGATGATACAAGTGTTAGAAATGGTTTATGATGATATTAGGGGCTTAGGTTGATGACAAAAGTTGTTGGAATTGATCAAAAACATGATTTTGTAAGAGATTTTAATAGTCAATTTTAGGCAGTAGGTTTGAGGTCATCTTCGGAAATCTTAAGTCTGAATGTAGGTTGTTATTATGGGATTATGTCGTAGAGAATTTCGTTAGCTTCGATTTGATATAAAGTAGGCCTTCCAACTCCAAACGAGGTGGAAGATACACTAGTTTGATTTTCGTGTACCGGGAGACGAGTGTCGACACAATCCAAAAATTGTAGTCGATATTTGGATCGAATCTCGGGGACTATAAAATTAGTTTCAAAATGATTCAAGGGCTGTTCTCAGGCTCCAAGTTTAGTATTTTGAGTCTCTTTTTAGAATCAAGTGGCGGTTTTACAAATGGAGTTATTTAGAATGGTCAAAATGGTTTCGTAAGTCAAGGTCGCTAAACTGTCCGGATTTTGTGATTCAAAGATGAGTCGGGCAGGGAACTTTAGAAGTAAAATCTTTTAATGGGCTTTTGAGAGGACTTTCTATATATAGTAAGTAAGTTCTCTGAGTAGTATCATAAAAATTTGATATGTTTAAGTATGAGAAAACGGCTTGGACATTCGGTATGTTCCGGCAGATTTTTATTAAAGGCATATAATAATAAATGAATATATAGGAGAGTATAATAGAACCACTTGCATTGTTTTCTCTCGAGTTGTCGTGATTTTATACTTGAGTTTGATTTTATTAAGTATCATTTGTTTCTCGAGTCTATTATTAATGTACGCACCTTATTTGCTAGGTTGCGGTTGTCGTGTTTTTCGGGCATCTACTATCGTCGGCGATCGTCTTCAACTACTATAAGTACTAAGGTGAGTCTATAGCCTCGTTTGAGCTCATTCAAATATTTTAAAACCCGCGAGGAGGAATACATGTTTTGTAAACTTAGAACACAATATTTTTATGGTATGCTTGTCCCTTTATGAATGGACCCGTGGTTGTCTTTAAATTGCATTAAGTGATTGCCTTAGTTAAAGCCTCAATTATGGACCGTTAATTAACCTATAATGGGTTAACCGCTAGTACAATTAATAGATCTATGGGGGAAGCCGCCCCGGTTCAGTTTTTGTGGACTTGTCATAGAAGCTTAGGCCCGACCTCCACATTGTTTGAACATATTGTATTGAGAAGTCAGGTATACGGCAATGTACCAATAATCTGGAGGTAACCGACAATTAATAAATCTCCTGTCTTATCAGACTTCTAAAGGGAGTGTCTAAGGGCTCGGTTCCATGAGCTTATTGCAATTTATGCTATATACAATTATTATTGTTGATGCGAATTATTATTAAATGCTTGTTGCCTTTAAGCATGCCACAAACTTATAATCTTTGCTTGTATTCAAAAATGATTATATAAACCTATAGATTCACTCGGCATTTTTGCTGATGATTTTCTCACATGTATTTCAGGTAATCAGGAAAGGTGAAGCTTGGAAGCCACGGGAATGAATGTTGTGCACTACTTTGCAATATAAACTCTTTGAATATTTGTCGTTCCTTTTGTTCAAAACAATTTAAATCTTTTGTTTTGGTTGTACTTTGGTTACGATGTCTTGGGACTACGCTACTCTGACAAATGTTTTAGGAACGATAAATCTAAAACGTCTCTTTTTGAGTCGTTCTTTATAAATTATGTGTTGTAGTATCATTGTTTAGCACCCAAAGATGTATTCCGCTGCGTGTCAATTTGGGGTCTTAAAGATTGGTATCAGAGCCATGAGTTATAGAGAACTAGGTCTTTTTCTAAAAACCTAAACTATAACTGTCGGTTTTATTTTTCAAAGAGTCGGTGCACATGATTTCGCGTGACTTCAGGTTCAAGCTACTTCTGGGATTACAACTTTAGTATACATTATTATGTATGCCTTATTGCTAAGTATTTCTAAATAAATACTATAATCCTTTATCGATATATATATTGATATCGTTAAACTTTTCGATAAGAGTTATCATTTATTAATGATTTACTTAAATAAATTTTTGGAATTTTTCCTGCAATTATTTTGAAGGATTCTCTACGTTTATTTAAATTATTGGAAATTATCCTATTTCATTTTGTTATGACCTTATACCTATTTTGTGAAATTTACCACCGTCAAATTTCGTCTTCGATGAGGAGGAAGCAGGTTTCACTGCTGCAAGTGAGACACAGTCAATTAAGCCATGTGGATCCTCACGTGACTAGTGTTTATTATTTTGTGTCGTTGTACTCTATTTGTCTTTAAGATCATTCCTTGTTGATCGATGATAATAGTTTCCTTTGATCCTTATAATGATTGTGAATCCTTGTATTGATAATGTGTATGCATTTGATGATTGATTTTGTACGTGATATGACTATACCATGAATAGAATTAACTCATTCATTTTATCTTCTCTTTGAGATGTGACAGAATCATGCCACCTAGGAGAATGACAAATGATGCCATTGCAAGGCTAGTTGCTGAAGAGGTTGCGAAAGCATTACCTGCGGATAGAGCTGCGCGTGTTAACACTGAAGGAGCAGGTGGCTCTGGAGGTGCGGGTGCTGAAGGTGAAGGTGAACCTACTAGACCAGAAGCTGCTGGGGCAGGTGTAGCTGAGAATCCTACAGATGAGGTTGCTCCGGCTGCTGCTACGGTTAAAGAATGTACTTTTGCTGGATACATGAAATGTGGACCCACTACATTTCAAGGAACTGGTGGAGCACTGGAATTATTCAGATGGATTGAGAAAACAGAAACAACATTTAAGATTAGTGATTGCTCAGAAAGGAACAAGGTTAAGTTCACAGTTGCTACTTTCAAGGATCGAGCTTTAAGCTGGTGGAAGACTCAAGTTGCTACAGTTGGTTTAGAAGCTGCAAATAGGAAACCTTGGGATGAAATTAAAAGGTTGTTAAAAGACGAGTTCTGTCCAGAAGAAGAGTTATCTGCTTTGGAGGATGAGTTGAGGCACCTGAAGCTGAAAGATAACAACATTGCTGCATATACTAGCCGATTCAATGAGTTGTTTTTGTTGTGTCCAGATGCTTTTGCTACTAAGAAGAAAAAGATGGATCAATACATCAAAGGGCTGCCTGGGTACATTAAAGGTGAGACGACTTCATCTCGACCCAAGAACTTTGTTGAGACTGTAAGAATGGCTCATACACTCATGGGGCAGAAGGTTCAAGATAGGGCCGAGAAAGCTGCTGAGGGTAATAAAAGGAAATGGGAGAATTCGCAGAGTGGTAATCAAGGTAGTAACCGCCATAGGCAGTACAATCAGAAGAGAAATGATGGGGCTAGAGCTGCAACTAACAAGAATGATAATGTTGACCAAGGGGGACCAGCTCAGAAATGTAAGGGTTGTGGTGCTTGTCACTTTGGTAATTGTCCACCAAGGTGCACTAAATGTGGAAAGGTTGGTCATGTTGTGGAGAAATGTAAGACAAGGGTCCCTGCTACTGGATCGAATGCTATTCCAATCAGGACTTGTTTTGAATGTGGAGAACGTGATCATCTTCGTCCTCAATGTCCGAAGTGGAAGAACAAGAAGGCAGGTAAAGTTGTTGGGGCAGTTTATGTTGTTAAGGATGCTGATCAGGCACAAGGTCCAAATGTGGTGACGGGTACGTTCTTACTCAACCATCGTTATGCTAGTGTGTTGTTTGACTCAGGATCTGATAGGAGCTTTATAAGCACTTCCTTTAGTCGTTTAATTAATGTTGAGCCAACAAGCCTAAATGCTAGTTATGAGGTCGAGTTAGCTGATGGACAATTAGTTAGTACTACTACTATATTTAAGAAGTGTCCTTTGAAATTAGCAAATCATTTGTTTGAAATTGATTTGATGCCAATAGAGTTGGGTTCATTTGATGTGATTGTTGGTATGGATTGGTTGGTTGCTCATGATGCGGTAATTGTATGTGGGGAGAAAGTTGTCCACATACCGGTTAAGGGTAAGGTGTTAGTAGTTAAAGGTGATGTCGGTAGATCTCGTCTGACAGTGATATCTTGTATCAAGGCGAGGAAATATGTAGAAAGAGGATGTCACATGTTCTTGGCTCAAGTAGTGGAGAAAGAACTACCGGTTAGGCGTGTGGAAGATGTTCCGGTTATTCGTGATTTTCCTGAAGTATTTCCTGATGACTTGCCAGGGCTTCCGCCTTAGCGAGAAGTCGAATTCAAGATTGATCTAGTGCCAGGAGCTGCACCGGTGGCGCGCGCACCTTATCGTTTGGCACCGTCTGAGATGAAGGAGTTGGCAGATCAGTTGAAGGAGTTAATGGAGAAGGGGTTCATTAGACCAAGTTCGTCACCTTGGGGAGCTCCAGTATTGTTCGTAAAGAAGAAGTACGGATCGTTCAGAATGTGCATAGACTACCGAGAGTTGAACAAGTTAACTATTAAAAATCGTTATCCACTTCCTAGGATCAATGATTTGTTCGATCAACTTCAAGGTTCGTGTGTGTACTCGAAGATCGACTTGAGATCAGGTTATCATCAACTTCGTGTTAAAGAGGAGGACATACCTATTACAGCTTTTCGGACGCGTTATGGACACTTTGAATTTCAAGTAATGCCGTTTGGGTTAACTAACGCACCTGCGGTATTCATGGACTTAATGAATCGTGTGTGTAAACCATACCTCGACAAGTTTGTGATTGTATTTATCGACGATATCCTGATTTATTCCAAAAGTCGGGAGGAGCATGAAGGTCATTTGAAGATTATTTTGGAGTTGTTGAAGAAGGAGAAGTTGTATGCAAAATTCTCCAAGTGTGATTTTTGGTTGGAATTAGTCCAATTCCTTGGGCACGTGATCGATAGTAGCGGTGTTCATGTTGATCCTTCCAAAATTGAAGCTATTAGAGATTGGGCTAGGCCTACGACCCCGACTGAAGTTAGACAATTCCTGGGATTAGTTGGATACTACCGGCGATTTATTGAAGGGTTCTCTTTAATTTCTAAACCTCTTACTAAACTTACACAGAAAAACAAGAAGTATGAATGGGGTTCAGAAGAAGAAGAAGCATTCCAAACATTGAAGCGGAAGCTGTGTTCTGCACCAATTTTGGCTTTGCCCGACGGAGCTGAAGACTTTGTGGTATATTGTGACGCATCACGTAAGGGTTTTGGTGCTGTGTTGATGCAAAGGGAGAAAGTGATCGCGTATGCATCTCGTCAATTGAGGAAGCATGAGGAGAATTATACTACACATGATTTGGAATTAGGAGCTATTGTCTTTGCTCTTAGACTTTGGAGACACTATCTCTACGGTACAAAGAGTGTGGTATATACCGATCATAAAAGCCTGCAACATATTTTAGATCAGAAGGAGCTCAATATGAGGCAGAGAAGATGGGTAGAATTGTTGAGTGATTATGACATTCAAATTTGCTACCATCCCGGCAAGGAGAATGTAGTTGTCGATGCACTTAGTAGGAAGGACAGAGAAATAACCAAAAGGGATAGAGCTTTAGCCATGAAAACTTATTCTGATTTATCTAATCGAATACTTAAAGCTCAAACTAAGGCGATGGAGGAAGAGAATGTGAGAGATGAAGACTTGGGTAGAAGGATGACACCTATATTCGAAATTCGTGATGACAGAATTCGATATTTCGATAATCGTGTGTGGTTACCGGTGTATGGAGGACTGAGAGATCTAATTATGCACGAATCTCATAAGTCTAAATATTCGATTCACCCAGGATCGGATAAAATGTACCAAGACTTGAAGAAATGCTACTGGTGGCCGAACATGAAGGCTAACATTGCTACTTATGTTAGTAAATGCTTGACGTGTGCTAAAGTGAAGTTTAAGCACAAGAGACCTTCGGGTTTACTACAACAACCTGAAGTTCCAGAATGGAAATTGGAGAAGATCACTATGGACTTTGTTTCGGGACTTCCGAGGACTTCTAGTGGTTATGATACGATTTGGGTGATTGTTGATCGGTTGACTAAGTCGGCTCATTTCTTGCCGATAAAGAAAACTGATGACTTAGACAAACTTACTCGGTTGTATTTGAAGGAAGTTGTTTGTAGACATGGGGTTCCTTTGTCAATTATTTATGATCAAGATAGTCGGTTCACATCTGAGTTTTGGAAATCGCTTCAGCGAGCTCTGGGGACTCACTTGGATATGAGCACTGCGTATCATCCGGAAATGGACGGACAAAGTGAGAGGACTATTCAGACCTTGGAGGATATGTTACGAGCGTGTGTAATGGACTTTGGACGTAGTTGGGATCAACACTTACCTTTGGTGGAATTCTCATACAACAACAGTTATCATGCAAGTATTAAGGCTGCGCCTTTTGAAGCACTTTACGGGCGAAAGTGTAGATCACTAGTTGGTTGGTGTGAGGTTGGAGAAAGTCAGTTGACGGGTCCTGGATTGATTAGAGAAACGACTGAGAAGATCGTGCAAATCAAGAATCGTTTATTGACAGCTCGTAGTAGACAGAAGAGCTATGCGGATAAGAGGAGAAAACCATTGGAGTTTGATATTGGCGACATGGTTATGCTGAAAGTATCACCTTGGAAAGGAGTAATTCGATTTGGCAAGCGAGGAAAGCTTAGTTCGCGCTATATAGGTCCATTCAAGATTATTGATCGAGTTGGTCCTGTGGCATATAAGTTGGAATTGCCAGAAAAGTTAAGTGCTATTCACAATACTTTTCACGTTTCTAATCTTAAGAGGTGTTTGGCGACGAGAATTTGATAATTCCACTTGAGGAGATTCAACTGGACGACAAGCTGCATTTTATTGAGGAACCGATGGAGATTATGGATCGAGAGGTGAAACGGCTTAAGCAAAGTCGGATACCAATAGTGAAAGTGCGATGGAATTCCCGACGTGGACCAGAATACACTTGGGAGCGAGAGGACTACTTCAAGAGCAAGTATTCGCATTTATTCGTAGACGGACCTAAGGAGAAGTAAGCCCCGGGACGGTGCTCTCCTAAGGTGGTGAGGATGTAAAACCCACAAAATAAGGTCATTACTTAATTCTTACTTTTCAAATATTTTTGAAGTATTTAAGATATTAAATATTATTATGTTTAACGGTTTAAGTTGAAACCGATATTAAATATTTTATTTTAATATTTTGACGAGCAACGAGGACTACTAGTGATCGCGATACTGACGGATGCCCGCAATTTTATATTTTATTATCCATCGTTTCGATATTTAATATTTTCGATGATATCGTTTTAATTACGTATCGAGTCGTTATATTATTATTTTTCGAGTGCGTTTAAACTTTTAAGTATTTTTACGAAACCCGAGTCCCGTAAATATTTGTAAAATTGACTTTTAGTCATTTCCCGCTTTTTAACTTATTTACATTTTGGACCAAAACTATCACAAATTGGCAAAAACTACCCTAACTCCACACTATATCTAACACTTCCACTAAAACTTTTCCTTTAATAAATTCATTTAACAAAAAAACAACCAACTTTCTCCTCTCCCTTGTTTTTAGCCGTCCACCATTAACACCACAAACACCATGATCAAAATTTTTCTAGCTTGATCCAAGAGAAACCAAGCAAAGTCCCATCCTCCATTTTCAAAGGGCTACAATTTGGTATAAAATTTTCATACATGCAACCATATAAATTTTTCAAGAAAAGTTGGTTATGTTTGATCCAAATTTGTTGTATGCATGTGTTAGTAGTGATGATCAAAAGATTTTCATGCTATGTTTTTGTTAAAAAGTTGATTTTTAATTTTTGGGTTTTTGATTTTGATGATGATACAAGTGTTAGGAATGGTTTATGATGATATTAGGGGCTTAGGTTGATGACAAAAGTTGTTGGAATTGATCAAAAACATTATTTTGTAAGAGATTTTAATAGTCAATTTTGGGCAGTAGGTTTGAGGTAATTTTCGGAAATCTTAAGTTTGAATATAGGTTGTTATTATGGGATTATGTCGTAGAGAATTTTGTTAGCTTCGATTTGATATAAAGTAGGCCTTCCAACTCCAAACGAGGTGGAAGATACACTAGTTTGATTTTCGTGTACCGGGAGACGAGTGTCGACACAATCCGAAAATTGTTGTCGATATTTGGATCGAATCTCGGGGACTATAAAATGAGTTTCAAAATGATTCAAGGGCTGTTCTCAGGCTCCAAGTTTAGTATTTTAAGTCTATTTTTAGAATCAAGTAGCGGTTTTACAAATGGAGTTGTTTAGAATGGTCAAAATGGTTTCGTAAGTCAAGGTCGCTAAACTGTCCGGATTTTGTGATTCAAAGATGAGTCGGGCAGGGAACTTTAGAAGTAAAATCTTTTAATGGGCTTTTGAGAGGACTTTCTATATATAGTAAGTAAGTTCTCTGAGTAGTATCATAAAAATTTGATATGTTTAAGTATGGGAAAACGGCTTGGACATTCGGTATGTTCCGGTAGATTTTTATTAATGGCATATAATAATAAAATGAATATATAGGAGAGTATAATAGAACCATTTGCATCGTTTTCTCTCGAGTTGTCGTGATTTTATACTTGAGTTTGATTTTATTAAGTATCATTTGTTTCTCGAGTCTATTATTAATGTACGCACCTTATTTGCTAGGTTGCGGTTGTCGTGTTTTTCGGGCATCCACTATCGTCGGCGATCGTCTTCAACTACTATAAGTACTAAGGTGAGTCTATAGCCTCGTTTGAGCTCATTCAAATATTTTAAAACCCGCGAGGGGGAATACATGTTTTGTAAACTTAGAACACAAGATTTTTATGGTATGCTTGTCCCTTTATGAATGGACCCGTGGTTGCCTTTAAATTGCATTAAGTGATTGCCTTAGTTAATGCCTCAATTATGGACCGTTAATTAACCTATGATGGGTTAACCGCTAGTACAATTAATAGATCTATGGGGGAAGCCACCCCGGTTCAGTTTTTGTGGACTTGTCATAGAAGCTTAGGCCCGACCTCCACACTGTTTGAACATATTGTATTGAGAAGTCAGGTATACGGCAATGTACCAATAATCTGGAGGTAACCGATAATTAATAAATCTCCTGTCTTATCAGACCTCTAAAGGGAGTGTCTAAGGGTTCGGTTCCATGAGCTTATTGCATTTTATGCTATATACAATTATTATTGTTGATGCGAATTATTATTAGATGCTTGTTGCCTTTAAGCATGCCACAAACTTATAATCTTTGCTTGTGTTCAAAAATGATTATATAAACCTATAGATTCACTCGGCATTTTTGCTGATGATTTTCTCACATGTATTTCAGGTAATCAGGAAGGGTGAAGCTTGGAAGCCACGGGAATGAATGTTGTGCACTACTTTGCAATATAAACTCTTTGAATATTTGTCGTTCCTTTTGTTCAAAACAATTTAAATCTTTTGTTTTGGTTGTACTTTGGTTACGATGTCTTGGGACTACGCTACTCTGACAAATGTTTTAGGAACGATAAATCTAAAACGTCTCTTTTTGAGTCGTTCTTTATAAATTATGTGTTGTAGTATCATTGTTTAGCACCCAAAGATGTATTCCGCTGCGTGTCAATTTGGGGGTGTTAAATATCGCAACACACTTTTTACGGAAAATTCGACAGGCTTACGACGCCATTTCAAAATTTGCCATTTTTAGTAAGTACCCAAATCACAATCTAAATTCCCATATTTTCAACACCTTCTCAAATCACGATCAACCAATAAATCACTTTTCCGCAAAATACTCACAACGTTCACGTAGTAACAATTGCCAATTAATCCCAATACACGCTTTTACCCCTTTTCAAAACGTTTCCAGCAATCATATACAACATTTTATACTCATTTCGACACTCAAAATGGCTCGGTTTAACTCAAAAACGTTCTTTCTACCGTATTTAAATTATAGACAGCAAGTAAACTTTTAGCGTTTCCACAAAAATTAAATTTTCCGACAACAAATTTCAAACATACATATCCTGCTCATTTCAAATTCGATGTTTGCTCATAATATATCAAAACGAAGGTATTAACTTGTACTTTCATAATCTCGTGCTAATCTAGTGTCAAAACAATTTTTATAACGCTTTAAGCTCAATATTGATTTAGGACAAAATGTATAACTTTTGTAAAGACACATTTTCACCACTTTTGAACACACCCACTTATAGCAACACTACTAATTTACACCCAAAACTCATAGACACTAGGGATTTATCAAAAACATACTTCCATCGATAGATTCTATAAATACTACAACTTATATTGTTATAAAAACTATATTTATGTTTTTAAAATATATAAATTTAGTAAATCGATCATAAAAATATATAGATCTAGAAGATACAATGTCGAAAAGAACTTTACTTCCTTCATTTTTCAAGAAAACACATGATAAGTGACAGCATACAGAGATCTAAACAATGCAAGAATAAAATCAACAAAATATATGGTATATTACTATATGAGCAACGCATAAGGTAATAACAAACATGCAGATCAAATACCCATATAACAGCGCATGAAGCAATCGTAACATGTGAAGCAAACATTCATATAACAGTAGAACGAGAGATCGCAAACATGCATGGCAAGTATTCATATAGCAGCGGATAAGTAATCGTATCATGTAAAGCACATATTCATATATAAGAAGAATAAGCATAATGACATGCTAAAACACAAGAGAGCATCGGTTATAGTCTAGGCCAATACAATAACACCTATTTCTCTATAACCAAGGCTCTGATACCAATTTGTAACACCCCCAAATTGGCCCAGCGGAAGCCCACGAGTATTGGGGCCTGTTACTTCATGATTATCCGAGTCTTGATCCGAGAGAACGACCTCTATGCCAAATATCACAATGTTGACTCCAAATAATCATTCAGTCAAGCACCTGAGAATACATGCTTAAAAGTGTCAACACAAAGGTTGGCGAGTTCATAAGTTTTATTAAAATGTTTAACACACTTTAAAAGTTTACAAGGACAACTACTAAAAGTAGTGTCGCAAAAACGTTTTAGGAATCCAGAGTTTTATAATAAAGAGACATTACAACAAATTTCGGTCATAAATCAAAGTTTAGAAATAGCATAACAGTTAGCACAAAAACTTCAGTTCATACACAAGTTGTAATTCATGCTCACAGTTCGTTTCAGTTCGGTTTTTAGGTTCATGAACTCATTCACACCCATGTTCAATTCAGTAGCCACGGTCAATATACATAACAATGTCATATTATTGGTTCATGTCAATATCACGATCGAGATCACATATTAGAACTATAGAAATAAGCATATGAGCATCATACCAAAGCATATAAGTATCATATCAAACCAGCATATAAACATCATGTCAAACTAGCACACAAGAATCATAGACCGGCATATAAACATCATGTCAAACTAGCACACAAGAATCATATCAAACCTGCATGCAAACATCATTTAAAACCATCATATAAGTGTCATATAAAAACCACATGCATGAATCACGTCAATACCACACCTAAGGATTAGATCAATCCACGTACAATAATCCTATCATATCCCATGCAGGAATCATGTCAGAACCACATAATAAATTCACGTCAAGATCATTTGATACTATAGTCAAGATTCGTATCGATATCACAGCTAAGGTTCATATTAGATCAATACATGATCACAGTCAAGATTCATATAAATATCGCAGTCAGGATTCATATCAGATGAATACATGATCGCAGTCAGGATTCATATTCAAGATTCATAGCAAGATCAAGGTCAAAATTCACATTCAAGATTCATAGCAAGATCAAGGTCAAGATTCACATTCAAGATTCATAGCAAGATCAAGGTCAAGATTCACATTCAAGATTCATAGCAAGATCAAGGTCAAGATTCACATTCAAGATTCATAGCAAGATCAAGGTCAAGATTCACATTCAAGATTCATAACAAGATCAAGGTCAAGATTCACATTCAAGATTCATAGAAAGATCAAGGTCAAGATTCACATTCAAGATTCATAGCAAGATCAAGGTCAAGATTCACATTCAAGATTCATAGCAAGATCAAGGTCAAGATTCACATTCAAGATTCATAGCAAGATCAAGGTCAAGATTCACATTCAAGATTCATAGCAAGATCAAGGTCAAGATTCACATTCAAGATTCATAGCAAGATCAAGGTCAAGATTCACATTCAAGATTCATAGCAAGATCAAGGTCAAGATTCACATTCAAGATTCATAGCAAGATCAAGGTCAAGATTCACATTCAAGATTCATAGCAAGATGGACCGCAAAAGTTCAGTTCAAGTACCCAAGGCAACTATAGGAGATATAGTTCCAAGTGTAGGTGAAATTGGGTGTTTCAGTGTTTATGATAGCGCTAAGCTCGTGAAATCGAAACTAGTGATCCAGTACATGCAATGGATTGCACATATAAATTGCCCCTATAGAGTACCTAGCCAAGATAACTCCGTTCATACAAATGGTACACACTCGTCCGGCGTCAGAATGCCCGAGTGGAGGTTGTCAACCCTCAATAGATCTATCCGTAACATAAGAGCTTACTCTAGCAGAGTAACTAACGATTCACGATAGTGGGGACTATGGCTAAAGCAACTTAGGCTAATCATAAAAGAAGTTCACTGAGTGTTCACAGGGTTCAATTCTTTTTGCGTCCACAAGCAAGCACAAGCAGTCATTTCACTTCACAGTATTAAACATACAAAGCTGTTTAAAAGGAGCTATGGGATAGCTCAGATATTCACAAGTATAAATCATCGATAACCCCAAATGTATAAACACACATGTCATGTAAACAGTCCACTAAAGTACAAGCACGTACGCAATATAAGCAATCTTCAAAAATATATCAACTTGTATTTATCACAAAAATGCATGGAAAGTGTAGACATATATATCGTAAACAATCATTGAAATGCATAACACGCATTTGACATCGACAAGCATGTATCTCCCCCAAAAGAGATTCAAAACATTTATAAAGCAATTTTGAAAAGAGAAAGAGGGGGGTATGAACTCACATCGATGTTGCAGAACAATTAGCAGTGACATGAATACAAGAGCAGTGTAGCGTAGGCCAGAACTGCTCGATACCGGAAGTCACAGTTTATCTTATCGATCATCTCCCAGCGTCCCAAATCGATGCAACCAAGCTTTCCCGATGAAAAGTTTCATCAATACCATCGGTTCATAAACCGTTTAAATCCCATGTTGAAATCGTTCGATAATCGGTTCGGTAATCGGTTCGGTAATCGGTTCAGTAATCGGTTCAGTAATCGGTTCAGTAAGGTGAAGCGGAGGATACCACCATGTATGTAATATATACACCTAGTATATGTTACACACGAAAGAAAGGAACATGTGTATATAATTCATAGGTTGAATTATATAACAAGAACAGACAACACACGAATAACTCGGGATGCACATCACACGCGATATGTACAAAACTCAAGAAGATGACAACAAAATAATAAAATAGTCCAAGCATACAATACCTGGCAACTATTATATAAACAAGAAAAATAAATAAAACCTTATATGATTCGAAACATTTTCAAAATCACCCATTAATTAAATAAAGGTCGTTTTATAAAAGGGAACACACGTTTTAGAGTTTCAAATATATATATAATAATTATGATTTTATAAAATAATATATTATAAATCGTTGTTTCATTATTGTCAATTTAATATTCCTAACAGAGGTTTTAGTTTCTAATTAATATTTAAGAAAACTAAATATAATTTAAATTTATAAAAATTTCGGCATGACCTATTCGTTTATATAACGTTTCCCGTAATCACAAACACCACACTTTCACATAGTTTCATTATATCAATTTAGTTACTTTCAAATTATAAGCAATATAATTTAAAACGAATTTACCGATAATAAAGTCGAAACTAAATCAATACTTCCAACCAAACCCCCCTAAAACTGTCACAAAACCCTTATCCAAACGCCCCCTGTTGGGCTGTTATACAGGTTGCCAAACGCCCCATAAACTGATTTCAGCCACATTAAAAGCCCCTTAACGGCTGTTAAAACTAACCAAACGATTGTCAAATCACAAAACCTAGATAATCATATTTATTTACTTTCGGAAACCAATTTAAGAACAATTATAACAATCAATCATAACCACGAGCCGACACCACCTTTGGTGCGGCTGTGGTAGCCGAAATACACGCACAAACACCACCGTTAAGGTGGTTTCGTGGTAACCGAATGAACAAACACCCCTTGGGCAGAATATGAACAAAACAAACACTCGCTGATGAACATCATCATAGCGGTGCTGGTGACCTGACGAGACAAAGGTGATGGTAGGGGCTGGTCACGGCGGCGAGTACACCGACCGGGTGGTAGCGTGTGGTTTGAAGACCACGGTGATGGTGGTTAGGTCTGTGGGGATAGATGGGTTTTTTTTGTTGTGGTGATGATGAAAACGCGGTTATTGGTGGTGGCTGCGTCATGGTGATGGTTGTTGTGGCGTCTAGTGGCTGGTGCCACGATGGTGGTGGTGTGGTGGTTTTGCACGACAGTATGATGATGGTTAGGTGGGTTCGGAACTGGTGGCGAAGAGTGGGAAATTGTGACGTGGTGGTGGTCTCGTGATGGAGACGGCGTATGATAGTGGAGGAACACGAAGGTAGTGGTGGTGTTGTCATGGTCAGCAGCTTGCAACAGTGGCGACAATGGTCACCGAAAACGGTATATAAAGTAGACCTGGTTATGGTAGTTTATAGATCGGGTAGATCGGGGTATTTTTAAGGTGTTTTTACTTTGTGGAGGCGGTAGCCAGAATATTTTTCCGGCGGCCGGAGATGATGGTCGGATATTATATAGAGAGTGGGGAGAGTATATTAAATTTAGGGTTTGTGTGTGTGTTTTGAGGTGATGAAGATTGAAGAGAAAAAAATATATAACTTCTATTTATATTAGAATGATGTGTAAAGTTGAGAATAGTTGGGGGTCAAAAACAAAAGTTCTTTTATTAACTTTCTTTTATCTTGTTTAAATGTGACTCGGTTATCGATCGAGATTTATAAAATTAGATTTAGGATCCGAAATTTTTACAGTTGTTCTTAAAATACTTTTTCGACGAAAATAGATACTTTACATGACAACTATTTTGTAACTCGTTTACAAATCCATTTAAATGTTAATTATTAAATCGGGTTTCTCAGACAAGGTTCGTTTTAAAGAAAAAAAATAGACTTCAATTGATTATTTTCATTTTTATCAAACGTCATAAAATAAAAATATTAAACAATTTAATAATCATTTTATCAGACATCTAGTGACAATTAAATATAGAATTTAATATTTACTATGTCGATACGTAGACTGTGCGATTTTCAAATTTTGTCATAATATGTCCCGTTTTCAAATCCAATAAGTTTGGGTAGCGCTCAAAAATGAATTTCAAATAATAATTAGCATAGTTTATTATTCTTTATGGTAACGAAAATTCTCTGGTGTTACATTAATAAACCAAAAAAGAAAACGACTAAAAGGAAAACGAGCTTAACTAGCTTTGAAGAAAACCTTTGACGATGAAGGTTAGCGCTGTGCTACCTTGGAAACCACTCCTAGATTATTTTGACCACCATTCTAACATCATAACCATTCTCGAACCACCATTATACTCGAACTCAAACCATGAACCATCATTAAATCAAACAAGTAATATTTTTCGATTATGAGTAGGATAAACGAATTCCCAAATTTAGTTTAAATTAATCTCAATTAAGCTATTAAAAAGCTTATAAGATCAATCACACGTCACAGTTATCAATAGAATAATAGGACAATTATTTATAAACTTCAACGAGATTTATATAACAAAAACTACAATCAAACTTTATTAATTAAAAACTTAAAATATTACAAGATTAACAGAAATCCTAAATCTATTTTAACATTATAACGCTACACTAAAGAAGGGATACCCATACTGAATAAAATGGGGGGGGGTTTATAGGCTCGGTGAGAGGGTGTGGGGTGAGTTTGTTGGTGAAGAAGAATCAATCTCGACCGTTAGATGAGCATCCTTCATTCTTCTCTCTTGTTTGTTATGATCCTATGGATGAAAATCATACTCCCTCACACGGAATGCCACCGTGTCACATCTTGTGCTAGTTCTTTGTTGAGGTGGAGGAAAATCATTGGTGGAATGGTATTTATGAGGTGTTCAAACCAATCACAACAAAGTAAAGAGCCACGTCACCACAATACCCATCTTCTTGCTTCCGAAATGGGAGGGGATTTAATTTCCAGCTCGTGTGAATCACACGAGTGGAATAAATCACAAAGCCCCAATTTATTTGTGAAATTTATTTGATTAGGGTTTTGGGTGAATAAGTAAAAAGAGGCGTCTGGTTATTTTAGGGTTGGGGAAGAAAGAAAATGCATAGGAAGTTAATAAGTGTGAAAACACTTATCCTTTTGCCACTTAAATCAAGTAAAAACAAGACCTAATCATGTGTTTAATGTCGTAAATGTCGGAATTACGCGTGGTTTTGTGTTTTATGTGTTAAATAGGTACAAATGATCAAAAGAAGAGAAAACACGGGATTTCACGGTCAAATGTCGAAGAAAAGTCAAGAAAGATACGAAGACAATGTCAAAAGACCAAAATGTGCCGAAGATCACGAAAACCAACAAAGCCGACTTAATTTTGAAGAAATGATCAAGAAAGTCGGAATCGAGCTCAACTTTAGCGGATTTCATCATTTATCGAGAAAACGGGCCAAGTGGGTCCCACATATGGATATTAGGCCCAAAAGCCCAAAATTGGAAAACATTTATTTGTTACTTGGTCAAAAGCCCAATCAAAAGCCCAATACAAATACAAGTGCAAGTCAGATGGATTAAACTTGGGCTTGAACAAGAGCAAAGTAACAATTGGAAGAATTGGGCTTAAGCCCATTTGATGAAAGTGAGAAACGAAAACAAGATTGCATTGTTTTTTCTCTTGTTTGGCAGTCAACTCTCAATACACTCACCAGTCAACCCTCACAAATAATTTAACTCACCCAATCCCCCACTCCCCCCCACGTGTCAACTTTTACCCCAGTCAAACGTAACCCCCAACCCATTCACCCCACAACACGTTCTCCCATTATTTCTTACCCACCCACCTTAAATAAATAAACCATATTTACTTCCCAGCGATACAAACAAAGTCTTTCTCCCCAATTCATCTCCCTCCCCCAAAACTAGCAAACCCTAATTCCATATTCAGTAAAAAATAACAAGTAAAAATTGGGGGTTTTACCCAATTCGTGTGATTCACACGGATTGGGATTAAATCCCCCCAATTTTCGCAACAATACACCAAGGGTGATGATCCTCTCTCTCCATACGTGGCCAAATCCGTTAATTTGATTGGCTATGCCACCTCTCCACAATAAATCCTCCAATAAAAAGACACCACATCACCCACCAACAAACACAACTAGCACAGATTCATGCCACTTTGGCAATCTGTGTGAAAGAGGGTTTTTCTCCACCGTTTGATCAAAAGAGAAGAAAGAGAATGAAGATATGCGGCCAAGATCCTTCACCGTGGTCACCAAGGAGAACCTAGAAGGTTCGGGGTTCCCCTATAAAACCCCCATCTATCATGTAATCAAGAGTGCTTTTCTTTATTTATTTTATTTTCAGAAAAATAGGGTTTAGATTTAATCTTGTAATTTCTTTTTCCAGTATTTGTAATTTCTTTATTTATTAATGAAAAATTAAATTTAGTTTAATTCTTGTCTCGATTTAAATTTCCAGCTACTATTTCTTTTTTTAATTCGTTTATAAAAAATATTGTCACTGTTATTGTTGGTTATTATTATTATTATAAAAAAAAGAAAAAAAGAAAAAAAAATATATATATAAAGGAAAGTGAAAATTGATTTCCCCCACTGAGAAATCATTAAAGTGGTACTATTCGGTTACTGTTCATCTCTTGGTTCTCGGATTGGGATACGTTCTGGTTCGTATTTGGTTCGAGAGTTTTGGTTTATGGTGATGATGTTGATGATTTAAGGTGTTTGTTTTCGGTTAATAAGACGGCTCAGCGCCCTTGTCTTCTTCTCAACGGAAAACTCCATCAGGTTTGAATTTCTTTTAATTTTATGTTATTTTGTAGCTTTTATTTAGTTTACGTTATATGTTAAGTTTTGAATCTGATTATTTTGTGATTGAGTTGTTTCGGATCTGCTTGGTTTAATCTATTTCGGTTTTGTTTGATTCGTATGATACTTGGTATTTACTTATTTAGTCTGATTAAGTCTTAGTTATTATTTTCTTATCTAAATTGTTTAGTTATTGTCATTTTGCATTTATCTGTTTTTGGCTTATTTTAGTATTGGTTTTTGGCTTGTTGGCTTATCTGCTGAATCTGCTTATTTGATTTAAAATAGTTCGGTTTATTGGATATTTGCTTATGTTCACAGCTTATATTTAGTCTTCGAGTTGTTCATTATAGCTTATTTGGTTTATGCTTATTTGATTCTACTTATTGTCAGTTTGGTTTGAATGCTTATTTCACTTTACTCCTTAAAATCACTGAACCAATTGTTCAGTTTTGACTTTCTGTCCAACAACAAGTTCCAAGTTCCAAAAAAAGAATAGTAAAAAAATATTGACAAATTTTGTCACAGGTTGGATTCGAACCAGTGACCCCTCTTTTAATAGCCCAACGCCCCAACCATTACTCTATACATCTGTTTGTTTATTGTTTTTGCAACATTAGGGTAATATAGGATAGTAGCTTAGTTGGCAGTTTATTTTGATTAAAATTAGTTAAATTAAAGTTTAGATTTATTTAAATTAATTAAAAAGTTTTATTTAAATTCAGTTTTTTTGATAAAATATAAAAAGGATAAAAAAATATATTTTAATTTTATTTACTTTTAAAAATTTACATTAGTTTTATATTTCTTTTATAATTTTAAATAGTTGTTTTTATATAGAATTAAAAGTAGTTTTCAATTATCAATTAAATTTTAGATTTAAAATAAGTTTTCAATTTATTAAGTTTTGTTTAAAAATAGATTTTCATTAAAAGTTTTAGGTTTTATTAATTAGTTAAAGTTTATTTTCAAATTAATAGTTTAAAAAGTTAATTAAAATAGTTTTCATTTAATTAAATAGATTTAAGTTGTTTAAAAATACCCAAAAATAGATTTTACCAAAAACGAGTTAAGTCAAAACGTTAAACCGGAAATCAAATTCGAGTCGAATCGAGGAAAAACGAACATTAATTGCATTAAAAAGGACTAAAAATCCTAGTTTCAAATTGGCGCCGCTGCCGCTACGCTCGTACGATTGACGATTTTTCTTGAAGACGTTTGGATTTTGGGATCCGTTCTTCTTGAACGTTAATTTTCTTGCACAAAAAAATCAAAAATACAAAAAAAAATCAAAAACATAAAATTACAAAAAAAATAAAATCACAAAAGCAATTTCTTTCCTAAGATTTGCACCAAAAAAATTAAAAAGATCAAAAGTAATACCTTTTCCTAAAAGTATTACACCAAAAATATTACGTATTAGTGTTAAAATTTTAGTTCGATTTCTTTCGTTTTTCTTGTGAATATATATTTTTCTAAAAAAATACAAAAAGATTTTTCACTTTACTATAATATATTACGTAGCACAATAAAATTACCTACTCATCAAATAAGGCCTTAGTTGGGATTTCATCACCTAACTATTGTATTCGAATCCATAACGAGAGAAAAGGGCAAAATAGATAAATACTAGTAAGACGTTTGAACTCGACATATATAAACTATAAGGTGGGTATAAGGCGACGCGCTATAAAAGACAGTCTAAGGAAAAAGGTTTTTAAGTGCTTTGTGCCACCTCGTTTTCCCACTTGCTTGTGCGTATATTGAGAGGGACGACCGATTATTGGTTTGCCAACTCAAGTAGTATTTACGTATATATTTTTGTAGCTTTTTCATATTGCTCCTCGAGAGGGAAAATCCTTTTCCTCTCAAAGTCGACCGAGGTCACCTACCTCATTCCAAAAATTTTAATTGTATGCGCACTCGCGCGCATATATACATACCGATTGGTGTACCAAATACTTCTAATTCTTCTAAAAAGAAGAAGAAGAAAAACAAAAAGACCGTCTTTGAAGCCGATCCCGAGAATCGAGCTTTCGACAATACGATGGCAACGGATAATCGACCAATGATTGAGATTCTAGAATCTCACGTTGAAGGAAACGATGACGCGATTGTGGTGCCGAATATTGGAGCTAATCATTTCGAACATAAATCGGGGTTTATTCAAATGGTTTCCGCTACACCATTTTTAGGCCGTACTAATGATGACCCACACGCTCATATCAAACGTTTCATCCAATTAGCTAATACCGTCAAATACAATAGGGTGCCCCAAGAGGCCGTTCGCCTCCAACTTTTTCCTTTTTCCCTCGAGGGACAAGCCCGGATTTGGCATGATAAGGAACCATCCCAATGTATTACCACATGGATCGACTTAGAGACCAAGTTCATTAACTACTTTTTCCCACCATCACGGACTACTTCTTTAAGGAATGAAATAATCAACTCTGAAAAACAATATGGGGAAACGTTTAGTGAGTCTTGGGATCGTTTTAAAGATCTTTTGAAAAAATGTCCACAACACGGTTTTACTAAAGTTCATCAAATCAACACGTTTTATAATGGTTTAACTCTAAACGACCAAGACTCACTTAATAGTGCCGCGGGGGGCAATATTATTGTGAAAACCATAAACGAGGCTTGGGCCATTATTGAGAACAAGGCAAAAGTGCAAACCAAAAGTGTTAGGGCTAATATGGCAATTGCTAGTACGAGTAATAATGAGGTAAATGATCAAATTAAGGAGCTTACTTCAATTGTGAAAAACCTTGCTCTAAGAACCGACGCCCTCACTACACATGTGCATGCCGTGAAAGAAAAAAGTGAAACGTGTGAGACTTGTGGTGGACCACATTCATACTTTAATTGTGACAAGGTTTACAATGATCAACAAGAAGTTTATGCTTATAATAACAAAGAAATTGATCGGATTCAGTTCAAACCAAATGTTGATGTTAACCATTTGTCTTACAAGTCTAATAACTATTTGGCTCCCCCGGGTTTTGTAGCACCACAAAGACCACCCCCACCCGCCCAAAATAGGAACCAAGGTCCTCAACGGGGTAATTTTCAAGGAAATACTAATCAACGGGGTTTTAATCAAAATCAAAGGAATTTTCAAGGGCAAAACCAAGGGTTAAATAATCAAGGATATAATAACCAAAGTTTTCAAAATCAAGGATTTAATCAAGGTTCTAATCAATATCAAAACCAAGGTTTTCCTAGTCAAGGTTATAATCAAATGAACATGCATAATCCTCAAATGGACTTGGTTTTACAAAAATTATCCGACCATGAACGAATCATGAGAGAGATGCAAGAACATAATCGACAAATGCAAGAATCGAACGATAAGAAGTTTTTGACTATGATTCAAACCTTTCGTCCCCAAGGTGCCCTTCCCTCGAACACCGTGACCAATCCTAGGGCTAATGTTAATGCTATCACTACTAGGAGCGGTAAGACCACCGTAGAACCTTCCCTACCTAACCAAGTACCCGAGATACCTTCTTCTTCGACACAACCTCCTTCTTCTTCCACTTGTGACATACCTCCCGTTATGCATTCGTCTACACCTTATGTTCCACCGATACCCAAATTTTCTACCACACCTTCGGTTCCAAAACCGGTTCCTTCACCTTCTATTTCTACTCCTCCTCCTCCTCCTCCTCCAAAGGATGTGAGTGAGCAATCCACTCCAAAGCCTTCATCTCAACCCAATATACCTTATCCCTCAAGGTTGCGGAAAAAGAAATTGAAGAATAAGGATGATATTCAAGTTTCGAACTTCCTAAAAATGTCCAAACAATTGAATTTTAATATCACCTTTGCCGAGGCGCTCGCTCACATGCCTAAGTACGCTAAGATGTTTAAGGATCTTTTAAGTGATAAGGAAAAGTTTCTTGATATCGCCAATACCCAATTGAATGAGAATTGTTTCGCGGTTCTTTTGAGAAAATTACCGGTTAAGTTAGGAGATCCCGATCGATTCCTTATTCCTTGTAATTTTCCGGGTGTTAAGAATTGTATGGCCTTGGCGGATCTCGGAGCGAGTATCAATCTTATGCCATTGTCCATGTGGAAACAATTATCTTTACCCGAGCTAGTCCCCACTCGTATGACATTGGAATTAGCTAACCGTACGGTTGCTTATCCGGTGGGGATAGCCGATGATGTTTTTGTAGGAGTCGACAAATTCACTTTCCCCGCCGATTTCGTCGTCGTCGACTATGAAATGGATCCCCGTGTTCCCTTAATTGTAGGACGACCCTTATTGAGAACCGGGCATACATTAATCGATGTAGCCGCGGGTGAACTTATCATGAGGGTCGGGGATGACAAAATCGTCTTTAACATGGATAAACTTTCCAAACTTCCCGATGAGCCCGAATCCGTGAATTTCATCGATGTGCTCGACGAAGCATGCGAAGAACATTTTCACGAGCCTTGTAAGAGCGGGATTTATCCTTTACCTCATGTTGAGACCGTAGCTTCTATTGCTCCTTCATTGACTCCATTTGGAGAAAGTGACTTAGATGATTTTGAAGCTAGCTTAGGTCCTCTCGAGATTAACTATGATAATTATCCCACCAATTGGGATGAAGACATTCGTACTATTGAGAGACTTCTCAATGAGGACAATATCTCTCCACCTACTCCTAAAGAAGTTACAAACGATGATCCTACTTTGACTAAGCCTTCCATTGACAATCCGCCGGATTTAGAGCTTAAGGATTTGTCGTCTCATCTAGAGTACGTTTTCTTAGAGGAGGATAATAAGTTGCCCGTCATTATTGCTAAGGACTTACAAGAAGATGAAAAATCCCGACTTATCAATGTGCTTAAGAATCATAAGAAAGCAATTGCTTGGAAAATCTCCGACATTCGCGGAATTGATCCTAATTTTTGTACTCATAAAATTCTCATGGAAGATGACTTTAAACCCGCAATCCAAAATCAAAGAAGGGTTAATCCAAAAATTCATGAAGTCATTAAGAAAGAAGATATCAAACTTCTCGATGCCGGAATGATTTACCCTATCTCGAATTCGCCATGGGTTAGTCCCGTCCATTGTGTGCCTAAGAAAGGCGGAATCACCGTTGTTCCCAACGAAAACAACGAGTTGATTCCTACTCAACTCGTAACGGGTTGGCGAGTTTGCATCGATTATCGTAAGCTTAATGATGCCACTCATAAGGATCATTTCCCTCTTCCTTTCATGGATCAAATGATCGAGCGTTTAGCGGGTAATGATTTCTATTGTTTCTTAGATGGCTTTTCCGGATATTTTCAAATTCCTATCGATCCAAAAGACCAAGAGAAAACCACATTCACTTGTCCCTATGGAACATTTGCTTACAAAAGAATGCCTTTCGGCTTATGCAATGCTCCCGGGACTTTCCAAAGGTGTATGATGGCGATATTTCATGACATGGTTGAAGAAACTATGGAAGTCTTTATGGACGATTTCTCGGTCTATGGTGATTCTTTCTCTTCTTGCCTTGCTAATTTAGAACGTATGCTCCAACGATGTGAAGACACTCATCTCGTTCTTAATTGGGAAAAATGCCATTTCATGGTAAAAGAAGGCATCGTCCTTGGTCACAAAATTTCCAAAGCCGGTATCTAAGTCGACCGTGCTAAAGTTGACGTCATTGCTAAGTTACCTCCACCTACCACCGTCAAAGGAGTTAGAAGTTTTTTAGGCCATGCGGGATTTTATCAACGTTTCATCCAAGATTTCTCGAAAATAGCTCGTCCCATGACTCATCTCTTAGAAAAGGATGTTCCTTTCATCTTCTCTCAAGAATGTCTCGACTCTTTCGAACTTCTTAAAGGTAAATTAACTAAGGCACCGGTCTTAGTCTCCCAAAATTGGGAGTTACCTTTCGAGCTCATGTGCGATGCTAGTGATTTCGCGGTAGGAGCGGTTTTAGGTCAACGAGTTAACAAACATTTCCAACCCATTCATTATGCTAGTAAGACAATGACGGGGGCTCAATTGCATTATACCACTACCGAAAAAGAGCTTCTAGCTGTAGTGTATGCTTTTGAGAAATTCCGCCCCTATCTTGTGCTTTCCACCACCATCGTTTACACCGACCATTCCGCCTTGAAATACCTTTTGACCAAGCAAGATGCTAAACCGAGACTCCTTCGTTGGGTTTTGCTCCTACAAGAATTTAAAATCGAAATTCGTGATAAAAAAGGAGCGGAAAACCTAGCCGCGGATCACCTTAGTAGACTTGAGGATCCTTATCAAGGGGAATCTCCAAATCAAGAGATTAATGAATCCTTTCCTCTTGAGACCTTAATGTCTATTAATTCCAATCTTGATGATACCCCATGGTTTGCCGACATTGCAAACTATTTGGCGGGTGGTGTTCTTATCGAAGGGTTAACGTCCCAACAAAAGAAAAAATTCTTCAAGGACGTCAAAACGTACTATTGGGACGACCCTTATCTTTTCAAGCAATGTGCGTATTTAATCATTCGTAGATGTGTTGATGGGCCGGCGGCTTTACAAATCCTTGAAGCTTGCCATAAAGGACCTACCGGTGGTCACTTTGGTCCTAATTACACCGCTAAAAAAGTTTTCGACTCCGGATTCTATTGGCCCTCCATTTATCATGATGCACATGAAATGGTTAAACATTGTCATGCTTGCCAAAGACAAGGCAAGATCACACATAAAGATTAGATGCCTCAAAATTTCATCCAAGAATGTGAAATCTTTGACGTATGGGGCATCGACTTTATGGGGCCGTTTCCATCATCGAAGGGAAACAAGTACATCCTCGTAGCCGTTGACTACGTATCAAAATGGGTTGAAGCAAATGCTTTACCTACTAATGATGCGAGGGTGGTTGTTAACTTCTTGAAACAATTGTTTGCTCGATTCGGTGTGCCTCGTGCTATTATTAGTGATCGCGAGACTCATTTTTGCAATGATCAATTTGCACGAGTCATGGCTAAGTATGGTGTCAATCACCGACTTTCCACCGCGTATCATCCTCAAACTAATGGACAAGCCGAGGTTTCTAACCGTGGTCTTAAGAGAATCTTAGAGCGAACCGTGGGAGAGCATTGTGCCTCATGGGCCGATAAATTAGATGATGCTTTGTGGGCTTTCCGTACCGCTTATAAGACACCTATAGGTTGTACCCCTTATCGCCTTGTGTACGGAAAGGCGTGCCACCTCCCCATTGAGTTGGAGCATAAGGCTTATTGGGCCTTGAAATGGGCTAATTTTGATCTTAACAAAGCCGGTGATCATAGGAAAATCCAACTCAATGAACTCAATGAACTTAGGAGTGAGGCTTATGAAAATTCATTAATCTACAAAGAGAAGACTAAGCTCATTCATGATTCCAAGATTAAAAACCGAGAGTTACATGTTGGTGATCAAGTTTTATTATTTAACTCTCGGTTGAAAATCTTTTCGGTTAAACTTAAGAGCCGTTGGTCCGGTCCATTCACCGTGGCCCAAGTCTTCCCTTATGGCACCATTGAGTTATCCCAACCAACTGGGCCCAACTTTAAGGTGAATGGCCAACGGGTTAAGTTGTACTATGGAGAGGACATTGATATATGAGTTTTTACTCGTTTGAAAGTTTGATTCTCGGAATCTCCTCGAATTGATCACGGTTAAAAGTGGAATATTTGTTCTTGGTGACAAAAAGGGAGGGTTGTTTATCTATTCTACTTAAAAGATAAATGAATGAAGTAATGAAATTAAACTTGCAGTGAATATAAATGATTAAATGAATAAACAGAAAAATAATCTAACTGAAGAAAATAGCTATGCGGAATAAAATCCCATTCAGAATAATCAGACTGTGCGGAATAACAAAGATCTATGCGGAATGTTTGAACTACACGGAATATTTTGCATATGCGGAATAAAGAAGACCATGCGGAAAAATGAAGCTATCCGGAACAATCAAGCTTACTCGTAATAAAGGGATTACACGGAATAACATGCTCTACGCGGAATAATTTGGGCCATACGGAATATGGAAATATTCCGAATAAGGGAAAGAAAAATCTTGCTATGCGGAATAAGTGAAAATTCCGAATAAAGGAAAAATCTAAGAATGCTACTCGGAATAAATAATATTCCGAATAAAGGAAAATGAAAGATAGCTATCCGGAACAATCAAATGTTCCGAATAAGGGAAACAGCAACTCGACTACTCGGAATAACTGGATGAAGAACAGTAGCAGGTATATAAAACAGGGGATACGAATCTTAAGCCAAATCAAGCTAAATAATCAAAAAGGTTTAACCAAATTAACCACAAATCATCTACTAACTACAAGGATCAAATTCCAATCATAAAAACACAAATTCAACAACTTTTTAAGATCAAACTTGAACTAAATAAAAACTTAAAAACTTGAAATAAAAAGATGATGATGAACAAGAGGAATGAAAAGATTAAAGGAAACTTGTATTGATGATTAAGATTCAGTAACAAAAGGAAAGGATCAAACTTACAAGATTAAAGGAAGAAATCAAAAAGATGAAAAACCACTCCTTAAGGGAGATGGTTTCCTACGAACTAGGGGAAGATGAAACTGAAAGAAAAACTAAAAAACTCCCTGCAAAGTGTGTGAGGGGAGGGCTTTATATAGTCTTGTCTTTTGGTTGGTGAGTGGGCTTTCTCCCGTTCTTCTTGTCTTCTCGTCTTTTCAGAAAAGTTGACGTTTTCGATTCTGATTCGGGATTTGTCGTCGATTAAATTCAACTCGTCTTTTAATTTCTTCGTTTAATAGACTTGAGTTTCTTCGACTTATATAAATCTTCCATCTTTGTTCCTTTTCTTCGATAAATCTTCGAATAGGCCCAGTGACCTCAAATCTTTTGCATCTCTTGGACAATAGACTTCATCTTGAGTCTTTTTCTTCGATAAAGACCGTGCAATCCCACGTTTTCTCCAATATTCATCCGGTTGGCTCTGAAAACACAATAAACACAAAAACCACGCATAATTCCAAACAAATGATATTAAATACGTGTTTTGGTCTTTTTTTAGCCATAATTAAGTGGTAAAAGGATGGGTGTTTACACACCTATCAAATCCCCTACACTTAACCATTGCCATGCCCTCATGCAATGCTTAGTGGTAAAGCAATTTTACACTTTTCTCGTAATCAATCAACCTTGGCCTTATTCAAATACTACTAAATAAAAATTAAAATGCTAAGAGAAATTAAAACTTTAAAGTAAACAAAAGGATGTTGCAAAGAAACCAATGACTTACATTAGAGCTTTGGTGCTGCGAAGATTTATCACCCTCAAGTTTCACGTTCCCCAAACTAAGCTTAAAAACGAGATCATTGTTATTATAAGTTAGTAAATCAAACACTTACACACATGGCTCAATTAACTGCTTACACTCCCTTATTCCTAGGTGCATCTCTTATATTTTATTTTTGTCTTAGAATGATCATGAAGATGCATTTTTGGACTTATTTCGATAGTTTATTTAAGCTGAAAGCAAAGTAGGACGATTTGATCAATAGTTAGCTAAAGGACAAAATCTCTTAAAACTGCTTCTCAGGATATCAAAAAGTTCATATCTTGGCATAACTCGGTTCACGATTTGAGACCTTTCTCGGGCTGATATTTGGCATGTACTTCAAACTTCATATCTTGAGAGACGTGCTTGAGATAATGGTCTTCTCATCGTTCATAAAGTTTCTTCACTTGGAGACTTTTGAGAGGTACTCCAACTTTGTTGACCACGACTTCATGATTATTTCTTCAATCTCTATTTGGGATTTTGAGATACAACGATCCGCCTCCTTTTCGGACTTGGATCTATTTATCCTCATACCTTGTTAGGGTCTTTTCGGATAGACTTCTCCATCATCTTTATGGGAGTTGATTGCTTTTCGTCGTGAGTCTTGATCCTTCATATTGACTTTGGGAATAATGCTTTTCACATCACTTGGATCATTAGCAATAAAATGGAATCCTCATGCCTTGTTAGGGCCTTTTCGGACTCGCCAATCTTCGCGCCCCGCTTCATAAGTTATGCCTTGGCTATGAACTCTTATCATTACCGAGCAACTTTTAAACGATCTTGGGCTAGAAGCTAAGTAACTTTTCAAATCGTACGACCTTACTTATTGCAGATAAATTATTAGCAAGTGATGGGAGAATAGGCAATTAATTACACCAAGTGAGCTTGTGCAAGAATACCGACTTATAATTGACTCTATCATTTCTCGTCCTCCACAATTTAAAATCTCAAGTAATGAGACTCGTGGATACTTAGCCTAATAAACCAATTAAGGTCTACATGGTTAAGGATACTAGCTAGAATAAACTTGGATAAGTCTATTCGGGTTGAGTCAAAATAAACGCAACATGCCTAATATGTCAAAGACTTCTTAACTAGCTACACCACTTTATTAATATTTTTAACTTTATTGCGGGATATATACATATGAAAGCAAAGATAAAAATTTAAAAATTACGACTAAATGGCCAAAGTTAATAAAAAATTTGAAAAATGTTGAAAAATAGAATTTTCCGGTTAAATGAAGGCATTTTCATGGAAAAGTCCACTTAAAACTTCGATAGAAGTCCCCCCTACACTTAAGATAAACATTGTGCTCAATGTTGAAGCATGTGGGAAAACTCTCCCCTACACTTATGACATTGTGCACGTTGGTTAACTCGAGTTAAGGAAGAGACGACTAAAGTGATCAATTTCAAATGTGAGTATGAAGAAAATTGAATCACGATAGTTGAGAGATAGAACCGGATTTCGGATAACACGGGAGCACGGTTCTTCAGAGATTCCAAGAGTGCACTTATCCCTGTAATCACATCACCACACAAAGACAAACGCGTATAGAAGTCCCCCTACACTTAGGAGGTGAAAACATAAAAGGATAAATACTCGGGCTGCCTCCCGAGGAGCGCTTGTTTTTGATAACCGAGTCACGAGCCTGACTCGACCCAAAATTAGTTCATGGGGAACGTGGTGAGGGATGGAACCATCTCTTGAGAGATGTCCTCACCAAAGTACAATTTCAAACGCTGGCCATTCACCTTGAAGTTGGGCCCATTTGGCTGAGAAAGCTCAATGGTGCCATAAGGAAAAACATTGGCGATGGTGAATGGACCAGACCAGCGGCTCTTCAACTTGCCTGAGAAGATCTTCAACCGTGAGTTAAAGAGTAAGACTTGATCACCAACGTGGAACTCTCGGTTCTTGATTTTAGCATCGTGGATCATCTTGGTCTTCTCCTTGTAGATCAATGAGTTCTCGTAAGCTTGATTCCTCAATTCTTGTAGCTCGTTGAGTTGAATCTTGCGAAAATCACCGGCTTTGTTGATGTTGAAGTTAGCCCACTTCAAGGCCCAGTATGCCTTATGTTCCAGCACGATAGGGAGGTGGCAAGCTTTCCCGTACACAAGACGATAGGGCGTACAGCCGATCGGGGTCTTGTAAGCAGTACGGAAAGCCCACAGAGCATCATCTAACTTATCGGCCCACGCGGCGCGATGCTCTCCCACCGTTCGCTCCAAAATTCGCTTCAATCCATGGTTGGATATTTCGGCTTGACCGTTGGTTTGAGGATGATAAGCGGTGGAAAGACGGTGATTGACACCATACTTTGCCATGACTCTTGCATATTGATCGTTGCAAAAATGAGTCCCGCGGTCACTGATAATAGCACGAGGAACACCGAATCGAGCAAACAGTTGTTTCAAGAATTTACAAACCACCCTCGCGTCGTTAGTGGGTAAAGCCTTGGCTTCAACCCATTTGGAAACATAGTCAACAGCGACTAGGATGTATTTGTTGCCTTTAGAAGAAGGGAATGGCCCCATAAAGTCGATGCCCCATACATCAAAGATTTCACATTCTTGTATGAAATTTTGAGGCATCTCATCTTTATGTGTGATCTTGCCTTGTTTTTGGCAAGAATCACAATGTTTAACCATCTCGTGAGCATCACGGTAAATGGTGGGCCAATAGAATCCCGAATCAAACACTTTTTTGGCAGTGTAGTTGGGACCAAAGTGACCACCGGTGGGTCCTTTGTGGCAAGCCTGGAGAATGTCCAAAGCGGCCGGTCCGTCAACACATCGGCGAATAATCAAGTCAGCGCATTGTTTGAATAGAAAAGGGTCATCCCAAAAGTAAGTCTTAACATCGTTCAAGAACTTCTTTTTTGTTGGGATGTTAACCCTTGGATGAGAACACCACCCGCTAAGTAGTTTGCAATATCCGCAAACCACGGGGTACCATCGAGATTGAGATCAATAGACATTAAGGTCTCAAGGGGGAAAAAGTCATTGATCTCTTTGTTCGGATGATCCCCTTGATATGGATCCTCAAGTCTGCTCAGATGATCCGCGGCCAAGGTCTCAGCTCCCTTCTTGTCACGAATTTCAATGTTGAATTCTTGAAGGAGTAAAACCCAGCGAAGAAGTCTTGGCTTAGAATCATGCTTTGTCATCAAGTACTTCAACGCGGAATGGTCCGTGTATACGATAGTGGTGGAAAGGACAAGATAGGGGCGGAACTTTTCAAAAGCATAGACAACAGCTAAAAGCTCTTTTTCGGTTGTCGTATAATGCAATTGTGCCCCTGTCATAGTCTTGCTAGCATAGTGGATTGGTTGGAAGTGTTTATTCACTCTTTGGCCTAAAACCGCACCAATAGCAAAGTCGCTAGCATCGCACATCAACTCGAAAGGCAGCTCCCAATTAGGGGTAAGTAAGACGGGTGCCTTAGTAAGCTTATCCTTAAGCAAGTTGAAGGCTTCAAGGCACTCTTTGGAAAAGATAAAAGGAGTATCTTTTTCCAAGAGGTGGGTCATCGGGTGAGCGATTTTATAGAAATCTTGAATGAAACGACGATTGAAGCCCGCATGACCCAGAAAGCTTCTCACACCCTTCACGGTTGAAGGTGGGGGTAATTTGGCTATGACATCTACTTTAGCACGGTCGACTTCAAGACCGGCTTTAGAGATTTTGTGTCCTAGCACAATGCCTTCTTTTACCATAAAATGGCATTTTTCCCAATTCAGAACAAGGCGAGTGTCTTCGCACCGCTTAAGCATATGTTCCAAATTGGCAAGGCAAGAAGAGAAGGAATCCCCAAAGACCAAGAAATCATCCATGAAGACTTCCATGGTTTGTTCAACCATGTCATGGAAGATAGCCAACATGCACCTTTGGAAAGTCCCGGGGGCATTACATAAGCCAAAAGGCATTCTTTTGTAAGCAAATGTGCCATAGGGACAAGTGAATGTTGTCTTCTCTTGATCTTGGGGATCGATGGGTATTTGAAAATAACCCGAGAAACCATCAAGAAAGCAGTAATATTCATTACCCGCTAAACGTTCAAGCATTTGGTCCATAAAAGGTAGAGGGAAATGATCTTTTCTCGTGGCATCATTGAGTTTGCGGTAATCTATACAAACTCTCCACCCAGTAACGAGACGGGTAGGAATCAACTCGTTGTTTGCATTGGGCACAACGGTGATGCCGCCTTTCTTAGGCACACAATGGATTGGACTAACCCATGGTGAATCCGAAATAGGGTAAATCATACCCGCATCAAGAAGTTTGATAACCTCTGTTTTGATGACTTCATGGATTTTTGGATTCACCCTTCGTTGGCTTTGAATTGTGGGCTTAAAGTCGTCCTCCATGAGAATTTTGTGTGTGCAGAAGTGAGGATCAATTCCACGAATGTCGGAGATTTTCCAAGCGATAGTTGTTTTATGCTTCTTCAACACGGCGACAAGTCGGGCTTTTTCTTCTTCTTTTAGGTCCTTTGCGATGATGACGGGCGACTTCTCGTTGTCTTCAAGGAAAACATACTCAAGATGAGGAGGTAGGTCCTTAAGCTCAAGAGTGGGAGGATCCTCAATAGATGGTGAAACTAACGATGGATCATCATTAGTCACCTCTTTAGGAGAAGGAGGATCAATAGCAGTAACTGTCGGAGATAGAAGAGAAAGATTGTCTTCTTTGAGAAGGTTTTCAATGAGGCGGAGATCTTCATCCCAATTGGTAGTAGAATCGTCATTGTCTAAATTCACATCTCCCATGGTGGCTTCCAAATCTTTCTAAAGGAAATCACTTTCTCCAAATAGAGATAGTGATGAGTCGATAGAGGAAACGGTCTCAACATTGGGAAGAGAGGTAGGAATACTTTTACAAGCATCTTTGAAGTGTTCTTCACAAGCCTCATCAAGAACGTCAATACAATTAACACTCTCGTATGAATAAGGCTGTTTAGAAAGCTTTCCCATGTTGAAGACGATCTTATCGTCACCTACTCTCATGATAAGCTCACCGGCATCAACATCGATTAGAGTGCGACCGGTCCTCAGGAATGGACGACCAACGATCAATTGCACACGAGGGTCCATGTCGTAGTCAACAATGATGAAATCAGCAGGAAAAGTGAATTTGTCGACTCCTACAAAGACGTCTTCAGCTATCCCCACTGGATAAGCAACCGTACGGTTAGCTAATTCCAAAGTCATTTTGGTGGGGACTAGCTCAGGGAGAGATAATTGCTTCCAAACGCTTAGAGGCATTAGATTAATACTGGCACCTAGATCGGCTAGGGCCATGCAATTCTCTACTCCCGGGAAGCTGCAAGGGATAAGGAAACGACCCGGATCACCAAGCTTGGTTGACAATTTCCTTAAGAGCACTGCAGAGCAATTCTCATTAAGTTGAGTGTTGGAAATATCAAGAAGCTTCTCCTTGTCGTTGATATACGAATTTTCATTGGGTTCTTATTTATTCTCGATATCCTCTTGAATTGATCTCGGCCTTAAGTGGAATGATTTGTTCTTGGTTAATAAAAAGTTGTTGGTTTGTTTATCTTGTTTAAACTCATTAACAATTAATTAAGTGTCGAAGAGTAAAATTAAAGACTTGAAAGTTTAAACTAAAAAGGCAAGTTAAAATTAAGGGCTTGAAATCTTAAAGATAATATTAGAGAACAATAAGTGAACACTTAATTAAAACTAACACTTGGAAGACTTTGTGAAAAATAAGAACTATTAGAAAAGTGCTAAAAGAAAGTAAGATCGGAACAAAACAAAAGAGGCTAAATCGGAATGTTAAAACTTGCAGCAGTCGGAATGTATTCCGATCAAACGATCGGAATATGGAGGAGACGAGCGATCGAAATATCCAGGGAAGAAACAATCGGAATATGCAAAACTTACTTAATCGGAATAATCCAAAAATAACCCAAATCGGAATGTTGGGAAAAAGGATTGATCGGAATGTCTTAAAGTATGCAGATCAGAATACTCAGTAGCTTGGCCCAATCGGAATATGGAAATAGGTAGCAATCGGAAAAACTAAACCCTTTTCCAATCGGTTGATCGGAAAGAGGGGATGATGCTGGTCGGAAAGCACGGTCGGAAAAGGGAGTTACCCTTTCCAAAAATGATGCAATTTCGAGTAAGAAGCCAAGGAAATAAGCTTATGGAATAAGCTAACTCCTAAACAAGCTCGAATCCACAACTAAGCTGATCAAATAAGCACTAAAAACAACTTTTCCAAACTTAAAGTAAACAACTTTTGAATCAAATCAATAAAAAAGATGAACTTTTCATAAAAACTTCAAAAAGTAAATAAGCTAAATCAACAAATAAGCCAATAAGAACAAGGATCTCAAAGCTTATTCATGTATAAACTTAAAGAAACATAAAAAGTAATCAACTTTTTAAGCACAAATCATTGATAAACAACACGGATCATACGAGATTTGTACCAAAATCAATGAAAATTAAAGAAAGGAAGGATGAGATTAAAGATTAGAAGATAAAAAATTGATCTTGATTAATGAAAGATAATACAAAAGTTTGAATTTGAAAGAGAAAAAGATGAAATCTAGTGAGAGAAAGTTTAGAACTTTCTCTCTCTAAAACTAGAGAGAATGAAAACTAAAAACTAACTAAGTGTGTGAAAATTTGTGAAGTAAGGGCTTTATATAGGCGTGTGTATGGTGGTGGGCTTTGTGATTGGGCTTTGGTTGGGCTCCTTTTTCTTCTTTCTTCTTTAGTCTTCATGCGCCTTTAAATAAACGTTTCCGACTTGGATTTGAGAAGTGTCGGTGAATAATTCCAACTCGTCTTATAATCTTTTATTTAATAGACTCGAGTTCTTCGACATATATGAATCTTCCATCTTTGGCTCTATTCTTCGATAAATCTTCAAATAGGCACAATGACTTCAAATCTTTTGCATCTCTTGGACAATAGACTTCGTCTTGAGTCTTTTTCCTTGATAAAACCCGTGCAATCCCATTTTTTCTTCAATACTCTCCCAGTTGACTCTGAAAACACAATAAACACAAAAACCACGCATAATTCCAAACAAATGATATTAAATACGTGTTTTGGTCTTGTTTTAGCCAGAATTAAGTGGTAAAAGGATGGGTGTTTTCACACCTATCAAATCCCCTACACTTAACCATTGCCATGCCCTCATGCAATGCTTAGTGACAAAGCACATTTACACTTTTCTCATAATCAATCAACCCTGGTCTTATTAATAGACTACTAAACGAAGATGAAAGTACTAAGTGAAATTAAAACTTTAAAGTAAACAAAAGGATGGAAATAACTTGCAAAGAGATCGAGGACTTACATTAGGGCTTCGGTGCTGCGAAGATTTATCACCCTCAAGTTTCACGTTCCCCAAACTAAGCTTAAAAACGAGATCATTGTTATTATAAGTTAGCAATTCAAACACTTACACACATGGCTTAATTAAATGCTTAAACTCCCTTATTCCTAGGTGTATCTCTTATATTTTATTTTTGTCTTAGAATGATCATGAAGATGCATTTTTGGACTTATTTCGATAGTTATTTAGGGCTGAAAGCAAAGTAGGACGATCTGATCAATAGTTAGCTAAAGGACAAAATCTTTTAAAACTGCTTCTCGGGATATCAAAAAGTTCATATCTTGGCATAACTTGGTTCGCGATTTGAGACCTTTCTCGGGCCGATATTTGGCATGTACTTCATACTTCATATCTTGAGAGACGTTCTTGAGATAATGGTCTTCTCATCGTAATAGAGTTTCTTCACTTGGATACTTTTGAGGGGTACTCCAACTTTGTTGACCACGACTTCATGATTATTCTTCAATCTCTAATTGGGATTTTGAGATACAACGATCCGCCTCCTTTTCGGACTTGGATCTATTTATCCTCATACCTTGTTAGGGTCTTTTCGGATAGACTTCTCCATGATCTTTATGGGAGTTGATTGCTTTTCCTCGTGAGTCTTGATCCTTCATATTGATTTTGGGAATAATGCTTTTCACATCACTTTTGGATCTTCAGCAATAAAATGGAATCCTCATGCCTTGTTAGGGCCTTTTCGGACTCGCCAATCTTCGCGCCCCGCTTCATAAGTTATGCCTTAGCTATGAACTCTTATCATTACCGAGCAACTTTTAAACGATCTTGGGATAGAAGCTAAGTAACTTTTCAAATCGTACGACCTTACTTATTGGAGATAAATTATTAGCAAGTGATGGGAGAATAGGCAAATAATTACACCAAGTGAGCTTGCGCAAGAATACCGACTTATAATTGACTCTATCATTTCTCGTCCTCCACAATTTAAAATCTTAAGTAATGAGATTCGTGGATACATAGCCTAATAAACCAATTAAGGTTTACATGGTTAAGGATACTAGCTAGAATAAACTTGAATAAGCCTATTCGGGTTGAGTCAAAATAAACGCAACGGGCCTAATATGTCAAAGATTTCTAAACTAGCTACACCACTTTATTAAAATTTTTGACTTTATTGCGGGATATATACATATGAAAGCAACAATAAAAATTTTAAAAATTACGACTAAATGGCCAAAGTTAATTAAAAATTTGAAAAATGTTGAAAAAGATGATTTTCCGGTTAAATGAAGGCATTTTCATGGAAAAGTCCACTTAAAACTTCGATAGAAGTCCCCCTTACACTTAAGATAAACATTGTCCTCAATGTTTAAGCATGTGGGAAAAGTCTCCCCTACACTTATGACATTGTGCACGTTGGTTAACTCAAGTTAAGGAAGAGCCGACTAAAGTGATCAATTTCAAATGTGAGTATGAAGAAAATTGAATCACGATAGTTGAGAGATAGAACCGGATTTCGGATAACACGGGAGCACGGTTCTTCAAATATTCCAAGAGTGCATTCATCCCTGTAATCACATCACCACACAAATACAAACACCTATACAGGTCCCCCTACACTTAGGAGGTTAAAACATAAAAGGATAGATACTCGGGTTGCCTCCCGAGGAGCGCTTGTTTTTGATAACCGAGTCACGAGCCTGACTCGGCCCAAAATTAGTTCATGGGGAACGTGGTGAGGGATGGAATCACCTCCTAAGAGGTGTCCTCACCAAAGTACAACTTCAGACGCTGGCCATTCACCTTGAAATTGGGCCCATTTGGCTGAGAAAGCTCAATGGTCCCATACGAAAAGACGTTGGCGACGGTGAATGGACCAGACCAGCGGCTCTTCAACTTGCCAGAGAAGATCTTCAACCGAGAGTTGAAAAGTAAGACTTGATCACCAACGTGGAACTCTCGGTTCTTGATTTTTGCGTCATGAAGGATCTTCGTCTTCTCTTTGTAGATCAGCGAGTTCTCATAAGCTTCATTCCTCAGTTCGTTAAGCTCGTTGAGTTGAATCTTGCGATGATCACCGGCTTTGTTGATGTCGAAGTTAGCCCACTTCAAGGCCCAGTGCGCCTTATGCTCCAGCTCGATGGGAAGGTGGCATGCTTTCCCGTACACAAGACGATAAGGTGTACAACCGATCGGGGTCTTGTAAGCAGTACGGAAAGCCCACAGAGCATCATCTAACTTATCGGTCCATGCGGCACGATGCTCTCCCACAGTACGTTCCAAAATTCTCTTCAATCCACGATTGGATATCTCGGCCTGCCCATTGGTTTGGGGATGATAGGCGGTGGAAAGAAGGTGATTGACACCATACTTAGCCATGACTCTTGCAAATTGATCGTTGCAAAAATGAGTCCCGCGGTCACTGATAATAGCACGAGGAACGCCGAATCGAGCGAACAACGATTTCATAAAGTTACAAACCACCCTTGCATTATTAGTAGGTAAAGCTTTGGCTTCAACCCACTTTGAAACGTAGTCAACGGCTACAAGGATGTATTTGTTTCCTTTAGAAGAAGGGAATGGCCCCATAAAGTCGATACCCCAAACATCAAAGATTTCACATTCTTGTATGAAATTCTGAGGCATCTCGTCTTTATGTGTGATCGTGCCTTGTTTTTGGCAAGCATCACATCGTTTAACCATCTCGTGAGCATCACGATAGATGGTGGGCCAATAAAATCCCGAATCAAACACTTTTTTGGCGGTGTAGTTGGGACCAAAGTGACCACCGGTGGGTCCTTTGTGGCAAGCATCAAGGATTTCCAAAGCTGCCGGTCCATCAACACATCGGCGAATAATCAAATCAGCACATTGTTTGAAAAGATACGGGTCATCCCAGAAGTAAGTCTTAATGTCTTTGAAGAAATTCTTCTTTTGCTGGGATGTTAACCCGGCAACTAGAATTCCACCCGCTAAGTAGTTTGCAATGTCCGCAAACCACGGGGTTTCATCAGCAGTTGAATTGATAGACATTAAGGTCTCCAGGGGAAAAGAATAATTGATTTCTTTTTTTGGATGATCCCCTTGGTAAGGATCGTCAAGTCTACTGAGATGATCCGCGGCTAGGTTTTTAGCTCCTTTTTTATCGCAAATTTCGATTTTAAACTCTTGGAGCAGCAAAACCCAGCGAAGAAGTCTTGGTTTGGAATCTTGCTTTGTCAACAAGTACTTCAACGCGGAATGATCGGTATACACAATTGTGGTGGAAAGGACAAGATAGGGGCGGAATTTTTCAAAGGCATAGACAACAGCTAAAAGCTCTTTTTCGGTTGTCGTATAATGCAATTGTGCCCCCGTCATTGTCTTGCTAGCGTAATGGATCGGTTGGAAGTGTTTGTTCACTCTTTGTCCTAGAACCGCTCCAATAGCAAAATCACTAGCATCGCACATCAACTCAAAAGGCAGCTCCCAATTAGGGGTAACTAAGACAGGTGCCTTAGTAAGCTTATCCTTAAGCGAGTTGAAGGCTTCAAGGCACTCTTTGGAAAAGATAAAAGGAGTATCTTTTTCCAAGAGGTGGGTCATCGGGCGAGCGATTTGAGAAAAATCTTTGATGAATCGACGGTAGAAGCCCGCATGACCCAGAAAACTTCTCACACCCTTCACGGTTGAAGGTGGAGGCAACTTGGCGATAACATCGACTTTAGCACGGTCTACTTCAAGACCGGCTTTAGAAATCTTGTGTCCCAGCACGATGCCTTCTTTTACCATAAAATGGCATTTTTCCCAATTCAGAACAAGGCGAGTGTCTTCGCACCTCTGTAGCATACGTTCCAAATTGGCAAGGCAAGAAGAGAAGGAATCCCCGAAGACCGAGAAATCATCCATGAAGACTTCCATGGTTTGTTCAACCATGTCATGAAAGATAGCTAACATGCACCTTTGGAAAGTCACGGGCGCATTACATAAGCCAAAAGGCATTCTTTTGTAAGCAAATGTGCCATAGGGACAAGTGAATGTTGTCTTCTATTGATCTTGGGGATCGATGGGTATTTGGAAATAACCCGAGAAACCATCAAGAAAGCAGTAATATTCATTACCCGCTAAACGTTCAAGCATTTGGTCCATAAAAGGTAGAGGGAAATTATCCTTTCTCGTGGCATCATTGAGTTTGCGGTAGTCTATACAAACTCTCCACCCAGTAACGAGACGAGTGGAAATCAACTCGTTGTGTTCATTGGGAACAACGGTTATTCCGCCCTTCTTGGGCACACAATGGATTGGACTAACCCATGGTGAATCCGAAATAGGGTAAATCATACCCGCATCAAGAAGTTTGATAACCTCTGTTTTGATGACTTCATGGATTTTTGGATTCACCCTTCGTTGGCTTTGAATTGTGGGCTTAAAGTCGTCCTCCATGAGAATTTTGTGTGTGCAGAAGTGAGGATCAATTCCACGAATGTCAGAAATCTTCCAAGCAATAGCCTTCTTGTGATCTTTCAACACGGTGATAAGTCGGGCTTTTTCTTCTTCCTTTAGGTCCTTAGCAATGATGACTGGCGACTTCTTCTCTTCTTCAAGGAATACATACTCGAGATGGGGCGGCAACTCCTTAAGTTCCAAGTCCGGAGGATTTTCGATGGGAGGCGTATTCAAAGTCGGAGTATCGATAGCAATAACCGTGGGAGATAGAGGAGAAGGATTGTCTTCGTTGAGGAGGTTGTTAAAGAAATTCATGTCTTCATCCCCATCGATAGGAGAATCATTAGTAGCTCAATTCACATCTCCCATGGTGTCTTCAAGATTGTTCCAAAATAAATCACTATCTCCAAATAGAGACAACGATGAATCAATAGAGGACACGATCTCAACATTGGGAGGAGAGGTAGGAATACTTTTGCAAGCATCTTTAAAGTGTTCTTCACAAGCCTCATCAAGAACGTCAATACAATTAACACTCTCATATGAATAAGGTTGTTTAGACAACTTTCCCATGTTGAAGACTACTTTATCGTCACCCACTCTCATGATAAGCTCACCGGCTTCAACATCAATGAGAGTGCGACCGGTCCTCAAGAATGGACGACCAACAATCAGTGGTACACGGGGGTCCATCTCGTATTCGACGACAACAAAATCAGCAGGAAAGGTGAATTTGTCGACTCCTACAATGACATCTTCGGCTATCCCCACTGGATAAGCAACCGTACGGTTAGCTAATTCCAAAGTCATTTTGGTGGGGACTAGCTCTGGGAGAGATAATTGCTTCCAAACACTTAGAGGCATGAGATTAATACTGGCACCTAGATCGGCTAGGGCCATGCAATTCTCTACTCCCGGGAAATTGCAAGGGATAAGAAAACGACCCGGATCACCAAGCTTGGTTGGCAATTTCCTTAAGAGTACTGCAGAGCAATTCTCATTAAGTTGGGTGTTGGCAATATCGAGGAGCTTTTCCTTGTCGCTCAAAAGATCTTTAAACATTTTCGCATACTTGGGCATGTGAGCGAGAGCCTCAGCGAAGGAGATATTGAAATTCAGTTGTTTGAACATTTTAAGGAAATTCAAAACCTGAATATCGTCCTTGCTTTTGAGCTTCTCTTTCCTCAACCTAGATGGATAAGGTATATTGGATGAAGAAGAAGGCTTAAGGGGAATAGGATCACTCACAACCACGGGTGGTGGGGAAATAGGGGTAGAAGGTGAAGGAGGTGGAGAAAATGGGGAAGTAGAAGGATGAGGAATAGTAGCAGGTGACTCGTTCTCCTTAGTCACAACCACCGGTGGAGGTATAGGAAGCTCGGGTTCCTGGGTACCTTTACCACTGCGAGTGGTGATTGCTTTCATCTCCCCTCTTGGATTCGCAACGGTGTTACTCGGAAGAGTACCCGAAGAAGAGGGTTGATTACCGTGGAAGAAACTAGTCATCATGTTTCTTAAGTCATTCGTTTGACTGTCCATAGTGTTCTTCATATCAGCTCTCAGATCATTCCCTTGTTTCATCAGGTCTGCTTTCAAGTTGCGCACTTCCTGTTGGAGATTATCCATGATCACATCGTTAGTCCTCATGTAGGTTCCAATGTCTTGATGTGATGCGGGGGTTTGGTTGGAAGGAGCAGTGTATGTGGGTGGTTGATAAGCAGGTTGCTGGTAGACTTGGTTGTTTCGTTGAGGTGGTTGTTGCTGTTTGTGAGGTGGTATGTATGGTGTACGAGGTTGGTGTTGTTGTTGAGGAGGGCGGTTAAGGTTTTGTTGTTGGTTTGGGTTGGTAGGAGGAAAACCAGGTGGTGAGAGGTAATTGTTGGAGCGGTAGCTAAGAAAATTACGGTCACCTTGAGGTCTAGCTTGATAAGCAGGTTGAGGATAGGTGCCATATGCCGCATTCACATTCTCAGCAGGGTAGTCTTGGGTGGCGGTACAAGTGGTGTAAGAATGAGGACCACCGCATATCTCACAAGGTTGGCTGACAGCGTTGACTTGAGCGTTTTTAGCGTTGTTGCTGTTGTTGTTGCTGACGGTGTGGGTGACAAGCGATTCAAGAAGCGTAGTGATTTTGTCCAATCGCTTGTCGCTGTCACTAGTGCTCGCACTAGCGACATTGGTCCGAACACTCTTGGTTTGCACACGAGATTTATTCTCAATGATGTCCCAAGCAGCATTGGAAGTCTTAGCCAATAGATTACCCCCCGAGGCACTGTTTAGTGAATCTTGGTCACTCATGCTTAAACCATTGTAAAAAGTATTAATTTGATGTACTTTGGTAAAACCATGTTGTGGGCATTTTCTTAAAAGATCTTTAAAACGATCCCAAGATTCACTAAACGACTCATCGTACTTTTGTTCAAAATTTATGATCTCATTCCGCAAAGCGGTAGTACGAGAGGGTGGGAAAAAGTAATTGATAAACTTTGTTTCCAAATCCGTCCACGAGAGAATACTCTGTGGCGGTTCCTTAGCAAGCCAATGCCGGGCTTGTCCCTCTAAAGAAAAGGGAAAAAGTTGTAATCTAATAACCTCTTGTGGAACACCATTGAATTTGACCGTGTTGGTGAGTTGCAAGAATCTCTTTATGTGGTCGTATGGGTCATCAACGGTACGTCCCAAGAATGGTTGAGCGGAGACCATCTGGATAAAGCCTGATTTTAGCTCAAAGTTGTTGGCAGCAATTGGAGGTATGACAATTGGATCCGTGTTGCCATCTACATGAGCTTGTAGCAATTCAATCATCGGGCGATTATCCGGAAGGGGCTCATTGTTGTTGTTATTCATGTTGTTAAAAGGTGGGTTGTTGTTGTTATTATTGTTTTGAGGTGGTATACCGGCCATGTCTAAGTGATCGAGAGGCTCGGGCTCTTGATATGACGTGGATCGAGTGCGCATACACCTGCAAAAGAACGAACAAAGAAAAACAAAGCAAAAATATTTTTGGTTTTTATTGTTTTTTTAATTTTTTGTATTTTTGAAAATTTTATATTTTTTAGTTGTTTTTGAAAATTTTCTTGAAAAAGTAACGTTCACGGGGAACGGATCCCAAAATCCAAGTTCTCACAAAAAACTTTTGATCTTAACGAGAAGAGCCGGCAGCGGCGCCATTTGATATACGAATTTTCATTGGGTTCTTATTTATTCTCGATATCCTCTTGAATTGATCTCGGCCTTAAGTGGAATGATTTGTTCTTGGTTAATAAAAAGTTGTTGGTTTGTTTATCTTGTTTAAACTCATTAACAATTAATTAAGTGTCGAAGAGTAAAATTAAAGACTTGAAAGTTTAAACTAAAAAGGCAAGTTAAAATTAAGGGCTTGAAATCTTAAAGATAATATTAGAGAACAATAAGTGAACACTTAATTAAAACTAACACTTGGAAGACTTTGTGAAAAATAAGAACTATTAGAAAAGTGCTAAAAGAAAGTAAGATCGGAACAAAACAAAAGAGGCTAAATCGGAATGTTAAAACTTGCAGCAGTCGGAATGTATTCAGATCTAACGATCGGAATATGGAGGAGACGAGCGATCGGAATATCCAGGGAAGAAACAATCGGAATATGCAAAACTTACTTAATCGGAATAATCCAAAAATAACCCAAATCAGAATGTTGGGAAAAAGGATTGATCGGAATGTATTAAAGTATGCAGATCGGAATACTCAGTAGCTTGGCCCAATCGGAATATGGAAATAGGTAGCAATCGGAAAAACTAAACCCTTTTCCGATCGGTTGATCGGAAAGAGGGGATGATGCTGGTCGGAAAGAACGGTCGGAAAAGGGAGTTACCCTTTCCGAAAATGATGCAATTTCGAGTAAAAAGCCAAGGAAATAAGCTTATGGAATAAGCTAACTCCTAAACAAGCTCGAATCCACAACTAAGCTGATCAAATAAGCACTAAAAACAACTTTTCCAAACTTAAAGTAAACAACTTTTGAATCAAATCAATAAAAAAGATGAACTTTTCATAAAAACTTCAAAAAGTAAATAAGCTAAATCAACAAATAAGCCAATAAGAACAAGGATCTCAAAGCTTATTCATGTATAAACTTAAAGAAACATAAAAAGTAATCAACTTTTTAAGCACAAATCATTGATAAACAACACGGATCATACGATATTTGTACCAAAATCAATGAAAATTAAAGAAAGGAAGGATGAGATTAAAGATTAGAAGATAAAAAATTGATCTTGATTAATGAAAGATAATACAAAAGTTTGAATTTGAAAGAGAAAAAGATGAAATCTAGTGAGAGAAAGTTTAGAACTTTCTCTCTCTAAAACTAGAGAGAATGAAAACTAAAAACTAACTAAGTGTGTGAAAATTTGTGAAGTAAGGGCTTTATATAGGCGTGTGTATGGTGGTGGGCTTTGTGATTGGGCTTTGGTTGGGCTCCTTTTTCTTCTTTTTTCTTTAGTCTTCATGCGCCTTTAAATAAACGTTTCCGACTTGGATTTGAGAAGTGTCGGTGAATAATTCCAACTCGTCTTATAATCTTTTATTTAATAGACTCGAGTTCTTCGACATATATGAATCTTCCATCTTTGGCTCTATTCTTCGATAAATCTTCAAATAGGCACAATGACTTCAAATCTTTTGCATCTCTTGGACAATAGACTTCGTCTTGAGTCTTTTTCCTTGATAAAACCCGTGCAATCCCATGTTTTCTTCAATACTCTCCCGGTTGACTCTGAAAACACAATAAACACAAAAACCACGCATAATTCCAAACAAATGATATTAAATACGTGTTTTGGTCTTGTTTTAGCCAGAATTAAGTGGTAAAAGGATGGGTGTTTTCACACCTATCAGTCGTTTAGAAGATCTTTGAACATCTTAGCATATTTGGGCATTTGAGCGAGAGCCTCGGCAAAGGAGATGTTAAAATTCAATTGTTTAAACATTTTGAGAAAGTTTGAAACTTGAATATCATCCTTGCTCTTTTGCTTCTCTTTCCTCAACCTTAAAGGATAAGGTATATTGGATGAAGAAGAAGGCTTTAGGTGAATAGGATCATTCACAACCACGGGTGGTGGGGAAATGGGGGTAGAAGGTGAAGGAGGCGGAGAATTTGGGGAAGTAGAAGGATGAGGAATAGGAGCAGGTGTCTCGTTCTCTTAGTCACAACCACCGGTGGAGGTATAAGAAGCTCGGGTTCCTTGGTACCTTTGCCACTACGAGTAGTGATTGCTCTCATCTCCCCTCTTGGATTCGCAACGGTGTTACTCGGAAGAGTACCCGAAGAAGAGGGTTGATTACCTTGGAAAAAACTAGCCATCATGTTTTTCAAGTCATTTGTTTGGTTATCCAACGTATTTCTCATGTCGGCTCTCAAATCGTTCCCTTGTTTGACCAAGTCTGCTTTAAGGTTGAGCACTTCTCTCTGAAGATTTCCCACTATCACATCGTTAGTCCTCATATAAGTTTCCACTTCTTGGTGAAGAGCGGTGGGTTGGTTGGGAGGAGCATTGTATGCGGGTGGTTGATAAGAAGGTTGCTGGTATACTTGGTTGTTTCGTTGAGGTGGTTGTTGCTGCTTATGAGGTGGAATGTATGGTGTACGAGGTTGTTGTTGTTGTTGAGGAGGGCGATTAAGGTTTTGTTGTTGGTTTGGGTTGCTTGGGGGAAAACTGGGTGGTGAGGGGTAGTTGTTGGAGCGGTAGCTAAGCAAATTTCGGTCACCTTGAGGTCTAGCTTGATAAGCAGGTTGAGGATAGGTGCCATATGCTGCATTCACATTCTCAGCAGGGTAGTCTTGGGTGGCGGTACAAGTGGTGTAAGAGTGAGGACCACCGCATATCTCACAAGGTTGGCTGACAATGTTAACTTAAGCGTTTTTAGCATTGTTGCTGTTGTTGTTGCTGACGGTGTGGGTGACAAGCGATTCAAGAAGCAAAGTGATTTTGTTCAGTCGCTTGTCGCTGTCACTAGTGCTAGCACTAGCGACATTGGTCCGAACACTCTTGGTTTGCACACGAGACTTATTCTCAATGATATCCCAAGCAGCATTGGAAGTCTTAGCCAAAAGATTACCCCCCGAGGCACTGTTTAGTGAATCTTGGTCACTCATGCTTAAACCATTGTAAAAAGTATTGATTTGATGTACTTTGGTAAAACCATGTTGTGGGCATTTTCTTAAAAGATCTTTAAAACGATCCCAAGATTCACTGAACGACTCATCGTACTTTTGTTCAAAATTTATGATTTCATTCCGCAAACCGGTAGTACGAGAGGGTGGGAAAAAGTAATTGATAAATTTGGTTTTCAAATCCGTCCACGAGAGAATACTCTGTGGCGGTTCTTTAGCAAGCCAATGCCGGGCTTGTCCCTCTAAAGAAAAGGGAAAAAGTTGTAACCTGATAACCTCTTGTGGAACGCCATTGAACTTGACCGTGTTAGTGAGTTGCAAGAATCTCTTGATGTGGTCGTGTGGATCATCAATGGTACGTCCCAAGAATGGTTGAGCGGAGACCATCTGGATAAAGCCTGATTTTAGCTCAAAGTTGTTGGCTGCAATTGCTGGTATAACAATTGGATCAGTGTTGCCATCTATATGAGCTTGCAGCAGTTCAATCATCGGGCGATTATCCGGAAGAGGCTCATTGTTGTTGTTATTATTCATGTTGTTGAAAGGCGGGTTGTTGTTGTTATTATTATTGTTTGGAGGTGGTATGTTATTGTTGTTTTGTACACCGGCCATGTCTAAGTTATCGAGAGGCTCGGGCTCTTGATAAGACGTGGATCGAGTGCGCATACACCTGCAAAAGAACTAACAAGAGAAAAACAAAGCAAAATATTTTTGGTTTTTATGTTTTTTTAATTTTTTTGTATTTTTGAAAATTTTATATTTTTTAGGATTTTTTTTTTTGAAAAATTTGTATGAAAAAGTAACGTTCACGGGGAACGGATCCCAAAATCCAAGTTCTCACAAAAAACTTTTGATCTTAACGAGAAGAGCCGGCAGCGGCGCCATTTGATATAAGGATTTTTGTCGTTTGAAAGTTCGATTCTCGGAATCTCCTCGAATTGATCACGGTTAAAAGTGGAATATTTGTTCTTGGTGACAAAAAGGGATGGTTGTTTATCTATTCTACTTAAAAGATAAATGAATGAAGTAATGAAATTAAACTTGCAGTGAATATAAATGATTAAATGAATAAACAGAAAAATAATCTTACTGAAGATAATAGCTATGCGAAATAAAATCCCATTCGGAATAATCAGACTGTGCGGAATAACAAAGCTCTATGGGGAATGTTTGAACTACACGGAATATTTTGCTTATGCGGAATAAAGAATACCATGCGGAAAAATGAAGCTATCCGGAACAATCAAGCTTACTCGGAATAAAGGGATTATACGGAATAACATGCTCTACGCGGAATAATTTGGGCCATACGGAATATGGAAATATTGCGAATAAGGGAAAGAAAAATCTTGCTATGCGGAATAAGTGAAAATTCCGAATAAAGGAAAAATCTAAGAATGCTACTCGGAATAAATAATATTCCGAATAAAGGAAAATGAAAGATGGCTATCCGGAACAATCAAATGTTCCGAATAAGGGAAACAGCAACTCGACTACTCGGAATAACTGGATGAAGAACAGTAGCAGGTATATAAAACAGGGGATACGAATTTTAAGCCAAATCAAGCTAAATAATCAAAAAGGTTTAACCAAATTAACCACAAATCATCTACTAACTACAAGGATCAAATCCCAATCATAAAAACACAAATTCAACAACTTTTTAAGATCAAACTTGAACTAAATAAAAACTTAAAAACTTGAAATAAAAGGATGATGATGAACAAGAGGAATGAAAAGATTAAAGGAAACTTGTATTGATGATTAAGATTCAGTAACAAAAGGAAAGGATCAAACTTACAAGATTAAAGGAAGAAATCAAAAAGATGAAAAACCACTCCTTAAGGGAGATGGTTTCCTACGAACTAGGGGAAGATGAAACTGAAAGAAAAACTAAAAAACTCCCTGCAAAGTGTGTGAGGGGAGGGCTTTATATAGTCTTGTCTTTTGGTTGGTGAGTGGGCTTTCTCCCGTTCTTCTTGTCTTCTCGTCTTTTCAGAAAAGTTGACGTTTTCGATTCTGATTCGGGATTTGTCGTCGATTAAATTCAACTCGTCTTTTAATTTCTTCGTTTAATAGACTTGAGTTTCTTCGACTTATATAAATCTTCCATCTTTGGTCCTTTTCTTCGATAAATCTTCGAATAGGCCCAGTGACCTCAAATCTTTTGCATCTCTTGGACAATAGACTTCATCTTGAGTCTTTTTCTTCGATAAAGCCCGTGCAATCCCACGTTTTCTCCAATATTCATCCGGTTGGCTCTGAAAACACAATAAACACAAAAACCACGCATAATTCCAAACAAATGATATTAAATACGTGTTTTGGTCTTGTTTTAGCCAGAATTAAGTGGTAAAAGGATGGGTGTTTACACACCTATCAGACATCTCTCATGAGATGATTCCATCCCTCTCCACATTTCCCTTAAATTAATTCGGGAAATCGAGTCGAGCTAGAGACTCGTGATAAATAAATCAAGCATCGTATAACTAGGTTAGATTTTTACCTTTACCATCCTTTCCACCCTTTTTCACCTTCATCCATTGTCCACCAATAAGTGTAGGGGGGAGCCACATAGGTTGTTTGTGTGTGGTGATTGTGTGCAGGGACATGTGCTTTGATGATCCACTTTTGGTACTTTTGATGCGACCCGTGATCCCGTGTTCCCGTGTACCCGGTTCTATCAAAACTATTGTGATTCATACTTGTATATAAATAAAACGAATAAATGCAATCACTTTAGTTGTCCCTTCCTTAGCTCGATTTTAAACAACGTACTCAATGTCCTAAGTGTAGGGGAGTTTATTCTCCCACATGCTTAAACATTGAGGACAATGTTTATATTAAGTGTAGGGGGGACTTCTATCGAATTTTAGTGGGCTTTTCCATGAATTTGACCCCATTTAACCGTAAAATTTAAAAAAAAAATTCAAATTTTTTATCTATTTTGGCCTAGTAGTATTTTTTATTTAATTTCTTTCCTTTTATTATCGCATCGTAATAATTTCCATTTCAAGAATAAAGTTAAAAAAAATAAAAATAAATAAAATGGTTTTAATAAGTTTAGATATCTTTGATATATTAGGCCCGTCGTGAATATTTTGACTCAACCCGAGTTTACTTATCTAAGTTTACTCTAGCTAGTATCCTTAACCATATGGACCTTAATTGGTTTATTAGGCTAAGCATCTACGAGTCTCATTCCTTGAGATTTTAAAATTGTGGAGAACGAGAGATGATAGAGTTAATTATAAGTTCGGTATTCTTTCATTAACTTATGTGAGTTAGTTATGAGCTTTTTCTCCCATCACTTGTTAATAAATATATTTGCAATAAATAAGGTTGTACGATTTAAAAGGTTACTTAGCTTCTAGCACAAGATCGTTTAAAAGTTGCTCGATATTAATTAGAGTTCATAGCCAAGGCATAACTTATTGAAGCGGGACGCGAAGATTGGCTTATCCAAAAATGCCCTAACAAGGCATGAGGATACCCGAGTCCAAAAAGGCCCTCACAAGGCATGAGGATTCACTTTTTGCTAAAGATCCTAAGATGATGTGAAGATCATTAATCCAAATCAATTGAAGGATCAAGACACACGACGAGAAGCAATTACTCCCCTAAAGATCATGGAGATGTATATCCAAAAAGACCCTAACAAGGTATGAGGATAAATAGATCCAAGTCCGAAAAGGAGGCGGATCGTTGTATATGAAAATCCTAAATAAAGAAGAGGATAAATGAAGAAGTCCTGGTCAACGTTTGATGCATCTTTCACTCCTTATGAAGATGTATACCAAATGAAGAGAAGACCATAATTTCAAGACTGTCTCTCAAGATTTGAAGTTTGAAGTACAAGCCAAATATCGGTCCGAGAAAGGTCTCAAATCGTGAAACGAGTTATGCCAAGATATGAACTTTTTGAGGTTTCGAGAAGCAGTTTTAAAAGATTTTGTCCTTTAGCTAACTATTGATTAAATCATCCCACTTTATTTTCGGCCTTAATAAATTATCGAAATAAGTCAAAAATGCATCCTCGTGATCATTCAAGACAAAAATAAAATACAAGAGATACACCGTAGGAATAAGGGGGTCTAAGTGATTAACTAAACCACATGAGCAAGTGTTTGTTGTGCTAACTTGTAATAACAATGATCTCGTTTTTGAGCTTGGTTTGGGGAACGTGAAACTTGAGGGTGATTTATATTCATGACACCAAAGTCCTAATTCAAGTCTTAGATTTCTTTACGAGTTTCTTCCATCAAATAATTTCCAAGTTAATAAATTGTTATCACTTTTGTTTCCTTTAAAGTTTTTATCTTTCCGTCGTAGTAATAATAGTATATCTTAATAAAGGCCAAGATGGGTTATTAATGAGAAAAATGTAATCTTATGCTTTAAAATAATGCATTGCATGGGGTCATTGCAATGGTCAAGTGTAGGGGATTTAATAAGTGTGAAAACACTTATCCTTTTGCCACTTAAATCAAGTAAAAACAAGACCTAATCATGTGTTTAATGTCGTAAATGTCGGAATTACGCGTGGTTTTTTGTTTTGTGTGTTAAATAGGTACAAATGATCAAAAGAAGAGAAAACACGGGATTTCACGGTCAAATGTCGAAGAAAAGTCAAGAAAGATACGAAGACAATGTCAAAAGACCAAAATGTGCCGAAGATCACGAAAACCGACAAAGCCGACTTAATTTTGAAGAAATGATCAAGAAAGTCGGAATCGAGCTCAACTTTAGCGGATTTCATCATTTATCGAGAAAACGGGCCAAGTGGGTCCCACATATTGATATTGGGCCCAAAAGCCCAAAATTGGAAAACATTTATTTGTTACTTGGTCAAAAGCCCAATCAAAAGCCCAATACAAATACAAGTGCAAGTCGGATGGATTAAACTTGGGCTTGAACAAGAGCAAAGTAACAATTGGAAGAATTGGGCTTAAGCCCATTTGATGAAAGTGAGAAACGAAAACAAGATTGCATTGTTTTTTCTCTTGTTTGGCAGTCAACTCTCAATACACTCACCAGTCAACCCTCACAAATTATTTAACTCACCCAATCCCTCACTCCCCCCCATGTGTCAACTTTTACCCCAGTCAAACGTAACCCCCAACCCATTCACCCCACAACATGTTCTCCCATTATTTCTTACCCACCCACCTTAAATAAATAAACCATATTTACTTCCCAGCGATACAAACAAAGTCTTTCTCCCCACTTCATCTCCCTCCCCCAAAACTAGCAAACCCTAATTCCATATTCAGTAAAAATTAACAAGTAAAAATTGGGGGTTTTACCCAATTCGTGTGATTCACATGGATTGGGATTAAATCCCCCCAATTTTCGCAGCAATACACCAAGGGTGATGATCCTCTTTCTCCATACGTGGCCAAATCTGTTAATTTGATTGGCTATGCCACCTCTCTACAACAAATCCTCCAATAAAAAGACTCCACATCACCCACCAACAAACACAACTAGCACAGATTCATGCCACTTTGGCAATCTGTGTGAAAGAGGGTTTTTCTCCATCGTTTGATCAAAAGAGAAGAAAGAGAATGAAGATATGCGGCCAAGATCCTTCACCGTGGTCACCAAGGAGAAGCTAGAAGGTTCGGGGTTCCCCTATAAAACCCCCATCTATCATGTAATCAAGAGTGCTTTTCTTTATTTATTTTATTTTCAGAAAAATAGGGTTTAGATTTAATCTTGTAATTTCTTTTTCCAGTATTTGTAATTTCTTTATTTATGAATGAAAAATTAAATTTAGTTCAATTCTTGTCTCGATTTAAATTTCCAGCTACTATTTCTTTTTTTAATTCGTTTATAAAAAATATTGTCACTGTTATTGTTGGTTATTATTATTATTATAAAAAAAAGAAAAAAAGAAAAAAAATATATATATAAAGGAAAGTGAAAATTGATTTCCCCCACTGGGAAATCATTAAAGTGGTACTATTCGGTTACTGTTCATCTCTTGGTTCTCGGATTGGGATACGTTCTGGTTCGGATTTGGTTCGAGAGTTTTGGTTTATGGTGATGATGTTGATGACTTAAGGTGTTTGTTTTCGGTTAATAAGACGGCTCAGCGCCCTTGTCTTCTTCTCAACGGAAAACTCCATCAGTTTTGAATTTCTTTTAATTTTATGTTATTTTTGTAGCTTTTATTTAGTTTACGTTTTATGTTAAGTTTTGAATCTAATTATTTTGTGATTGAGTTGTTTCGGATCTGCTTGGTTTAATCTATTTCGGTTTTGTTTGATTCGTATGATACTTGGTATTTACTTATTTAGTCTGATTAAGTCTTAGTTATTATTTGCTTATCTAAATTGTTTAGTTATTTTCATTTTGCATTTATCTGTTTTTGGCTTATTTTAGTATTGGTTTTTGGCTTGTTGGCTTATCTGCTGAATCTGCTTATTTGATTTAAAATAGTTCGGTTTATTGGATATTTGCTTATGTTCACAGCTTATATTTAGTCTTCGAGTTGTTCATTATAGCTTATTTGGTTTATGCTTATTTGATTCTACTTATTGTCAGTTTGGTTTGAATGCTTATTTCACTTTACTGCTTAAAAAAACTGAACCAATTGTTCAGTTTTGACTTTCTGTCCAACAACAAGTTCCAAGTTCCAAAAAAAGAATAGTAAAAAAATATTGACAAATTTTGTCACTGGTTAGATTCGAACCAGTGACCCCTCGTTTAATAGCTCAGCGCCCCAACCATTACTCTATACATCTGTTTGTTTATTGTTTTTGCAACATTAGGGTAATATAGGATAGTAGCTTAGTTGGCAGTTTATTTTGATTAAAATTAGTTAAATTAAAGTTTAGATTTATTTAAATTAATTAAAAAGTTTTACTTAAATTCAGTTTTTTTTTGATAAAATATAAAAAGGATAAAAAAATAAATTTTAATTTTATTTACTTTTAAAAATTTACATTAGTTTTATATTTCTTTTATAATTTTAAATAGTTGTTTTTATATAGAATTAAAAGTAGTTTTCAATTATCAATTAAATTTTAGATTTAAAATAAGGTTTCAATTTATTAAGTTTTGTTTAAAAATAGATTTTCATTAAAAGTTTTAGGTTTTATTAATTAGTTAAAGTTTATTTTCAAATTAATAGTTTAAAAAGTTAATTAAAATAGTTTTCATTTAATTAAATAGATTTAAGTTAGTTTAAAAATATCCAAAAATAGATTTTACCAAAAACGAGTAAGTCAAAACGTTAAACCGGAAATCAAATTTGAGTCGAATCGAGGAAAAACGAACATTAATTGCATTAAAAAGGACTAACAATCCTAGTTTCAGAAGTATCGACCATGGTTATTATTTTATTGTGTGAAAAGAAACGTGTGAATTGTGAGGTGCGTGTTTCGTTTGGTGAGAGTAAATGGTATTTATGTCTGACTAGGTAAATGCAAGTCTATTATCAAAGCCCATATATATAAAAAAACGTCCACTTCCATTTTTTTTTGTAAAACGATTTGGGCTTTAAATGGACTCAAGAAGTTGTAAATTTCAAACCGTCCGTTCCGTTTATCTCCTATTTGGCCATTGTTGGGCTTATAGCAAATGTTAACTCCTTATTGAACTTCAAATGGGCTTTTGAGCCCATTTTTCCAAATTTGGGACCCACAGGCCCAATAACTCCATATAAAATTAATTCCGCTAAAGACGAGCTCAATTTTTGGCATTGTTGATCTTTTTCTTCAAACTCGTGCCGGTTTTGCCGGTTTTCGCGATCTTGGTACCTACTCACATCAAACAACAAAACAAGTAAATACAAGGCATTTTTGATACATTTTATTCATTTATTAGTTGTTTATAGATACAAATGATATGAGTAAAATCACTCATATCAAACTCCCCCTTGCTAAGCAATTGCCGTGTCCTCACACAATGATAAAATAAAACACTAACTACACCTTTATTCAACTTTTTAAAACTTTTTATTTTGCAAAGACATAATGTATTGCTTTCATTATTTGAAAAATAACTTTTAGGATCATAAAACTCAAATAGATTCATCGTCCCCGACTTTTCACTTTTCCATGCCAAGTGCAAAAACAAGATCATTGTCAATCATAAGCCCCAAGATTAAACCAACTCATACAAGTAATTTGTGTTAAACTCAATCTCCTATTATTCCTAATTGTATCTCTAGATTTTATTTGTCATTCACCCAAAGGCTCATTTGACTTCTTTGATATTTATTAGTCCAAAAATAAAGGCAAGAACGGTGTAAACTCAACACTCAAAACCTAACCTCGACTTCAAAAACCGTTGTCACTAAAGAAAGTCCATATCAAGGATAACTTAACACAATTTGAGGGATAAATCCCGGACCCGAAATTTGGCTAATACGGCTACTTAAAAGCAATAAAAAAAACCTCCAAAGTCAATTATGACCTTATTAATGGAGTTAGCAACAATTACACCATAACACCTTTTGGCTCTTTAAGATGCAATTGTGCTCCTTATTTGAAATCCACACCCTAAGGCTCCTTGGACAAAAATAAGGGAATTGACTTCACCATCCCACCTTACGGATCATGATGATGAAGCAATTTTTATTCAACAAGCCCCTTGACATACACCCTAAGGCTCTAATGACAAGGTTAGTGCTACATGAATCCCACCCGAAGGCTCCTAGAGAACATGTTTTTATTTATTATTCTTTATTATTATGATATTTATAGTAAGCCAAATTTCCGCAATCCCATGATCGAAAGTACATGACGCTGACACCATTAATGTGTTCTCACTTTAATTACAAGGGAAGAAAAAGAAGGAGTTACGAGTTAAGATATCAAGCCTAAACCGCTAAAAACTTCATTTATTAAGCAATTATTATTCAAGCGTGGAAAGTAAATACGAGGAGATTAAATCAAACACAAAAATACTTGCACAAAGAAGAGCTAATTTTAGAAACTTATGATTGGACTCTATCATTTCTTGTTCTCCATATTGTAAAATTTCAAAAATGTGAAATCAATGGATACATAGCCTATTAAATCAAATTTTTGGGTTTTCAAGTCATCTATAGGATCTTGCATCTTCTTATACTCTTTCAAGTTTTAGAATTTGCGTTTTAAAGTTCCCTTGATAAACGACTTTCTAGGATCAATTATAGGAGCTTGCGAAAAGTTCTTGTTCTTAACTCGTATGAATTAAGACTTTCGCGTTTTAAAGCTCCCTATATAAAAGCCTAGCAAAACTTAATTTAAACACGTTAAGGAAAAGCTAAGGTTAAAAACCGATTCCAGTAAAAAACTATTCTTATTTTCACCAACGGAAAGCCTACATTCATGTCAAAAGCACTTATTTTATTTTATTAAAACTTAAAAATAACACTAAAAATTTAAAATTTTATAGAAAATTGAGAAAAACAATACGTTTAGACACGACAAAAGCAATAACAAGCGATTATATCGATTGATTCCCCCATGCTAAAACCAAACATTGTCCTCAATGTTTCTTAGCTCAAGAGTAACACCCCCTTGCTAAAACACAAAGAGTCTAATGCAAAATCCTAACATGGAAAGAGCACGCAAATCTATAAGCCGTTTATTAATTATGCCTCAAGATAAAACGTTAGTCGATAAAAATCAAGGGATAGAAAGTGTGCCCCTTTTTGGCATTCAAAGAATGGAAGATCAAGTGGACCGGCAAAAACCGAACACGAGAGAGTCTTCAATGATGAGGGTCATACCTAAGATTCACAACACAACAAAAAACGAGCATGAGCTTGAAAGATCAAGCCTTATTAGTTGTTAGAAAATAGATAGAAGATAGAATGTATGGGACTCCCCCACAAGGCACCTCGTTTTTGTTCACCGAGTCATGAGCTCGACTCGATCCCCGCATTCATTAGTCCTTAGGGAAAGTGGTGAAAACCGGCATATTGGAATAAAATCCAACATGAAGCACGATGTCGGGGTCAAAGATTACATCCTCGTTGTCGGATGACAAACGAAAGGATAAAACTCCAACACAAATATCTAAAAAGAGATGGTAGTCACAAACAATGGTATGGATGTAGCATGCTCCCCGAGATAAACTCGCACCAAGATGATTAAAAAGTCTTTCAATTATTGCATCGGTGAAAGGCCGAGATTTTCCTAAATCAAAGATTCCAGGATCGAATACCTCGTCCTCGTGAGAGTAAGGAATACATAACACGGTGTCGTCCCCCCATGCTAATCCTAAATCATATGAAGCACATGGTAAAGGTGGTATAAAGGTTTCATCCATAGTGTAATCAACATTCTTAGCTTTAACGACCATTTCACCCTTAGAAATGTGATCAATCGGGTCATGGTACTCAATACGAGACACATGTAAAACCCTCACATTAAGGTCAAAGTGGGTGGGAGGAGGACATGGGACGAAATCATCATTAAGTAAATTCTCTAAAAAGAGAGCGTCCCCCTCCGGGTCGATTCATCAACACCCGGTGGTATCGAATCATTAGAAGCAAGAAAAGTGTCAATCTCCTCCATAAGCGGATCACTATCCTCAACGGGAATAGCAGATGGAGAGAAAGACTTTCTAATAGGCTTAGAATTCAAAGCCTCGATCCTAGAAATGAGAAGATAGACGTTGGATAATTTTTCACGAAGAACCACGTCTTCCACATCGAAATGAGTAAGTTCATCGGTGAACTTCTCGAGGATTGGAATAGTCAAATCAACCTCATTTCCCGGTGGAAATGGGTCTAAAGGAGCAAGTTCAAAAGTGAACCTCTCAAAAATTGGATCACTATCATCCTCATTTCCTGTTGGAAATGGGTGAAGATAAGTAGGTTCATCGGTAAACCCCTCAAAATCCGAGTCGTGAATGTCATCTTTATAAGAAAGTTCATCGGAGAACTCCTCATTAGAAAATTCACTAGAAGTCGAATCATTCTCAAAATCTTCATTTCCATCACAATTTTCATCATTAGAATTAGAGAAAATATCAAAGTGAATGGAAGAAGTCGAGTCATCACAATGTGGCAAATCACACATCTCATTGGAAATACCGTCAAACTCTCTCGGGTTTTGGACAAGAATAGTGCTAATATGTTCGTCCCCCTTGCTTAGAGAATTTTCGTGTTCCACGATGGAAGAATCATGAATAGGAGTGGTGATGTCATGAGAGATTTCCTCATCATCTAGGATGGGAGAATCCTCGGGCTCCTTATCTGGCAAGACATGAAAAGGAAGCACGATTGCACTAGACGAAGGATGTAGAGCAATAAGATCTCTCAAAGAAATACCACTATCCTCGTCATCGTCAATAAGAAGAAAACGCTCGACTTCATGATTAGCAAGGTATTTTTCTTCCGCTTGAGCTCGTTCTTTCTCACGAATTTCAATGCTTAAACCATTATAATCTTGCGAAAGTTGTCTAATCTTAAGTTCACAATCTCTTTTAAATCCCTCATCAATTATTTCTCCATGAAATCTACGACTTCCCAAATCATTAGTTATATCATTAATCTCTTGATTGATTTGTCTTTTTTCAAGCAACATATCTTCAATGCTCTTTTCATCAATTTCGACATTTCTTTGATTCGTTATTTGTTGGAACATTGTTTCAAGTCGTTCAATATCGAAAGAATATTGTGGAGATTGGTCAAAACCGGAAGGAATCAAATTATAGCAAGGATTAGGCTCATAAAAACTTTGATCCATCGGTTGACAACAAAAACTCTCGTGAGGACCTCCATAATACTCACAACAAAGATGTTGTTGTGATAAACTCGGTAAATCTTGTGGAAAACAATTATCATTAAAGTTTTGATTGTAGCTCGGTTCTTGCTCGTAATTAAGCAAGAATCGATGCGAACAATCATCACCAAAATGGGAATCGTTTCCACAAAACTCACACGAGGGTTTCTCGTATATGGGGTGTCGAGGTGGGTAAAAATCGAGAGATTTATTCGAAAAATTCGGATTTCCTTATGAAGTAATTTCATTACAAGAAGGACAAAATCCAACTTGTAAATCGTGACGTAAGTCATTTCTACAACGCTCACACGTGCACCACCGACATGGTAAAAAACCATATAACGGTTCTCCACACCCTACACAATCGACGAAGGAATTCATGGAAGAATTAAAATTTAGAGGGTGAGGAGAAAAAGAATTAAACATGATAGAGGATTAAGAAGATTATTTTTGGTATTTTTCATAAAAACGAGAAAAACGATACATACTATATAATAAGAAAATAACAAAACTTTCCGAGGACGGAAAGGGTCTTCAAATCAACGATCAACAAATCTCAACAAAAACGAATCGTACACAAGATCCCCGGCAGCGGCGCCAAAATTTTTGATGTGATCGTGATAGTATAGTGATAATTAAGATACGTTATAGGGTAAATTAGAAAATTACCTTTAGGAAAAAATAATAGACTAATATTACCAAAGACGAATTCAATTAAACACGTGGATGAACCAAGTTCGTTGTACACGAAGATCAAGTGAATTTGAGACGTTTCGTTTCGATTTGGACAATTGATTTGAATTGGTTTTCGATTTTTAAAACTAAAATTAATTCTACCAATTTAAATAGTTTGCGAGTCGTATCCCGAATTAAAATCTAAAAGGCAATAATTAAATCTATATTATATTAAAACTTTACTTTTACTTCTTACTTTTAAAATGAAACAATTTATTTGAACAAATTTATTTAAAACTAAAATTCTTTAAAACAATTTATGAACTATATAAAATTTTAAAAATAAAATATAAAATATTAATTTATTTATCTAAAATCTAATTTTATTTAAAGTAATTAATTTTTGCCAAATTTAAACACACAATTTATTTATAAAAGTTTTAATATAATTTTACTTGACTATTAAACTAGACATTAATTTATAAATGTTTAAACTCTAAGAAGATATTTTAAGATTAAATGTATAATAAACGCAAAACGCAATACTTAAACAAAACAATCCTCCAGCCCAGCTGGTAGAGGCGTTGGACAAGTAACAAGCAGGTCTCAAGTTCGAGACCTGCGTATTGCAAATTTTTGGTACACACTTTTTTTAACAGTAATCAGTATAAGATTAGAATAAAACAATTAACTCAGTCAAATCGAGACAAGATATCTTAGGTTAATATTATGAAGAGTAAAATAATCTTAGTCAATTCAAAACCAAAACAATTCATAAAGCCAGCAGTAAATCAGTAAAGCATTAAAAAGAAAAGCAGTAAATCAATTATTTCCTAAACAAATCTCTAAGCTCCTAAACTTAGCAGTACTAGTATCAAAAATTAAACAGATACTCAAATGACAAAGAATTTAAGCTTAACTAATTCCTCTGCTTAATAAAAAATGAGAACAGTATCTCTACTAAGCCATAAAACCAATTCTACGAACAGTAACATAATAATTGATACAAAACACAGCTAAATAAAGAAAGATAGCAAATAGAAGAAAATTCAACAGACAACATTTTTATGCAGACTAAGAAGAATCAATCAGAAACAATAAAACATCAACCAAAAATTAAAAAAAAAACAACAAATCTAACCTCACAACAGAAAGCAATCAGCTAGCACAGATCCAAAACAATAAAAACCCAGCAAACTAAAGACCATAAAGACAGTATAAAACATGTTTAATTCACGTATTACACAAATAAATCATACAGCTGAGAATCGATCTAACAACTTAACATAAGCAAATTTGCAAAACCGAGTCTAAACTCAGATCCTACTCAACGCATTCAAACATCCTCTCAAAGCAGTTAATTAACCCTTAACATATCTAATTCCATGATTATCGAGTAGATTCAATACATACCGATTCAGCAGACTATATTAAATGGTTATATCTCTTTAATCATACAGTAAATCGAAAGCAAAATTACAGTTTTCAAACAATCTTATCAGCAAAATCTCATGGCAATTATGAGAAAATCATACCTGCTAAATTACACTAAAACTCAGTCACTTACAAATTTAGCTGAAGAAGAAATAAATCTACCTTAACAAGAACTGGTCAAACAGTTTTATATCAAATACTAAAGCAGATATAAAATTTCATAATGCAAACAAATTAAACTAGATATTAATAAACCAAAAAGGAAAACGACTAAAAGGAAAACGAGCTTAACCAGCTTTGAAGAAAACCTTTGACGATGAAGGTTAGCGCTGTGCTACCTTGGAAACCACTCCTAGATTATTTTGACCACCATTCTAACATCATAAACATTCTCGACCCACCATTATACTCGAACTCAAACCATGAACCATCATTAAATCAAACAAGTAATATTTTTCGATTATTAGTAGGATAAACGAATTCCCAAATTTAGTTTAAATTAATCTCAATTAAGCTATTAAAAAGCTTATAAGATCAATCACAAGTCACAGTTATCAATAGAATAATAGGACAATTATTTATAAACTTCAATAATAGTGAAAACAGTGGAACGAGATTTATATAACAAAAACTGCAATCAAACTTTATTAATTAAAAACATAAAATATTACAAGATTAACAGAAAATAACTCCTAAATCTATTTTAATATTATAACGCTACACTAAAGAAGGGATACCCATACAGAACAATATGGGGGTTTTTATAGGCTCGGTGAGAGGGTGTGGGGTGAGTTTTTTGGTGAAGAAGAATCAATCTCGACCGTTAGATGAGCATCCTTCATTCTTCTCTCTTGTTTGTTATGATCCTATGGCTGAGAATCATACTCCCTAACACAAATTGCCATCGTGTCACATCTTGTGTTAGTTCTTTGTTGAGGTGGAGGAAAATCATTGGTGGAATGGTATTTGTGAGGTGTTCAAACAAATCACAACAAAGTAAAGAGCCACGTCACCACAATACCCATCTTCTTGCTTCCGAAATGGGAGGGGATTTAATTTCCAACTCGTGTGAATCACACGAATGGAATAAATCACAAAGCCCCAATTTATTTGTGAAATTTATTTGATTAGGCTTTTGGGTGAATAAGTAAAAAGAGGCGTCTGGTTATTTTAGGGTTGGGGAAGAAAGAAAATGCATAGGAAGTATCGACCATGGTTATTATTTTATTGTGTGAAAAGAAACGTATGAATTGTGAGGTGCGTGTTTCGTTTGGTGTGAGTAAATGGTATTTATGTCTGACTAGGTAAATGAAAGTCTATTATCAAAGCCCATATGTATAAAAAACGTCCACTTCTAATTTTTTTTTGTAAAACGATTTGGGCTTTAAATGGACTCAAGAAGTTGTAAATTTTAAACCGTCCGTTCCATTTATCTCCTATTGGGCCATTGTTGGGCTTATAGCAAATGTTAACTCCTTATTGAACTTCAAATGGGCTTTTGAGCCCATTTTTCCAAATGTGGGACCCACAGGCCCAATAACTCCATATAAAATTAATTCCGCTAAAGACGAGCTCGATTATTGGCATTGTTGATCTTTTTCTTCAAACTCGTGCCGGTTTTGCCGGTTTTCACGATCTTGGTACCTACACACATGAAACAACAAAACAAGCAAATACAAGGCATTTTTGATACATTTTATGCATATATTAGTTGTTTATAGATACAAATGATATGAGTAAAATCACTCATATCAATAGTCATCAACAACTTCTACCTTGGTGACAAACAACTCCTTTTTAACCCCCCTACTCAGTAATTTCTTCAGTATTCCTAATTTCTTTAAAGAAAGTTTTAACAATCATAAAATCATCAGGTATAGCCTCATAATCACTAGGGTTTTCCAAATAATTTAGACCCAAAACCCTTCTAAATAATTTAACCCAAATTTACAATGAATCCCAATTGTGGTGGAATTAAACTCAATGGACTTCTTGTTGTTAGAAGCCTCTGTTGTGAACCAAAATTCTTTTAGGACATTTTGAAACATCATACCAGGATCCTCAAATAATGCATACCTTAAAACACTTTTGGAAAAGCAAGTCATTACTTGTTCCCCACGATCAGACTTAATGGATTCAGGTTTGAGTAAGGTGATGTTGTTGGGTTTGAAGATGATATCTTCAATGGGAAAAGTAACATGGGTGGATGGGTTGAGTGTGATCTTTGCAACCTTTGGAGCAGAAGATTCAGCCATTGTTGTTTCTGTGTGTGTTTGTTTTTTGAAAGAGAGAGAGAGAGAGTTTGTGTGTGTGTTTTTGATGAAAAGATATGTAAGTGTGGAATGAAATCCAATTGTAGGGATTATTTAATAACATGAACTGATTTGTACAAAGTTTTTAAAAGCATTTGAAAAAATTGAAAATCTTTTAGGGTTTCTTTTGAACATTTGGCACAAACTCTCTCATTAATGTTCTTCAAAAAGGTATGATTTTCTGTTGTATTGAACAGTGAAACGCCTCATGTGTCAGGGAGTTGTTGACTGTCGATGGGGACGTTTGAAATTTCCTTAATTAACAAAATGACACCTTTTGAAAGAATGTTTTATTCACAAGAAAATTCAATGCCATTTAATATTTTTCATCACATGATTGATTTGTTTTAAATGCTGTTTCTAAGATATGTTGAAGCTGATAGCAATACTTGTGAGCTTTAGTGCGTCAGATGAGGCGACAAAACCCCATATACATGTTCACATAAGTGAACAAGACATATGACATTGCACGCTCCTCTACACAGGCCTAGTTACTCAGTTGTATTAAAATTTTGTTCAGATTTTGCTAAAGAAAGACAACTTTGATGACTGGTGATCATTTGTTCAGCTTTAGTGAATCAGATATGGAGAAAAAACATCATATACACAATCACATAAAGTGAGATAGACACATGACACTGCACACTCCTTTACTCAGACACTGCTACTTAGCATTAATAAAAACATTTAAGAAATGTTGAACCTTTAAGCTTCTTCAGTGAATGCTGAAGGTTCATGTTTTGTATCATCAATGTTCAGCATACCAAGCTCTATTATCAATCTTTTGAAAGTTGGTTCATCCAGTGGTTTGGTGAAGATATCAGCCAATTGATACTGAGTGGGGATGAAATGTAATTCAATATTTCACAATATGATCTCTTATAAAGTGATATCTGATATCCATGTGTTTTGTCCTTGAGTGAAGGACTGGATTGTTGGATATTACAATAGCACTAGTGTTGTCACAAAAGATATGTACCTTTTCATATTCTACGTCATAATCATCGAGTTGGCTTTTCATCCAAAGAACATTGGCACAACATCCAACAGCTGCCACATATTTAGCTTCTGTTGAAGACATGGCAACTGTTTGTTGCTTTTTAGCACTCCAACACACAAGTTTGCCACTTAGCAATTGGCAAGCACCAGAAGTGCTTTTTCTATCCATATTGCATCTAGCATAGTTAGAATCCGAATACCCATTTAGATCAAAACATGAGGATTTGGGGTACCAATGACCTAGACTTGGTGTACCTTTTAGGTATCTGAAAATTCTCTTTACAATAGTAAGGTGTGATTCCTTTTGATCTGCTTGGTATCTTGCACAAAGGCATGTAGAGAATTAAATGTCAGGTTTGCTTGCAATTAAGTACATAAGTGACCCAATCATACCTCTATGCTGAGTCTCATTGACTGATTTTCCATTGAGATCAGGTCCTAAGTTGTTAGGGGGTACCATTGGTGTTTTCACTGAAGCACAATTGATATCATACTTCTTCAGCGGATCCTTGACATATTTTTCTTGATTGATGGAGATGCCTTGGTTAGATTGTTTAATCTGAAGACCAAGGAAGTATGTGAGTTCTCCCATCATACTCATCTCAAACTTGCTGGCCATAAGCTTGGCAAATTGTTTGCAAAGTTTCAAGCTAGTTGAACCAAAGATGATGTCATCTATATAAATTTATACCAAATGGTGTTAGTTTCAAATTTATAGATAAACAAGGTGCTATATATTTTTCCTCTGACAAACTTATGTTCAATGAGAAATGTTGAGAGAGTTTCATACCAACCTCTTGGAGCTTGATTCAATCCATACAAAGCTTTATAAAGCTTGTAGACATGGTTTAGGTATTTACTACTCTCAAAGCCAGGAGGTTGTGTAACATAAACTTCTTCTTTTAGGTCACCATTTAGGAATGCACTTTTGACATCCATTTGGTAGATGATGAAGTTCACGTAAGTGGCATAAGCAAGAAAGATTCGTATGGCTTCCATACGTGCAATTGGAGCAATGGTTTGATCAAAATCAACACCAGGCTCTTGATTGAATCCTTGGGCCACCAGCCTAGCTTTATTTTTGGTCACCACATTGGTTTCATCTCTTTTGAGCTTGTAAACCCATTTGGTGCCAGTGGTTGATTTACCATAAGGAAGAGGAACCAATTTCCAGACATTATTTATTTTAAATTGATTTAGTTCCTCTTGCATGGCATCCACCCATCCAGTGTGTGTGAGTGCTTCAGAAACCTTTGTAGGTTTAATTTCTAAAAGAAAATTTGCATAGAGGCATTCTCTAGGTGAAGCAGCACTCAGTTTCTTTGCCATAGATCTAGTGACTCCACCTTCTCCAGGATTGCCTATTATGTTCACCAGATGTATGTGACTATTATTAGTTCAATATTTTTGTGGAGCTGGAGAATAGGCACTGGTATAATGATTAGAGCTAGAACTTGGAAGTCCATGACATGGACTTCGACTTGGATTATCTCTAGTCTCTGCTGAAGGATATTCAATAGACAAAGGTTCAATCAATGGAGGTCTTCCTTCTTGGTCAGACGCAACACATCCAAGAGCTAATCTCCTAGAGATAGTTGGAGAGCTTTGAGCAGAGGGCTCAGATTATTCATCAGCAGCTTCATTTGATTGATCATTTTGATCATGTGTGTCAGCAGGCTGATTGTTTTAAAACTAACAATTTTGGTCATTTTGAGACTGATCATTTTGATTATTTGATTAACAGCTATCAGTATTTGATACTAAAGGATTTCCTTTTGTAGGACTTGTCATATCTTCAAATGGATCAATATGAGGAACTGAGTTGCTTGTTTTATATCTTTGAGAAGGTTCATAATGTTGAAATTCATCAGATGGATAATTGTGAGATTCATGAATATGAAGTTCATCATCTGATGGATTTGTAAATTTGAGAGCTTCAGAACATTCATTTAAAGTGATGTGATAAGTTTCTTCAATACATTGTCTTCTTGTGTTGAAGACTCTATATGCTTTAGATACTAGAGAGTATCCGAGGAAGTAACCATCATCAGATTTTTCATCAAACTTCCCAAGGTGATCCTTGTGATTGTGAATGAATACTGGACACCCAAACACATGTAAGAATGAAATGTTTGGAATTATCTTCCTGAAGACTTAATAAGTGTGAAAACACTTATCCTTTTACCACTTATTTCCAATAATAACAAGACCAAAACGTGTATTTTATGTCGTAAAAGTCGGAATTATGCGTGGTTTGTGTTTTTATTGGGTTTCAAGATAAAAATATGAAAAAGGAAGAAAACACGACTATCACGGGCTTTTATCGAAGAAAACAAGAAAAGACGAAGTCAGAAGATCAAGAGTGTAAACGGAAGTCCAAGGCCTATTCTGAATATTTATCGAAGAAAAAGTCTAAAGACGGAAGTTTAATGAAGTCGAAGAACTCAAGTCTAATAGAAGAAGAAAATTATAAGACAAGTTCAATTTATATCGACAAATCCCGAGTCTACGTCGAGAAAGACAAAGAATTTAAATCGAGTTGAGACGAAAAGAAAGAAGGAAGCAACACATTCACTCCCCACCTCCTATATATATCCTCCTAATGACACATTAGGAGGGTGTTAGTTAGTTTATTTTTATTTTTGTAGTATTTCATTTTAGAAAGAGAAAGTGTTTAACTTTCTCTCACTAAAACTTCATCTTTTATCTTTCTTGTTTTAATAAAACCTTTACTTTTTAAGCTTAATCTTGTTTCAGTCTTCACTTTTTAATCTCTCGTGTTAGTTACGATTTTGTGTTCATCATTCTTGTTCATCTATTTTCTTTAGACGCCACAATAGTTCTTTACTTTTGTGAGTTTCTTGGTTCGTATGTTAAAAAATTTACAAGTTTTACACGGATTAAGCTTTGAGCGTATCATGCTTATTGGCTTATTTAGTGTTTAGCTTATTTACCTTTTAGTTTTCTTAACAAGTTTAGTCTTTTTAAAGTTAGTTTTATAGAGTTTGCGTATTTAGTATTTCAAAAGTTGTCAAATTTATGCTTATTGAGTTGGTTAAGTTTCGGTTAAGTGTTCTTATTTGGAAGTACTTATTGAGTTTTTAGCTTATCTCACCTTTTCAGATTGCTTGGTGCTTCATCGTAATAGCTTAGGGTTTACTGATTGCGACGGTACATTCAGACGGGTTCATTGTGATCGCAATAACCCTTAGGGTTTTACTTTGCGATCATTATTCAGATAGTATTTCCCCCTTATTCCGATCGTGATTGCGATCGCTCATTGCGATCGTACATTGCGACGGGTGTTAAGGCTATATTAAGATGAAACACTGCCCAGTTTTTGTCAACCTTATTCCGATAGAAGTTCCACTCCGACAGAGTTGATTTCTAATATTCCGATAGTTGTAATCTTAATTATTCCGATACTTGACATTCAGATAGAATTATTCCGATACATTTGGATTCCGATCAAGATTATTCTGATAGAATTTACTTTCATTTATTCCGATGGATTCAGTTTTGATACATTCCGACACAAACATTCTGATGGTTTAAGTTTTTGTATTAAAGTTTTCAAGTTTTAAATTCATTACGTTTTCAAGTGTTTTTCTAATTTTAGAGAGAAAAAGTGACAGTTTTTCTAGATTTGCTTTTAGCCTATTTTAATTATGTTTCGCATTTACTTTTTAATTTGTTATAGACAACGACAACCTTTTTATTTTCCACCAAGAACGACTGAGTCGCACTCTTAACTAGTAATCAATTCGAAAAGACCGGACGATAACTTTTTACATACGAAATCTCTTGTATTAAGACTTCATAGGGAGTCTTCATGTGACTCTTCATAATAATGGATCTATTTTGAGTGTAGCAAGCAGTGGCTACAGCATCAGTCCAAAAATGCCTAGAGAGAGTCGATCCATCAAGCATTGTCCTTGCTGCTTCAATAAAAGTTATGTTCCTTCTTTTAGCCACACCATTTTGTTCAGGTGTGTAAGGAGATGAGAAATTTTGGGAAATTCCTTTGTCATCACAGAATTTGATCAGTGTATGAGTTCTGAATTCAGTGCCATTGTTAGTTCTGAGTTGCTTGACATGAGTGTCATTTGATTTTCAACTCGTTTGATGAAAGACATGATGGCATCTTGTGCATAGCTTTTCTTTGTTAGAAAATATACCCAGGTGTACCTAGAGTACTCATCAATAATGAGAAGTGTATATTTTTCATGACAAATGGCCCTAGGTGATACTGGGCCAAATAAGTACATGTGAGGTAAGTGAAGACTTTCCTTGATTGAGAAAGTTTGCTTTGTTTGGAAACTAGCCCTATGATGCTTCCGTTTTTCACATGATGGGCATGGTTTGTCCTTGGAATAGACAAGTGAAGGAAGACCAATAACAAGATTTTATTTTCCCAGCAGAGTTATTGTTTTGAAATTTAGATGGGAGAGACTCTTATGGCAAAGCTAGTTAGTAATGTTGGAGGCTCTAGCAAAGAAACATGTCTCCTGAGTAGAGTTCATGTTCATAACATAAACATCTTTGACTCTTGGAGCAATCATCACAATTTCATGATTAGAGTTGAAGATTGTACCTTTTTTTGTCATCAAACAACACTAGATACTTTGCATCACAAAGTTTACTGATGTTGATGAGGTTGTGCTTCAATCCATTCACATATGCCATCCTTGTAAAAACTATACCATTGCATAACAATGAACCAAATCCTTTAGTAGTAGCTGATGAGTTATCACCAAACACAACTTTAGGACCTTGTTTGTAAAACCCGCATGCTTTTACCATGAATAGTGCCCTTAAGATCATACGTTCTAGATTAAAACTTACCTCATGTAGTATTGATCACATTCATGTGCTAATAATCAAGCAAGTGCATACGTGTATGTCATGACAAGTATCGATTACGTACGAACCCATGATAAACAGTTAATGATATATCACGTGAACATAATTAAATCATGAACACCATTTAAAATACTAACTAAATAATTACGTAAATACTTATAATATATTTACGAGCGTTAAGTTTACGATAAACGACACGTTACATGAAACAGAAACACGTTAAACACGAGCACGTTAACCACGAACGAACACGAAACATCGGGGCACGAGAAAGGTACGGGTACCCCATGTGGGGCCCCCATACCCACGGCACACATGCATATAATGGGCTTAGCCCATGGACTTTTCAAGTTAAGGGGGGGTAAAGTGTTAAACATGTTTTCATTTTCATTTTACAAGAAATAAACTAAAAACCCTAAAAAGAGTTTTCTCCTCTTCCTTTTGCCTCCTTTGTGCCGCCACCTATACACCATCATAAGGGGGTGTTTGATTGATTTTGATCTTGAAAACAAGTGTTAGAATACGTGTTTGTTCATCCTTTTTCCAAGCTACATAGTGGTATACCTTTCTAACCCTTCTTTTTAATTCTTTTTAATTCTTTTGATCTTTGATTATTTTCATGAACATGTTATTATTTTTCTTATGAAAACAAGATAATTAATCATTGATCTAACATGTTTTGGTATTAAATAAAATCAAGGAATGATTTAAAAGGGGTGTTGTTTCTAGCCGCCTAGCAAAACAAACCCGAGGGGGGTTTGGTTTGCTATTGCCGCCACCACCAAGACCACAAATGGTCTTGGTTGGCTCATGTGGGACCCACGGCAGCAAGGGGACACGTGTGCCCCGGGTTTGGCCCGGGGTACGGTGTCGAATTCATACCCGGTTCACGGTTCGTTGGTTAAAATCATGATCTATGTTACATGTAATTTTTATGAATCATGAACTTAGGATATAATTAATTAATAACATGAAATATTAATTAAATCATGACTTAGGTTATTTTAATTATTAGTTTATCATGACATTAATTTAACCTAAGTATTTTATGTTATAAGTTATAATTAATTAATTATTAAAACATGCCTATAATTAATTAATTTAGACATGACTTAGGTTATATTATTATTAATAATAATACACATGTTAACCTAAGTATTTTCATTTCATTTTAATTAAACATGTTATACTTTAATTAAAATGCTTAACCTATAGTTTAATTAAAATACATGAAATAATAATTAAACTATGCACTATATCATATGACTTATATGTTAGCTTATATAATCAGCTTAATTCTAATTATGGAAACTTCTATTTATAGAAACTTAATTAAATAAGGCAACTAATCTAATTATGGAAACCTTCTATATATGGAAATCAATCTAATTCAGGCAGCTAACCTAATCATGGCAACTTTCTATATATGGAAACTTATTTAATTAAGGCAGCTGATCTATTTTTGGAAACTTTCTATTTTTAGAAACTAATCTATTTTAGGCAGTAAATTCTATTTTTGGAAACTTTCTATTTTTGGAAACTTTCTATTTTTGGAAACTTTCTATTTTTGGAAACTTTCTGTTTTTGGTAACTTTCTATTTTTGGAAACTATCTATTTTTGGAAACTATCTATTTTTGGAAACTATCTATTTTTGGAAACTTTCTATTTTTGGAAACTTTCTATTTTTGGAAACCTGCTATTTTTGGAAAGTTACTTATTATTATACAGTAAGTATATTAATACATGAAACACCAGTAATACTTAATCAGATAAACCAGAAATACAAGATAAACACAGTTTAAGGCTTAAAACAGTGAACCATGACCTAAAACATACCAAATCAGCTATAACAAGACACAGAACCCAGTACGTAATCAGTGAATCGATACTTATACACGTGTGTATTCATGTAGCATTAGTGATCCAGAAGTAGGAGTCTTTCTTTCGTTCATTTCACTGGACTTGAGGTACGGATTCCCGTCCTTTCAGTATGGACATTCTTTCCTTATTAGGATTTCCCCGTATGCAGCCAACTGTTTTCCCCAGCATTTGTTTTATTGTTTTGAACTGCTTATGTTAATTTAGCATAAACTATAGCCATATACAAGCATGACCAGTTTCACCTAGTTATGGAGGTACCATAACCATAGCATTGGAGGCACCGATGTTATGACTTCCCCACGGCGGAGTGATTGCTCGTGGCGTCCCTTTTCAGTTTGGCCATATTATTATATCAGTCGGGGCGTATGGGTGCATCCTAGTTACATGTTTTATTCAGTTTATCATGGTGAATGTGGTGTGTGCCTTGCACCCTTCACAAGGAGCTGATCCCTCCTACCCAAATCAGTATATTGATTAGAGGCATCCCCTCTAATCAGCATGATGAGGTCACCCCTCCAAGTATTCATGCACGTGACCTTTTCATGACCTATATGGGCTATGGTATATATATGTTAAAACAGTTTTCACAGGTTAAACAAAAGGCTTTTCAAACTATAAAACCAGTTTTCATGTTACTTAACCAGTTTACTCAGTACTTAGTCTTCCGCTGTTATATGTTACATGCTTATCCTATATCATGCTTTATTGTACATCCGTGCACTGAGCGTCTTGCTCAGCCGTTTTCCTCTTCATGTTCCCAAAACGGCAGGTACTCAGGGACGCTCGTAGATCTGAAACGTAGGTGCATATGGATTGGAAGCTTTACTGTCTTTCTTTACTTTATGCATTTCCTTTACTTTGATACAGTTGCTTTGGACATTGTTTCGTCCTTCCTTTTACAGTATTTATGTTTGTGTGTGATGAGCTTTACTTTGGGATACCGATGTTTGATTCCGGTATTTCCTTTTATGGTTGAATAATGCTTAGACATTTATCCTTGTATGCTTTGATGACACGCCATGATATGCGTAATATTCCATTTCCAAAATGGGGTGTTACAATTATAGTATCAGAGCCAAGGCTTCGACCTGTAGGCTCTCAAATATGACCTGTGATTAGTGGGTAGTCACTACGGTCTTCCTAGAACTGACAGTTGTTTTCATGCATTCATCATTTTAAGCATACATATACATGTCATTGTTACAGGGTTTTTGACTAAGTAATGGTTGGTACAGGACTGGCCCTATTTAGTCGCATGTGTTTTATCGAAACTTTTAGATTTGGGACCGACCCATAGGCGTCCCCTCGATATGTCTTTTATTTTGAGTGAACTGACCGAAGGCGTTCACTCTCGAGCATCAAAAGTTTTCATAAAACGGCATCATGCATTCATACATAGATTTTCTGGCATAAAATGTTTCTCGTGAAATTTTGGCATAAAATTTTTCTTTTATATAGTTTATGTTTGAACTGTTAATCATATGTTTTATGTTATACTGTCAGATGGTTCTCACACGCGAGCAGGAGCAGCTCAATGCTGCGATTCAGGCTGCCATGCAAGCCCTACTTCCTCAACTGAGGAATGACATTCGTGCTGAAGTCCAAGCTGCGAATAATCAGCAGCCGCAGAATCAGGCACCTCCTCCTCCTCCCCCAGTGACTCTAGCAGTATGGTTGGAACGATTTAACAAGCTCCGTCCTAGAGCTTTTGAAAAGACTGATAGCCCCAGCGATGCGGAAAGCTGGCTGACACACATTGAGAAAATCTTCAATGCTATGGGATGTGACCCCGCCTTCAAGGCAAGATTGGCGTGCTACAGGTTTGAAGGCGATGTACTCAACTGGTGGCTAGCTTTGACACAGTCAGAAGGAGGTGATGAATGGGTCGCTGGTTTGACATGGGCCCAATTCAAGGAGAGAGTGATGGAACAGTTCTTTCCTAAAGCAGAGCAGGACAAACTCAAGCGTGAATACCACGGGATACGTCAGAGACAGGGCGAGAATAGCAATGAATTCATGCAACGCTTTCTTCGCCTTGCTGGTTTTCTAGGAGCAGCGGCTGGTACTCCTGAGGAGCAGGCACACCATTTCAGGTGGGCACTTCGCACCTCGGTTGCGAACAATCTAGTATGTGCTACGTTCAATACGGTAGCACAAGTGGCTGACGCAGCAAGAAAGCTCGAGATGTTGCAGGAACGTGATGAGTTCGGGGAAGCAGAAAGACCCGACAAGAGGTAAAACATTTCATGTTCTAGCGTTAACCAGACCGCATCCTATCGTTATATGTTCTATAATCATCTCTTAAACTGTATCTTCCAGGCAGAAAACTGGGGACCGGTCTCAGCCGGCTACTCAGCAGCAGCCCAATCAGCCCAAAGGAAACGGTCACTCTAACGACCGTTCTGTTGTGGAAAGGCGCAGCGGTAATGACAATTACCGTAACAATGCGGGACAGTCCAACAACAGCAGGTCCTACTATTTACGCATCTTCTTATGATTTCATGTTATATCTCTCATGCTGACACTATGTTAATCTCTACCAGGAACCACGGTAACGGAAGGGACCAGAACCACAGGGGTTCTCAGCCCAACCGTTCAGCTAACACTGGTAAGCATCTTACGACGTTTACGTCCTATACTCGTGCATATACCTTATTCTTAACACGTTATGTCATCAGCATGCCCTCAGCAAGCAAGAACTCCTGCTGGAGGATTCACTCATCCTCTTTGCAGCACCTGCCATCGCAGACACCCTGGCCCATGTCGTCGTGACTCCGAGGCGTGCTACAAGTGCGGCCTCCCTGGCCATCGTATGAGAGATTGCCGTAAGGGTGAAATGGAGGGTACTTCGGGTCATGCTGATACTAAACCGCCTCCTACCACTGGGCGTGTCTACACGACATCGCGCGATCAGGCAAACAAATCTTCAGGTACCATTACTGGAATTCTGTATATGTACGGCCAGGCTGCATGTGTTCTTTTCGACACGGGTGCCACTCATTCAGTTGTTTCCACTACTTATGCTAAGAACATCAGGACACTTCCCTTGCCATTAGAAACTAAGCTTACCATTTCCACGCCTCTGAGGGACTCTGTATTAATAACTCATGTATACAAGAGTCTTCCTCTAGAGTTTGACGATAAAGTTCGTGCAGTAGATGCACTTCCTCTAGACATGATTGAGTTTGATATGATTCTCGGCATGGATTGGCTATCCAAGCACCATGCTACCATAGACTGCCACTCTTATCGAGTGATCTTCGGCGACATTAATGCACCAGAGTACATCCATAACGGGTTCATACCCGGACGGTCTGTACAAGTCATATCTACCTTGCAAGCACGTGCATTACTGTCACATGGCTGCGAAGGTTATCTCGCTACGGTTCATGACATGGATGCTGAATCCCCATCGATTCAGGATCAACCTGTAGTTTCAGAATTTCAAGACGTCTTTCCAGATGAACTTCCAGGCATACCACCTGCAAGAGAAGTGGAGTTCAACATCGACCTTGTTCCAGGAGCTGAGCCAATCTCTAAGGCTCCGTATCGTATGGCTCCCATAGAGCTAAAAGAACTGAAGGACCAATTGCAGGAACTTCTTGAACGAGGGTTCATTAGACCGAGCGCATCTCCATGGGGCGCACCGGTCTTGTTCGTTAAGAAGAAGGACGGCAGCATGCGACTTTGCATTGACTACCGTGAACTTAATAAGATTACCATCCGCAACAGATATCCACTGCCACGTATAGACGATCTGTTTGACCAACTTCAAGGAGCCAAACACTTCTCAAAGATCGATCTAAGGTCAGGCTACCATCAGCTAAGGGTTAAAGAGCAGGATATTGCCAAGACTGCTTTTCGTACCCGCTATGGCCATTATGAGTTTGTAGTCATGCCATTCGGCCTGACTAACGCTCCAGCAGTATTCATGGATCTAATGAACAGAATCTTTCATGAATTCCTTGATAAATTTGTCATTGTATTCATCGATGACATCTTGATATTCTCAAAGTCCACGGAGGAACACGAAGATCATCTCCGTACTGTACTACAGATTCTTCGTCAGAAGCAGCTGTATGCGAAATTCTCCAAGTGTGAGTTCTGGTTAAACAAGGTGGCGTTCTTAGGTCACATTGTATCAGCAGAAGGGATCACTATGGACCCAGCGAAGGTTGAGGCTATCACTAAATGGCCAAGACCAACATCAGCGACAGAAGTCCGCAGTTTCTTAGGCTTAGCTGGATATTATCGAAGATTCGTGGAGAACTTTTCTCGGCTGGCATTGCCTCTCACCAAACTGATGCGGAAAGGAGAGAAATTCGTCTGGACGGAAGATCGAGAGAAGAGCTTCGAAGACCTAAAGCAGAAGTTAGTATCTGCACCTATTCTTACTCTCCCATCTGGTACAGGTGGATTTCAGATCTATAGCGATGCATCGGGGAAGGGACTGGGCTGTGTTCTCATGCAACATGGGAAAGTGATCGCGTATGCTTCACGGCAGCTTAAGCCCTATGAAGAAAACTACCCTACGCATGACCTGGAACTTGCTGCAGTGGTGTTCGCATTAAAGATATGGAGGCATTACTTATACGGAGAATCATGCGACATTTTCACGGATCACAAGAGCTTGAAGTATATCTTCACACATCGAGAATTGAACATGAGACAAAGGAGATGGTTGGAACTGTTGAAGGATTATGATATTAACCTACAGTATCATCCCGGGAAAGCTAATGTAGTAGCAGATGCCCTCAGCAGAAAGTCCGGAATGATAAATGGCATTGAGATCAAGGAACAAAACATAAGGGACTTGGAGCGGCTTGACATTGAAATCATGGTACGTGGGCAGCACGGATACTGGGCGAATCTTACAGTAGAACCTGAGTTACTGACTAGGATCAAGGAAGCGCAGAAGGATGATGGAGAGATTTGGGCGATAATTCAGAATTTGGAGAAGCAGACAGAATTCAGAATGGACGCAGACGGTATCATTTGGCAGGGCACGAGACTTTGTGTTCCTGATAATCAAGAACTCCGGGAAGCATTGTTAGCTGAAGCTCACAGCTCCCCATTTTCTATACATCCTGGGTCGACAAAAATGTACCATGACATCAGACAGCACTTTTGGTGGAGTGGTATGAAACAGGATGTAGCCACGTATGTCTCCAAATGTCTTACCTGTCAGCAGGTTAAGATTGAACATCAGCGATCTGGCGGTCTCCTTCAACCGTTGGATATTCCAGAGTGGAAGTGGGACAAAATCACCATGGATTTTGTTACCGGTCTTCCGCCTACCAAGAAGAAGCACGATGCTATTTGGGTCATCGTTGATCGACTCACTAAATCAGCTCATTTCTTACCGATACGCAAGGAAGATCCGGTAAGTAAACTCGCAGATACGTACAGAAGGGAGATCATGAGACTCCACGGCACTCCCTCCAGCATCGTCTCAGACAGAGATCCTCGTTTCACGTCGCGATTCTGGAAAGGTCTGCAAAAAGCTTGGGGTACACAACTTAAGCTGAGCACAGCCTTTCATCCTCAAACGGACGGACAGTCGGAGCGAACAATTCAGACATTGGAAGATATGTTAAGGTCGTGTGCGTTGGAATGGACAGGTGATTGGGACGATTACATCTGTTTAGTTGAGTTTGCATACAACAACAGCTGGCACGCAAGTATCAAATGTGCTCCTTTCGAAATGTTGTATGGCAGAAAGTGTCGCGCTCCAACTTGCTGGGATCAAGTGGGAGAGCGAACACTTGAAGGACCAGAGATTATAGAAATGACCAACCAGAAGATTGAGGTAGCTAAACAGAAACTGCAGGAAGCACGATCACGTCAGAAGAGTTACGCCGATAAGCATCGTAGGGACATACATTTTAATGTGGGAGATCACGTCTTCCTCAAGGTTTCGCCGGCACGTGGTGTTAAACGCTTCGGGATCAAAGGAAAACTCAGTCCTCGGTTCATCGGACCATTTGATATAGTTGAACGAATCGGCGAAGTATCTTACCGATTGGCGTTACCTCCTCAGCTTTCGCACGTGCATAACGTGTTTCATGTGTCCTTACTCAGAGGGTACAATTATCATCCCCTTCACATGGTTCAGTATCCACTGGAACAGATACGTGAAGATCTCACGTTTGTAGAAGAACCCGAACGAGTACTCGACAGGCAAGAACGAGTCATGAGAAGGAAGACGATTCCATTCGTCAAAATCCTTTGGAGGGACCATACCGAGCGGGAAGCCACTTGGGAAACAGAGGAGTCTATCCGGGCTTCTTACCCTCACTTCATATTTTGAGTTCGGGTATGTCACTTCTTTTCAGCTTACTTTATCTATAATTCGGGGACGAATTATTCTTTTTAGGGGGGAAGAATTGTAAAACCCGCATGCTTTTACCATGAATAGTGCCCTTAAGATCGTACGTTCTAGATTAAAACTTACCTCATGTAGTATTGATCACATTCATGTGCTAATAATCAAGCAAGTGCATACGTGTATGTCATGACAAGTATCGATTACGTACGAACCCATGATAAACAGTTAATGATATATCACGTGAACATAATTAAATCATGAACACCATTTAAAATACTAACTAAATAATTACGTAAATACTTATAATATATTTACGAGCGTTAAGTTTATGATAAACGACACGTTACATGAAACAGAAACACGTTAAACACGAGCACGTTAACCACGAACGAACACGAAACATCGGGGCACGAGAAAGGTACGGGTACCCCATGTGGGGCCCCCATACCCACGGCACACATGCATATAATGGGCTTAGCCCATGGACTTTTCAAGTTAAGGGGGGGTAAAGTGTTAAACATGTTTTCATTTTCATTTTACAAGAAATAAACTAAAAACCCTAAAAAGAGTTTTCTCCTCTTCCTTTTGCCTCCTTTGTGCCGCCACCTATACACCATCATAAGGGGGTGTTTGATTGATTTTGATCTTGAAAACAAGTGTTAGAATACGTGTTTGTTCATCCTTTTTCCAAGCTACATAGTGGTATACCTTTCTAACCCTTCTTTTTAATTCTTTTTAATTCTTTTGATCTTTGATTATTTTCATGAACATGTTATTATTTTTCTTATGAAAACAAGATAATTAATCATTGATCTAACATGTTTTGGTATTAAATAAAATCAAGGAATGATTTAAAAGGGGTGTTGTTTCTAGCCGCCTAGCAAAACAAACCCGAGGGGGGTTTGGTTTGCTATTGCCGCCACCACCAAGACCACAAATGGTCTTGGTTGGCTCATGTGGGACCCACGGCAGCAAGGGGACACGTGTGCCCCGGGTTTGGCCCGGGGTACGGTGTCGAATTCATACCCGGTTCACGGTTCGTTGGTTAAAATCATGATCTATGTTACATGTAATTTTTATGAATCATGAACTTAGGATATAATTAATTAATAACATGAAATATTAATTAAATCATGACTTAGGTTATTTTAATTATTAGTTTATCATGACATTAATTTAACCTAAGTATTTTATGTTATAAGTTATAATTAATTAATTATTAAAACATGCCTATAATTAATTAATTTAGACATGACTTAGGTTATATTATTATTAATAATAATACACATGTTAACCTAAGTATTTTCATTTCATTTTAATTATACATGTTATACTTTAATTAAAATGCTTAACCTATAGTTTAATTAAAATACATGAAATAATAATTAAACTATGCACTATATCATATGACTTATATGTTAGCTTATATAATTAGCTTAATTCTAATTATGGAAACTTCTATTTATAGAAACTTAATTAAATAAGGCAACTAATCTAATTATGGAAACCTTCTATATATGGAAATCAATCTAATTCAGGCAGCTAACCTAATCATGGCAACTTTCTATATATGGAAACTTATTTAATTAAGGCAGCTGATCTATTTTTGGAAACTTTCTATTTTTAGAAACTAATCTATTTTAGGCAGTAAATTCTATTTTTGGAAACTTTCTATTTTTGGAAACTTTCTATTTTTGGAAACTTTCTATTTTTGGAAACTTTCTATTTTTGGTAACTTTCTATTTTTGGTAACTTTCTATTTTTGGAAACTTTCTATTTTTGGAAACTTTCTATTTTTGGAAACTTTCTATTTTTGGAAACCTGCTATTTTTGGAAAGTTACTTATTATTATACAGTAAGTATATTAATACATGAAACACCAGTAATACTTAATCAGATAAACCAGAAATACAAGATAAACACAGTTTAAGGCTTAAAACAGTGAACCATGACCTAAAACATACCAAATCAGCTATAACAAGACACAGAACCCAGTACGTAATCAGTGAATCGATACTTATACACGTGTGTATTCATGTAGCATTAGTGATCCAGAAGTAGGAGTCTTTCTTCCGTTCATTTCACTGGACTTGAGGTACGGATTCCCGTCCTTTCAGTATGGACATTCTTTCCTTATTAGGATTTCCCCGTATGCAGCCAACTGTTTTCCCCAGCATTTGTTTTATTGTTTTGAACTGCTTATGTTAATTTAGCATAAACTATAGCCATATACAAGCATGACCAGTTTCACCTAGTTATGGAGGTACCATAACCATAGCATTGGAGGCACCGATGTTATGACTTCCCCACGGCGGAGTGATTGCTCGTGGCGTCCCTTTTCAGTTTGGCCATATTATTATATCAGTCGGGGCGTATGGGTGCATCCTAGTTACATGTTTTATTCAGTTTATCATGGTGAATGTGGTGTGTGCCTTGCACCCTTCACAAGGAGCTGATCCCTCCTACCCAAATCAGTATATTGATTAGAGGCATCCCCTCTAATCAGCATGATGAGGTCACCCCTCCAAGTATTCATGCACGTGACCTTTTCATGACCTATATGGGCTATGGTATATATATGTTAAAACAGTTTTCACAGGTTAAACATAAGGCTTTTCAAACTATAAAACCAGTTTTCATGTTACTTAACCAGTTTACTCAGTACTTAGTCTTCCGCTGTTATATGTTACATGCTTATCCTATATCATGCTTTATTGTACATCCGTGCACTGAGCGTCTTGCTCAGCCGTTTATCTCTTCATGTTCCCAAAACGGCAGGTACTCAGGGACGCTCGTAGATCTGAAACGTAGGTGCATATGGATTGGAAGCTTTACTGTCTTTCTTTACTTTATGCATTTCCTTTACTTTGATACAGTTGCTTTGGACATTGTTTCGTCCTTCCTTTTACAGTATTTATGTTTGTGTGTGATGAGCTTTACTTTGGGATACCGATGTTTGATTCCGGTATTTCCTTTTATGGTTGAATAATGCTTAGACATTTATCCTTGTATGCTTTGATGACACGCCATGATATGCGTAATATTCCATTTCCAAAATGGGGTGTTACATTGTTCCTCCTTGTAATTGTGTGGATGACTTTTGGTTCCAGTCATATGCCTTGAGTAGGCACTATCTGGGTACTAAATAGGCTTCCTGAGATCACACTACACAAGTTAAGGAAATGGTCAGTTTTGTTTTGAAACCCACCTTTGATGGGTGGGTGTTTTAGACCTAGAAGGTGTTCTTGATCTGAATGATCCTTTAGATGAGGATGAATAGGATTTCTCAGAAGAGGAAGGAGAGGATTGAACCACTATATATGATTGTGATCAGATGTAGTGTGGACATTACTTACACAAGTTTCACAACATTTAACAATAGAGTTTAGGTTCCTTGGTTTGATGCCCCTTCTGAGAGAGATAACTTGATTATGTCCATGAGTGTCATGGTCATAACTTCTACAAATATCACAAACAAGATAGTAGTGACAGTCATCTGAGTGATGATTGCCCATACCACAATGAATGCATTGTGGGAAAGGCATATTTGGCCTAGAATGAGATGCTTCAGTATTGTGAGCATCAACACTAGTTTTAGCAAGCATATACTGAGTATGTTCACAAGTTCGATGGTCAGTCCTCTCACATTTAGTACAATAAATCACTTTTAGGTAAGTTTCACTGAGATGGTTGTTTAGACCACATAGATCACAAGCCCTTTTAAATTATGTCTTGTACTTGTAATGGGGAGAGTTTGAAGGTTCATCTCTGAATCGAGTTGGTGTATGCTTCTGTCTGAGTTGCAATTTGAGATCATTAATCTCTTGCATGACAAGAGACATTCTCTCATCTTCCTCAGATCTAGCATACTTCAGTTTATTTGTTGAAACTGAAGAGGTAGTTCCCATATGTGAACCTTCAGCAGGAGCTGAAGAGTTCTTTGAAGTGTCAATTTTGACATGTTTGGGGTACCTACCCTTGCGTGTTGTGTGAGACTTGATGATTGACTAGATTGATTTTGGTCCAGTAAGGGGTTCAACACCAGCCAGCTTATCGAAAGGAGGAAGTGGGGTACTTACTTCATTCTCTAAATCATCATCTGAGTCATCTTTAGTAATTGAAGATTCAACAGGTGCTGAAGTGTCAGCATTTGCTTGCAACTCAGGAAGAAGAATACGTCCAGTGTCATGATTTGGTATATTCTCTTCACCTGACCTTACAACGTCAGGGATCGAGCTACCATCCTCATTTGAGGCTTTGAAAAAGACAATGGAGTTGGTGCTGGAGGATCCTTCAGCACCAAGCATTTTCCTTTTTGAGTAGGAATTTGTTCATTGATGCATTGATTTACCCTATCTGATTTTCTAAGCCAAGATTTAACAATATCTTTTGCTTCTTTTAGTTCAACTCTTAGGGAGTTATTTTCATCAAGAATCTCTTTGTTCAATTGTTGAAAAGTAAGTGCATCAATTTTAGCTTCTTTTAACTCTATTAGCTTACTTTCAAAACCATCAAGTTTTAGAACAAGTTTATGATACTTTTCAAGCAAGTTGTTTCTTTGTTCTTCAACAAATTTTAGATCAATACACAGGTAATCAAAGACAAATTTAATTTCATCCTTAACTTCTCATTCAAGAAGAGTTTGTACCTTTTTTATTGTGATATTGACCCTATTCACCATTTTTGGCACTTTCTCTGGCCACAACATTGGAGTTTGAACTTTCATCATCAACAAGTGCCATTAGCACTTTCACATTCACCAATTCATCATCACCTTAAGAAACATCTTTTTCATCCCATTCATAAGATTTAGCAATGAGTCCTTTGTTCTTATCTTGCTTGGGAGCCTTTGAGGAAGATCTTTCAGTGCTCACGAGTTCCAGTCTAGCCTTGATTTTTCTGTATTTTGCCTTAAAATCTTTTCCTGGTCTAAGTTCAACCCTGTTTTGCTGAAATGAAGTTGAAGCAATTTGTTTTGGTTGAAATGAAGATTGACCAGATGGTCTTGATTGAGCTGGTGAGGAATAAGAAGGAATGGATGTTTTGGAATAACAATCCCTAGCAAAGTGACCAGTCCCACATTTATAGCATTCAGTGTCAATTGAAGCTTTTGTGGTGCTGGAGAACTTGCCTCCTTTCTTAAAGAACCTTCTAGACTGGCCAGAAGTGCTCTTTCATGAAATTCCTCTTTGAGGTCATTCAGATATTCCTCACTAGTTCTTGTGTCTTCTTCATCATCAAGACTATCTTGGTAGTCTTGGATGACAGCTTCACTAAAGAAGGTTGTAGACAAGGGTGTAGCAATGGTTAATGCTTTACCCTTGCTTGAGCCTTCATAAATCCTATCAACTAGGTTTTCTTCATGTTTGAGTTTCCCAAAAAGAGAGGCCAGATCACAATCTTTAATGTGATTAGCATTTCTCAAGCTTTGGCCGAATCCGAGCCACTTTTTTGGCAATGCATTAACAAAAAATGTGTTGATTTTAAGTTTTGAAAGCTCAACACCATCATTCACAAGTTCATTAATCAGTGCTTTGTATCTGATGAATGTCTGTGTGAGGGTTTCCCCTTCTTTGTACTTGAAGGTGTTGTATTGAAGCTTTAATTCCATGATTCTTGTTTCTTTCACATCAGAGGGTCCCTCATGATATAGAATAAGGTCATCCCATTTAGATTTTGTTGTTTTGCAATTCACAATAAAATTCATTTGGTCATCTGGAAGCACAAACATGATGAGACTTTTGAGACGCTGGTCTAGGTTAGCAGCTTTTCTCTCATCAGTAGTCCATTGTGCTTCAGGTTTTTTATTATCCCCAACCATGAGAACAAATGGACCATTTTCAATGATTCCAAGGAATTGAGGTTCAATCCCAACCATGTGGACAAGGAACCTCTTCTTCCAGTTTGTGAAATTAGCTAACTCTAGGACATGAGTAGCATTGAGTTGCCATGCCTATAATCTAGGGTTTATGGTATAACTTGAGCCATTTTTGGATCTTGATTTGAAAACTTTAAATGAGCAGTTTAATAAAATAAGAGTTTAGCTAATCAAACTGCTCTGATACCACTTGTTGGTCCTTTGTAAATCGTTATTACTTATCAACCTTAAGTAATAACTCTTTATGAAGACTCAAGTGTGTTGTTTTAACAATAGATAAGAACTATGAACAATTAAAACAACAATACCAATAAATTTTCAACGTATAGACTTTTGAGTCAAATAAAGAATCTATAACCCACTTTGTTTGCAGTGGTTGAATGACAATGGGTTGTGATCTCCTCTACTTAAACGTATAACCAAAGTTAAAGTCTAAGCTCCAATCTAAACGTTCATATGCTTCTTGGCTATATGGTTTAGTTGGTATCGAGAGAGAAAGGTTTTCTAGAGTTTCTACTCTTATATTGGTTAACCCTTTCTATCTTAATGTACACTTCTTTTATAGGCAGTGTAAAACTAGGGTTTGCCTTTGCATGTTTCAATGCATGAGTTTATCCAGTGGGTGGTTGATGCCCATTCTAGATAAACAGTACAAAGTACATAATAAACTATTCTAGAAAAGATAAAGGTTTTACTTATAGCTAACTATACAAGCAACCTACTTTGAATTAAAGTTATATTTCATGCCTAATGCAAACCATCAGAATAATGAAGAGTCTTTAGTATCCTAGAGGAGATCGACAGCATTCAGTTTGGTATTGTCAAACCAAACTGAACTGAAAGCTCTTCTTCAGTACTTGTTCTTCAGCAACTAGACCGCCCAGTACTTGAAGCAAAGACTCCTTTGTCTTCTAAGTTAACTGGAAGAGGAATGCTGAACATTCTTCAGCTACAAAGTCTTCAATAGGAACTTTGTTCCTCTGGTCATCATTCAGCAGACTGGCCTTACTGCTGAGCATAAAACACTTAGGGGGATTTTATATTCAAACCCTAGAGTTGCTTCAAGGTCAGTAAATTTTGACCCAACATAGTGAGATAAATGTGTTTGATTAGGCAATCCTAACTTCTTGATTGTTCAAATTAGTATTTAGATTTGCATATCTACCAGTTATGTGCAAATAAGTTTTGTAAAAATAGGATATTGTTATTATCTATAAGGTAATTGAAAAATCAAAATGAATAGCTTGATATTATTAGTATAAAGTTATTATCTATTATATATAAATTATTATTAGTTTATAAAATTTTTTATTTTGTTCATATAATATGAATATGAATAAAGTTATAAGAAAAGTTTCTACGTTTTATATAATAGACTGCTTATAGTATAGAGTATGTTGTTTGTAACACTAATATATATGATGGTGTAAGTTTTAGACTTACAATTCAGTTTTTAAAATATGTCATAGGATGAACATTCAGTTTATTGTAGAAGCAAATCAAAGGAACCTCCAGACACAACAGGTATTAACGGCCACGTTTACTGACCAACTTTACACCGGTTCTCGTGAGTTATATATAATACATAACAAAGGTACAAAACATAAAGTGCCTATAAGGAAGGTTGTGAACTCTCGTAATTATGGACTACATTCTAAAGCATGGAGGAATTTTCAAAGTGATAGTTACTGTGTAAGGATTAAGTGGTTCCATTTTGTTTGGCAAGGATTGAATGAGTATTACGTGACAGCATACCATAGTAATGGTAGAGAATGCAATGGTTATAACCTTGCAAATGTGGGATATAGGCAGCGGAGATGTTTAGTTGTTTTAGAAAACATCATTGAAACTCCGGTTAGTAAATGTTTTCTATTATCATTCTAAAGAAAGAATATTTGACTCAAATATATGTAGTTCTCCTACTAACAACAGGAATTTATTTGAAACATTGTTTTGTAGCTGCTTCCTGGTTCTTTTTTCTAAACAAATGTGGGTAACCAAATAAATGTTAGGGTTAGTAACGTAGTGTCTATAACTGTTAATAGACGTCGTGTGGAGATGATTGATAACGATAGTTATGGGCATATGTTTTTGTGTGAGGCATGAGATGCATTATGTGTGGGGGATGATATTGAAGCTAGAACAGTTTTAGTTTTCACAAATCTTTTGAATAATGAAGTTTCACTGGTAGCATTTGGGCCAAACGGGTTTGCACACGCTTGGAACATGTTGAGAGAATGGATCTAAATGACGATGCTCCATTCTGGCGAAGCCTAATTGATGAAGGTAAATGTATCTTTAAAATAAAGTGTGCTTAATAAAGTAATAAAAATAAATTTAAAACTATATTAACTGGTTAATTTGATTCATTTATGTGACTTGTAGATTCCCGAATGAGACACAGGTGTGAATGGTACAATCATAATGAACAACATGATGATGAGAACCAAACTTTCTATCAACCGATTATGGCATATGTTATTGATAGAAAACGTTTGGTAAGAATTTATTACTTCAAATTGGCTTAATATATATTATAGAGTACTTACGAAATTTTACTTTTTAAATTTAGACTATCCCTTCAAAGTTTGTTACTCCACACCAAATGATTAGGTTCCATAATGCCATGTTACGACAATGTGGATCTGAAATTTTATGTGGATGTGGATTTAGAAATTCACAATAAAGAACCAGATCGAAGAAACCACATGAACATAAAGGCTGACTGGAGGAGCATTGTTCAAGAATGTGGGTTTGAAGATAACAAAACAGTGTGGTTCAAGATAGTTTATTTCATTGTGGATGATGAACAGACAGTTGATGATGAAGATCCAGTGATGATACCCTTAATAGACATGTGTTAGATGTCTAATGTTGGAAACTTCTTGAATATATTTTGTCGCTTGTCAGAAGTGTCAAACACTTTAGTTACCGTTATGTATTCTAGGGTCGTAATATCTAGACATTATGTTATGTAAGACTTGTGGTTTCTGTTTTGAATACTCTGACCTAGTTTATGCTATAATGTATGTTTTATTATGCATTTTGCTTTGTTACTTGTTATGTATTTATTTATTTCATTAATTAAGTTAGTATTCTGCATTTTTCTTTGTTAATTGTTAAGATTTAAATTGGTATTCTGATATGTCTATTCTTTCTAGATATGCAGGTCATTATAAGACCGTGTTTTTGGTGAATATCGGGATTCAACTTTGATTCTTCAACAATTAGGTGGAAAATGAGGATTGCAAGGTATATATATATTAAACCTCAATTATTAAATTCCACTTAAGTTTTTACCTTTATATAATAGTTAGGTAATCCTATAAGTTACTTTATGCTTGTCCTATTAGAAACATTATGTATGTAAGTTAGATAATTCATATCCTATAAGTTTGTTTATGTTGATCATATAAGTTATCACTACTATATAATAGTTAGGTAACCCAATAAGTTAGTTTATGATGATCCTATTAGAAAGATTATGTATATAAGTTAGTTTATCATAATCCTAAAAGTTTGTTTATGCTGATCATATAAGTTATCACTACTATATAATAGCTAGGTAATCCTATAAGTTAGTTATTTGGTAACTTGATATGTTATTAAGTTGAACTTGTGCTCAGAATAAAGGGATTTCAGAATATCCATCAATTGATTAAAAAATATAAATGTTAAACACAAATTGTTAAACAAAAGAAGTATGTAAACATAAATTGTTAAAACAAAAAAAATATCAATTTATTGATTAAAAACATAAATGTTAAACACATTGTCTAAACACATGTGCCAAATTAGTCTATGCAACAGACTCAACTCAAACAAACCGAGACAAAAAGTATGAAGTCAATCAGAGAAAAACTTGAAAACATACTGAAAGTTAAACACATGGGATGATTAGGCTGATTCACTTTAGCTCACCATCCTTCTCAGCTTGTTTCTCAAGTTTAACAGTAATAATTTCCTGATGAACAATTGAATCATCAACCTTATCAGCTTTAGAAATGTCTTCAAGCTTAACTTTGACCAAAGTGTTATGCCCTCCGTCTTCGTCCACAATAATTGTAATCTTATTAGCAGTCTGGTCATTCTCATCATCTTCCGTGTCATATTCAGAATCCGAAATATCAACAACAGTTATACTGCGCTCAATAGTACGAGAGCGTTTCTTTCTAAAACCACCACTTGATGAGTCAAAATCACCAGTTGATGGTGATTCAAGTTGTAGCCTCCTTGTAAGGCTAAGATCAACAGACTTGGAAGATTTTATTGGAACCGACGGAGTTGTGATCTCATCGTCGGTATCCTGTAATGTAAAATTCAAAAAAATATCAAATATATGCAGTAATAAATTATTGAATATTTATTCATTTAACTGTTTTTAAAGTATTATACCTCATCGTCACAAAAATCTAGTCTCCATAAATTTATAATCTCTTTGTCTGCAGTGACTTTCTTACATCTGTAAACATGGGTTTTGTTATTGCAATTGAATTCAGAAAATTGGACCCTAAAGAGAAATTTCTTCTCAATAATGCCATTCAGTTCATCAGGGAAATGATTTTCATGATTGGTACCATGTTTTTCAACTAATTCCGAAGCGGTAAACCCAGGCATCTTTTGAATATTACCATCAAAAACACAAATTTGTGCACTACCCGTGTCATAATGAACACGAATTATAAGCTTGAAGCTATTTAAAAAAAATCGGTATAAGTATAATTAATATAAACAATATGTGTATAAAAATATACAAAATGCCTTGTAGAATCATATCGGTATGCAAATTGTTCCTTTCTCAAATGCTCACTGCACCACCAAAGTTTTTTTTCGATTTGTTACCATGACCAGTAGCAGGACCTTTGGAATCTACAGAAAACACTTTCCTACTACAAACTTTGCATCCATGATAAGACCAACCTTTTTCATACTTAATGCTGTGAACTTTAGCATAGACGATACACTCGCCATCCTCTATTAAAAATAAGAAAAAAAATATGTTACAAACTAACTATCTTGAATTGTATATTATGGAATTACCAAAGAATCTTATGTTGATCCCAAACTTAGATCGATTAGCTTTGTGTATACGAGATTAGATCAAGTATAACACGTAGAGAAACCTTTGTATATGCTTTGTGAATCTAAGTGTTATGCGGAATTTAACACTTAAACAAGAACACATAAGATATAAACAAACTTTCACTTTGATTATTAATGTCGAACTTGCTTACAATGAAAGATGTTTATGAACGAAAACTTATGTAAAACTTGATATTGAACATTAACCTAAAGGCCTTCTTTTATAGACTAAGAAGCCTTGTACAATAAGCTACGTATCAACTATTCTAGGTAAAGATAAATATAGAAAATACATTATCGTTTCTATCCTTACTAGAAGTATTCTAGAATATAATAAACGTGTAGCTTATATCTTCTATCAGTGCTTGTCTTCAATCTGTCAACGCTTGACTTTAACTTGTCAACGCTTGAGCTGTCAGCGCTTGCTTTGTTCCTGTCAACGCTTGTTTTGTTCTTGTCAGTGCTCAAGTAATCTGGCCTTAATTTATTCCCAACAATCCTCCCCTAAACTTGATATCCACTCTTATGATCAAGTTTCTGAATAAGCATTAAGAACTTGGAGGAGTCTGACAAATCTTATCATATTGGTAATGAATAAATCTGATCAAATCCTTTGCCACGTCACTTGAATAATCTATCTCCAGCTGAGTGTCCTTCATCTTTTCCAAAATAGCCTTGGATATGAAATATTGAGCATCCACAAGTAGATACTCAGCAAACTTTGTAGAACTCAAATGGTATACACCAGCAGCTGAATATAACCTCCATTGAAGACCACTGAGGTCATCTTCAAGATCCTTCCATATTTCAGGATCTTCCTCATTTGTCCCACACATTCTTTTGAATGTGGTCCAAAGTTTTATTCCATTAGCTGAAGTTGGTGCTTCAGCCTCATACTTGGTCTCTAGCAACCTCCAAAGGTCCACCAAGTCTTCTCTATCACAACTTGCAAATAAAGATATGAGAGTGGTAAAAGTGTGTACCTCTTTACCAAATCTGCCAATCTTCCAGAATCCACATTCATCCTCATCATAACTCACAACTGGATTCTTGGAGTCTAATGGTAACACCTGCACCATATCTGAAGCTTCTAATGGGGAGAGCTTGAGGCTCTTTCTTATAACTGCTTCACTTGGATATAGTGGATCCATATCTTTTGGAAACTCAAGTTTAAATCCCTTCTTCACTGGCCTGGGAATCATCATAGCTTTCTTGATTTCCATTTCTTATGCAAGTTGCTCCTTTCTTTCATCTGAAAGAAGTCTGAGAGTGTTTGCTTCCTGCACTCTCACCCAAATAGGATAAGCCCTATGTTCCAACTCATCAAATGTCAAAGCCTTCAACTTCTGATGTGTCCATCCAACTCCATGACATCTGAGAAACATAAAGTATAGCTCTCTTCTATCCCTTTTAAACTCTGAGAGAATATTGCTTGCCTTGTGCTTCAAAATCACCTTACAATCCTTCTGAACTCTAAGAAGAAGCTCCAACCCCCATATTTGATCTGAAATGGTCAAGTCTGGATTATCCATGCAGCTTTCTTCCCAAGAATTGTACATTTGAACCACCTCTGGCATGTCAAAGTCAACCTGCAATTTTAAGTCTCTCAACTTTTCCCTAGCAAGCTCATCACCATACTCAAGCCTTTCTGGTTCTATAATCATCACACTTGAGTCTGAGCTAGCTCCATCACTTTCTTCTTCAGAAGTCACAACAAATGGTGAATTTTCCTTTTCACCTTGTTCCATCATTTGTTCAGCCAATCTTCTATCAAATTCAACTTGGACTGCATCCTTTGGAACAATTTCTTCTACCAATTTACCCTTACCCTTATCTGATGGTGCAATGATTGGTAAGGTAGATGGTAATACCTGAGTAGGAACCTCCTTGATGATAGATGATGACTGGAATACATCACCTTCATGTGCAGGTCTGTCAACGCCCAAATTTATCCTATCAGCGCCCAAAATACTTCTATCAGCGTCCAAAGTTGCCTTGTCAACGCTCAAATATTTTCCCTCAGCGCCTTGTGTAACCTCTCTCAACATAGCTATAAATGATAAATTTAGATTGGTTGGAGAGATTAAGGACGTATCAAAACCTGTTTGTTCCTTCAAAGTTGTAAGGGCTTCAGCAATATCCATTGATTGACCATCTTGGCTGCCCTTATCACTCAGATTTCTTTGATCTTCCTCCCCTTTGGAAGACTCCTCCATACCCCTCCTAGCATGATCACTCTCCAAAACAACAATCCTCTCCCTCAATTGCTTGAGTTCAAGGCCTTGTGAGCTGACAATTTGTACTAAGTCTGCATTTTGCTTTTGCAAGCTAATGCAGACTACCGTCAATTCCAAAAGAGTCATTGGTTCCAGTCTGCCCTCTTCTAAAATGGGGATTTGACCTCCCAAGTCAGATTCATTGGGCATGGATGAGGACTTAATTATGGTGGGACTGCCTTGGCCAGCATCTAAGCCAGAACCAATAGTCCCAGCCTCATCCAGGTCACCAGCCACACTTGTGGTGGTGGTTCTCTCTGCTTCATGGCTAGGACCACCAGAGGAGAACACTCCAGTAGTCCTTTGGCGTTTTATCAACCTATATTCAGGTGGTGTGGAAGATGGTGTGGAAGAATGGGTAGATGTGGGTTGGTTAAGGGGTGTTTGGGATTGTGAAGGTTGTGTGTCAGCGTTGGAAATAGGCACATCAACGCCAACATTTGATGTGTCAGCGTCAAAGGGTTCTTGGTCAAGTTGCATTTGTTCAGGTGAGGGTAAAGGTTCAGGAATGGGTTCAAGTTGTGGTTGAGGGTCAATTTGAGGTTGGGGGTCTGGTTGGGGTTGTGCTGCTGTAATAACAGCAAGCATGGCTGGGGTTAAAGGTAAGTCTCTATGGGGTGGTGAATTCATCTTTGTAAAAATAGCTTTCTTTTGCTCAGGGATCTTATAAAAATCATTGTGATCCCTTGAACAGTATCCTTGATCATCAAAAACCATTTGCAGAAAACGGGGATAAGCTAAAGTCATTTTTGTCCCCTTGTTTTTACACATCCCTTCAAAAATCATTTTAGAATAGTTATATTTTTGCCCTGTTGCAATGCACACAATAGCACTGGCAATGGATCTATTGACCTCATTGTGTGCAATACATTTGGGACTCAAACATTGAAGGAGGATGTGGATGAGGTACTTCCAGGCTGGGGGAAATTCCTGCTTATGATACTTATTAAGAGCACCTTCATCAGGAAAAGGATATCCCAAAGCCCTAAGCCCTTGTTCTATTTCATTTATGGGAAGAATGGCTACACCATCAGCATCATCAAGATGCAAGGCTTGGCGTACCAAGGCCTCAGTAACCACCCAAGACCTCCCATGAACAATAGAAGTTAATGTGGTCACCCCATTAACTGTTGAGGAACTAACTGTGTTCCGAAACTGCTTAATGTGTGTGACTGGAATGAGTGGAGCATGAGAAAGAGCATACCTTAGTGGGGATGCATTCAAATACGCCACCATTTGTGTGTATTGAGGAAACAAATCATTATCAGCAACAAGACAAGCAATCATGTTGTGTTGAGACTTGAACCCCAATTCCAATTCTGCTGAGTTAAACTTTGGTGCCATTGATGAAAGCTGTTAAGTTTAAGTGTAGAAGATGAAGTTGATAAGAGAAAAGTGTTAGACAAGAATTATAGATACCCTGTTTAAAATAGTAGCCAAATTTATAGGAGAAAAAGAATGCATGTGATTGGCCCCAAAAATAGGCAAAGATTTTCAAAAACTAATCATGAAAATATTGAAAAAAAAATATAAGTTATCTCATGCATTAAATGAAAGTAACAACTCCTAAAATTACGGCTTGAAAATATGTCAAAAAGTAACAACTGGGTAGGTCCCATTGAGTGTCAACGGTAAAAAATAACCTATCAACGCCCAACGGCTATAATCTTGTCAACGTTCGCCTAAAGCCATGTCAGTGTCCAATTTGGTCACAACAACGCTTGGAAAAATCTTGTCAGCGTCCAAAAATAAAATTGTTTTAAAAAGTGAAAAATGACCTTAACAAGTAATTTATCCTAGAGAAGATAACCAAAAGCTGATAATTATTATAGGGCGGCAAGCACTGTCCAGTTATGCACACTTGCATAAGCAAGATAGACATAACAGTCCTCTAGTGTCCCTTGCTAACCAAAATTCTTAACAACAAAGTCACCTTATAAAATCCTTGTTACTCCCAGGTAAATCCCATATCAAAATCATTCCCAAGTCTCCCAACAGACCACAACCAATTCTAGGCCAAAAATGTCTTGGCAGCATGCAAAGTTGATATACTATGCATGCTACAGTGCCTCATGGTTTAGCAAAACTAACCCATACTCACCTGTGGACACAATCTAGAATTGTGATAAGAGTATCATATGGATACCCAAACATCCTAAAGGTTCCTAAAACCTCCCCTTAAACAATGATACAAAAAGTTTGCTAAAAGCATGTATGAACATAAAAATTTATGTCAAGATAGGAATGAAACATTCCAACCATCATCCATAAATAAAAACTTGTCCAAATGCTTCTTCATTGATCCATAAGCAACTCTGTAACCAATGGTATACTTCTAACACCATCTGCACATTTAGATTGAAAACCACAAAACTAACATTGTTGCTGACAGCGCCCCGATAACACATGACAGCGTTGAAGGAAGCTTTGTCAGCGTTAGACAATTATATTGCTGACAACGTTGCAAAAACACTTATCAGTGTTCAAGCAACCTTTGTCAGTGTTAGAAAAATATAGTGGAAAATCTAAATCATCAATAAGACTAATAATAATAATGCATCATCCTGTACATACTTTTACAAAAAGAATCCAAAACACATATTAAGTGAGATTAACCATTCCAATACTTGTTACCAAGTATTGAAATCTTCTAGCATCAAAAGGTTTAGTTAATAAATCTGACACATTTTCCTCAGTGTCAACCCTATCTGGTTGTATTAAACCTTTCTATAAGTAATCTCTTATAAAATGGTGTCTAATTTCTATGTGTTTGGTTTTAGAAAGATGTACAGGATTCTTAATGATGCATAAAGTACTATTATTGTCAACAAATATCTTAGTATGCATGAAATTATACCCATAGTCCAACAGCTGGTTCTGAATCCATAACACTTGACCACAACATGCTGCTGCAGCCACATACTCTGCTTCAGTTGTAGAATTAGCCACCACTGTTTGTTTCTTGCATTGCTAAGATATTAACCTGCTCCCAAGAAACTGACATCCACCAGTTGTGGATTTCCAATCAAACTTATCACCTCCATAATCACTATATGAATATGCAATCAGCTCTAATGGTGAATCCTTTGGGTACCACAAACCAAGATTAGGATAGCATCTTAGGTACCTAAAGATCCTCTTCACAGCATAAAGGTGAAATTCTTTGGGAGTCACTTGATGGCCTGCACAAGCACACACAGCAAACAAGATATGAGGTCTGGAAGCAGTAAGATACATCAAGGATCCAATCATGGATCTATAATGCATGACATCAACATCTTTCCCATCTCCAATCTTTCCCCAAGGGTTTTCTCTATCCATAGGAGTAGTAGCCCTCTTTTCATGTGGAGAAAAGCCAAACTTCTTCAAGATTTCAGCAACATATTTGTCCTGGGAGATGAAGATACCATCTTCTTTCTGCTGAACTTGTAAACCAAGAAAGAAGTTCATCTCCCCCATAGCACTCATCTTGAATTTATCTGTCATAAGCTTGGAGAAATCCTCACTCATATTTGGATCAGTAGACCCAAAAATGATATCATCAACATAGACCTGCACAAGCAACACATCCTTGCCTTTCTTCTTTGTAAACAGTGTTTGATCTATGGTGCCCCTCTTGAATCTATTGTCCACCAAATAGGTAGACAAAGTACCATACCATGCTCTAGGGGCTTGATGAAGGCCATACATAGCCTTTTTGACTCTATACACTTTATCTGGATGCTCTGGATCCTCAAAACCAGGAGGTTGCATTACATAAACTTCCTCAACAATGGTGCCATACAAGAAAGCACTCTTGACATCCATTTGATAGACTGTGAAGCCCATGCAGGAAGCATAGGCTAGGAAGATCCTAATAGCTTCAATCCTTGCAACTGGTGCAAAGACCTCCTCATAGTTTATCCCCTCCTATTGTGTATAACCTTGAGCCACTAACCTTGCCTTGTTTCTGACCACAATACCTCTTTCATCTCTTTTGTTCCTTAGAACCCATCTTGTCCCTATAGGTCTGACATATCTAGGACAATCAACCAGCTCCCAAACATCCTGAATTGCAAATTGGTGAAGCTCATCCTGCATTGCTTTCACCCAACTTGGTTCTTTGAGAGCATCAAATATTTTCTTGGGTTCTTCTTGTGACAGAAAACATGCAAACAAACATGCTTGCACAAGAGGGGTATCAACCTTCTTGTGTATATTGGCAATAAATCCACCAAGTCCTTGATGAGATCTTCTTGTCTGAACTGGAGTCATAATATCACCAATGATCTGAGATGTGGGGTGATTCTTCATTGTGGAAGTAAAAACCCCTCCTTCAAAAAGTCTGGTGTCCTCAACTTCACGCTCCATGTTTCCAATATCTTCTTCATCAGACTCTCTTTGAGCAACAGGAATCTCTTCATGAACATTGGAAGGTCCACCTTGTTCAAAACTGGAAGAGAAAAGATGCCCATAAGTGTTGTCAACGTTTGAATCTTGGTTGTCAGCGTCTGGGCTAACAGTGCTTGAAATGTTGTTGTCAACGTCTGAGCCATCAACGTCTGAATTGGTCTTGTCAGTGCTAGATTTGCCTTTGTCAACGCCTGAAGAACCATGCATGTTTGTATCTGGTGGTATTTGGAAACCACCATTATCTTGTCCAGCAGCAGCAGCAAAAGCATCTGTCCAAATGGGAATTGTGACATATTCAAATGTAGGAGATGCCTTTTCTGCTTGTGATCCAACCTTCTCATGAACCTGTGTACCTGAAACATTAACAACGTGTTCCTCCACAACATTTGAAGTTACCTTCACAATGTCTGGATTAGTGATAGGCATATAGTTTAAAGTTCTAGATAAGGGTTCCAAATCAAACAACCAATTAGGACCACTCTCAGGATCACTAGGTTTATTCTCTAAGAACCTAACATGTACTCTCTCAACAATACGTTTGTCCTCTTTAAGATAAACCCTATAACCCTTTCTCTGGACAGAATACCCCATGAAGTAACCTTCATCACCTTTTGCACTAAATTTCCCTAAGGCATCACTAGTATCTAGTACTACTACATGACAACCAAAAGGTCTGAGAAAACCAATATTAGGTTTTCTTCCCCAAAGTAACTCATAAGGTGTTTTGTTCTGAATTTTGTTAACCAATGCTCTATTTTGCACATAGCATGCTGTATTAACAGCCTCAGCCCAAAAGGCTATTAGAAAGTGAGCATCAGCCAACATTGTTCTGGCTGCTTCAATTAGGGTTCTATTTTTCCTTTCAGCAACCCCATTTTGTTGTGGGGTTCTAGCAATGCTAAATTGCCTAGTAATTCCTTTCCTGGCACAAAAATCATCTAGCTTCTTGTTCCTAAATTCTCCACCATTATCACTCCTAAGCATTTTAACCTCATTTCCAGACCTTTTCTCAATCTGAGTGAGAAAATCAATAAGAACATCAGCTGTGTCACTCTTCATAGCTAGAAAGAATGTCCAAGTAAACCTAGAAAAGTCATCTGTGACAACAAAACAATATGACTTACCATTCAAACTTTCTATATTTGTTGGACCAAAGAGGTCCATGTGAAGCATATGAAGAGGTCTGGAACTAGTATGCACCTGCTTGGACTTGAATGAGACCTTGTGCTGCTTGCCTTTAAGACATGCAACACAAGAGTGGTCATTGTGGAAGGCCTTCTCAGGCAAACCATCAACTAAACCAAGCCTCACAAGTCTATTTATATTTTTAAAGTTTATGTGCCCTAGTCTCCTGTGCCACAAATTACTTTCATCTACTGAGGCCTTAGCATAAAAACAAGACATATTGGTATTCACTTTAATCCCATTTAAATTCACATTATATATGTCCTTATGCCTAGGTGTTCTATACTCAATATATTTCTCATCAGGGATCTTAAAATCCTTGCTTAACACCAAACACTCAATATCAGTGAAAAGAACCTTATTTTTGTTATCACAAACTTGTGATACACTAAACAGATTATAATCAAGTTCTTTTACCAGGAAGACGTTTTCAAAACGCAGATTATTGGTGAGAAGGGTTCCTTTGCCTGTAATGGTGCCATAGCCCCCTCCAAAGTATACCTTATCACCATCTTTAATAGGAGTGAAGTTCGTCAGATAGTCTTACTTTCCTGTCATGTGCCTTGAGCATCCATGATACAAGAAATTTTCTATGTTGAAAAGTTCGTTTTCTCGGAATCCTCTCGAATTGATCTCTGTTTAAAGTGGAATGATTTGTTCTTGGTGTCCAAAAATGGGTTTGGTTTTCTAATCTACTAAACAGAGAAATGAGTAAAGAAAGACTTAAACTTAAAACAATCAACAATTAAAAAGTAACACTTGAATTAAATCAGGAAAATACCCTACTGAAAAATATCCTATTCGGAAAAACAGTCCTATGCGGAATAGTATACTCTATACGGAAAAGTGTCCTATGCGGAAAGTGACCCCTATTCGGAATATTCCGAATAAGAAGTCAGACAAAAAGTCTATTCGGAAAAACACAGTTTATTCGGAAAAACAACCCTATTCGGAAAATCGAGCTATTCGGAAAATAAACCTCTATGCGGAAAGTTTGACTATGCAGAATAAAAATGCAATTCGGAATAAAGTGGTCTATGCGGAAAACTGACCTATTCGGAAAACATGTGCTATGCGGAATATATAAGATATTCCGAGTAAGAGAAAATTAACAGCCCTATTCGGAATATCCCATATTCCGAATAAGGGAAATAAGAAATTGTCTATTCGGAATATGGGCTCTGTTCGGAAAGTCTGAGATGAAGAACAGTAACAGCAACGACAAAACAGGGCATACGAATTTTAATCCAAATCGACTTAAATACTCAAAAAGGTTTTACCAAACTAATTAATAATCTTTTAAATACCATAAGTAACAAATCTCAACAATAAAAACACTAAATCAACAACTTTTTAAGATCAAACTTGAATCAAATAAAAAACTTAAGAACTTGCAATAAAAGATGATGAAGATCAAGATGAATGAAAAGATGGAATTTAAAGATTAATGTAAAAGTAACAAGAGTAATGATTAAAACTTACAAGATTGAAAGGAAATTAAAAATCACCAAACACCCTAATGGTGTTGGTGATGGAACGACCCTAAGGAACTGGGAAAAGAAAAAATGAAAACTAACTAACTCCCTAAAATGTGAAGGGAGAAACTATATATAGTCCTAGTGGTTGGTTGGTGAGTGGGCTTTCTCCCTTTCTTCTTGTCTTCTCGTCTTTTCAGAAAAGTTGACGTTTTCGATTCTGATTCGGGATTTGTCGTCGATTAAATTCAACTCGTCTTTTAATTTCTTCGTTAAATAGACTTGAGTTTCTTCGACATATTAAATCTTCTATCTTTGGTCCTTTTCTTCGATAAATCTTCAAATAGGCACATTGACTTCAAATCTTGTGCATCTCTTGGACAATAGGCTTCGTCTTGAGTCTTTTTCTTCAGTAAAACCTGTGCAATCCCATGTTTTCTTTAATATTCATCCGGTTAGCTCTGAAAACACAATAAACACAAAAACCACGCATAATTCCAAACAAATGATATTAAATACGTGTTTTGGTCTTGTTTTAGCCAAAATTAAGTGGTAAAAGGATGGGTGTTTACACACCTATCAAATCCCTACACTTAATGTGACAATCCGTCAATTTATGATTGATATCTTATTCTCAATATTTATTTGAAAATATTAATTTTAATGTTATATTATGAACTCACTTATTTTTGGGAAGAAATTTGGATTTACGTCTTGAAGTAGCATCGACTACGTCTAAACCGGAGGATTCAACGTTACGTGCTTACGTTTACATACACCGTTTTGGTGACAGTCTGACATTTCAGAAAATAAATTTATCCGTGAATATTATTTTGAGATTTTAAATTTGTGTTGGTTCACAAACTCACAAATTTACGAGAAGAGATTAGGACTTACGATTTTAATTTAACGTCCTTTACGACTAAATCGGAAACCTTAGGAGTACGTATTTACGTTTTCGAACTCCGTTTTTGATGAGACAATTTTTATTAGATTCGTTTTGTGCCGTTGATTCATAATTTATAAAAACGTTTTTCATATAACGACCCGAGGGCACGTAAATCGAGGAAACTAGAATCGAGTAATAACCGTAAATTAGTGGGATGAGACAAGTATACACTTGCCCCACCCCACTCAAAGGGATGGCTAAACAATGGACACCCCACCTCATGAGGTGTCAAACTTGTAGTAAACAAGTTACACTTGTTAAGCTAACTTAACCAAGTTAGCTACACACCAACAAAAACCACTAGCACTAAACCATTTCCTTTCATTTTTCACATGCAAACCACCATTTTTCTCTCCCTTGCTCTCTATATTTCGTCCCATATACACCATAAACAACCCCCATTTGATCTTGATTCAACCATAAATCATATGTATAATTTACATATGATGAAAACCCATTGAAGTTATGAAGATTGGAGGTGATCTTAACATGTAAAAAGGAGTTTTCAAGGGAGTTTGGGGCTGATTTCTCAAGGAGTTTTCATGAAGAACAAGGGCTGATTTTTGGAGGAATCTACAAATACTTGGTGATCCTAGAAGTGGTGTTGATATCTCATAAGATTGGTTACCCAAAACCATGTCTTGTTCATCCAAAAGCTCATCATTTCATCACTTTGGTAGTATAAAGATTGTTCTCCCCATCCTCTTGTTATTTTGATTATGTAATCATGTATTTTCTTTCTTGTTGTATATGTATATGATGATAAAAATGTTGTGTGGGGATCAAGTGTTGATAAATATGATTAAAGAGATGAAAAACCATAGGTAATAAGGTTAAAATCTTGCTAAATATGATGGCTGTATAAAAACAGTAAGTAACCAAATGTTAAACTGATAAAATGGCATGGTGGAATCAATTTACAGTAAGTATTAGATGTCATACACATGTGAGAGTTGGCCATGCAATGGAATCATCAAAATGAGTGAGATATGATCAAAACAAGTTTAGAATATAAATCTGAGTTCACTGTTTTGGACGATTTTTAGAAAATAATTAAAAGCTGATTCAACAGTAGCTATATGAGAGTTAAATGGAGCACATATCATGTAGTTTATGTCATAAAAATTTGAGCTTCTATCTCTATATAGAACTCTAGATATGGCTGTTTTGGTGAACATGAAACTAAAAATCAGATTTTTAAAGAATTAATGTTTAATAGTATTATATAAGCACTCAACTAAAAATAGTATAAATGTGAATTAAAACCCACTAACTTATATAATACATTTATATAAATATGTATAAGGATAAATAAATGAACATTTTATAAAAATGGTATTCTGATAAGTTTTAAAAGTTATAAAACTATAAACATGATTTTTTACGACTTTTTCGGCTATTACCGTAAAATTAACGTTTTTGTTAAATAACACTTAGACGGTTGGACCCGTCTAATGTAAACTTTTATAAACTCATATAATTATATATAAACATATATAACAAGTAAAAACCGATAAAACCCGAACTATAAAACATACGGACATTAACGGGCTAAGTTAACGTTATTGGACTAATAATACAACAAAATGAGCTAAAACACTTATAAAACTTATTTATTGGGCTTAACCCATTTGGGCCCAACATGTAAAGTATAAATACTGATAATAAAAGTATAATTGGACTAATGAATAGTATTGGGCTTATAATAGGCTTATTGGGCCTAAAACATGTAAATAAGTAAAACTAGTAAACTAGTACAAAAGTTACCAATACATAACACTATAATGAATGAGTAAAAATGTATAAACCTACTTGATCATCATCATATATATAAAATCATCATATGTATACATAATTGTTATTTTTATAAAGTCATTGGACAAGAGTCTAAGACGAGTATTATTTGTCTAGGTTTCCGTGATTGAAGCACGTACCATACGTCCGAATTGCTGATAACCCGCTTTCCCACATCCACGTGAGTTCATAGCCTCGCACTCTTTTAAATGTTTTTATAAATGTTTTATAAACCCGCGAGGGAGATAACATGTTAGTTTTTATAAAATAGGACACCATTTGTCCCGATTGTTTGTTTATTGATTTGGACCCGAATGATTGTATGACCCGATAAATGATTAAAGGACCCGATAGATGAAATTAAATGGATTATTAAAGTTAGGTTATGTCACTAAAATTCCCATTAGCATGAATCGTGAACTACCGGGATTTGGTAGACGCTTGTGCATATAATAGTACTATTTGGGGACGATCACCCCAGTTCGCGCCTTGACGGTTGATCCCCGTCGTGCCACATTGATTGGTAAGCGAATTTATGTATGAGAAGATTTCCATAGCGTGACCTTTGTGACGACACGCTACTTTAGATGGGTAAATTGAGTATCGGGTTAGCTACCCGTTGTTGGTTTAGTAAGGTAACAATGTCATGCGGCTTATAATAATCCAAACTAACGAAATACTATTAGACGCACCGAATTACGATGTATTGCCTGACTAGCAATACGGGGTCATACTATTGATATTATATTCGTGTTTTGGTTTTCATAACCATATTCATATAACGGTTTTTATTTTCATACAACGTCATAAGACGTATTGTATGATGTTTTTACGACATTGGTTCGTATAAGGATTTTTAAGGCAAATGCCTATATTATGATTTTCGATAAAGATTTGTATAAAATGACTTTGGCTATTTTATGGCCTATTAAAATGATTTGTACAAAATGATTTTCAGTAATAATTTTATACTGATATTATATTGATGGATTTTATTAAACTCTATGAATTCACTCGCCGTTATCGCTGACCTTTTCTTTTAACATGTTTTATCTCAGGTACTTGAAGGTAATTCTCGGGAAGACAACAAGAATTCATGGCCCGCACTTAAATTATTATTTCCATTCAAATGTTTTGTATAACCTATATTAAATACAATGACTTGGGACCGATGTAACTTTGATATTTATGAATGGAAATGCTTTATTATTAAACGACGCAATTTTTATGCGTTGTCTATGATGTGAGTAATGTGCTATCCCGTAACACCAACTAGTCTTCCGTTGTATTGAGTTGTATAAATTTGGGGGTGTTACAGTTTGGTACCAGAGCTCTCGTTATAGAGAACGAAAGATTTTTAAAATCAAGGTTTTGAATAAAACATTTCAAAATCTTTTAACCATAAACATTTTTCTAAAAATGTCTAAAAATCTTTTGACTATAACGGTGCCGAAGAATTCTCGAGTTACCGACAAGGCCAGACTGAGAAGTGTTATTTTAATATATATATATATATATATATATATATATATATATATATATATATATATATATATATATATATATATATATATATATATATACCTTGGATTATATATATATGTGATGTAATTTGATTACATGATTGTTTGATGATTATTTTGATTTTTATACGAGGTATTTATACGACGTAGATTGTCACAAGGAACCCTAAATCCCCTAGAAAATTAATCGAAGCTATTCTCGTAGGAATTCTAGCTATCCCAGATCTAAACCAAGTTGTGGATATTTATGATCCCAACAAAATGGTTGATATTCGTAGAAATGTTGATATTAGTTGATTGTGATATTAAAGAAGAAATGGCGAGATTAAATATGATATCGATGTCATGACGATCTTTCCTTATAGAGTGGAGCTTGACAAAACGTTACCACCTAGAAAGATGTCATCCGATTCGTTGTCACTCAATTCTTAAATTTAAGAATCGAAAGGGTGAATGTTGCAATTGAGGCTGTCATTGGAACTATTACCCAAAAGCCTCATGCCACTAGTACCTTTCCGAGAAATCTAATTGAATGTGTGAGTCATCTCATGTTAGAGACTCATTTGATAATTGTTGTTGTAAGAGCTATAGGATTGGAAATTAAGTGTTGTTCATATTGAGCTTTTCTTGCCCTATTAAGGTGTAAGAATAAGGTTGAAAGTATTGGAGAATGAAGTTGGATATCGCATTGAGTATAAGTTGGTTAAAACTTAAATAAAGTAAAATTTAACCCGTATGGAATATGAGATTGTTAAGAGGAATTCGTTAAGTTCTTTGATTGAATAATGAGGTTTTAAATGATTGTAGGTTCGTGTTAAGGGTTGTTCCTAGGCCATTGTCCACTAATGAGGATGCCCAGTGTCCAAGAAATAAATTGAAGAAATCTTCTTCTGAATTGGGACCAATGGATCTTCCGGGACATATGGAACACCTAATGACTCATGTAGATTAGTATTCATTATGGTATCTTCTAAAAATAATCCCTAACTTAACTGAGACATCAGTTGGTAGGATGAGTTCTTGGAATTATATTACATAGTGACACGTAATGTGTTACGGTACAATTTTGACTTGTTTGTGATTAACGAAAAAACTACCTTTGATTGCTAAATCCTACATGTATCGATGTTATCTATCTTTTATTGCTTCATCCTAATGTTCGCATTAGTGATGCAACCATTGAACAAGTACTCATCTTGAATTGAGTTACGTTGTGGATTATTCTTTTGAGTGCCATCGAGATCATGAACCTCATGATTATTTGGCTAAAGCTCATTTCCTATTTATATTGTAGTTAGTTCTTGGTGAACAACTTTTCATCACTCTTTTGCAGATCACTCATTGTTTTTATAAGATAAAACAGTATCCTTTGAGAAAATTGAATTTTCATCACCATATGGATTATTTAAAGTGAGACTTTTAAATAATCGTTATCAAAATGAAGTTGTTTATAAAACACCTTGGAAAACTTAATTGTTTTCATAATAAAGAAAATCTTTGTAAATTTATTTTCGATTCTTATTTAAGAATTAAGCATGAAAATGTTTTTATTATAAACATGATGATAAAATTTTGACGAACTGAGTATTGCATCGTTAATCTTGAAATTGTATATAGTTGCGCGCCTACATACAATTTGGAATGGACCATGCAAGGCTGATTAGTAGTCACCATAAAACTAATGAATAAACACTACATTTTCTTTGAAGATTGTGAAAGATTAAATTTTATGAGATCTGCAAGAAGTGAAAAATAGGGACATAGTGTTAGGGACACCTACATATGTGCCTGTAGCATCTATTCTTCTGAGTCGAATTTACTCATCTGTGGAAATTGTCTTATTTGACAATTGACAATTCTTTCTTGTCCAATTCTCCCGTAGTGAGATTCTTAGGAAGAGTATCTGATTACCGAGTGTTGATACCCGATTGGATGTATCGACGTTCCTATCATTTCTTTTGATTAGATTTCATTTGAATGACCTGAGTAACGATCCGAGGAGCTTTCGAATGCGTACTCAAAATTATGAAAACATGGGATATATTCATATTCATTAAATGTTTTCGTCTGTATCTGATTTGAAATTCTCTCGCATAGATTATGCGTTAACCTTACTCTTTTAAGGTTAGTTATGTCTCCTGATATCCTTGAATTTGTGAAGGATTATGAATTATTATGAGTCTTTTGAGAAGTTCACATCTTATCAATGGTAACAAAACTGGAAAGTTGATAGTGCCAGTAGAATGGATTGATTGATTATGACATGATGACATTGTCTTAATTGATGGAAACTCGAATAGAATTCCCCTAAATGATAAGATGTTGATTATCAAAAGTGATCTAAATGATTCTTGATGGATGACCATATCCTGCATTTAGACTTGAAATTATACCATGAATGGTTGTAAATTAGTCATAGATATTATAATCTAGAAGGAACCTTATGAATTTATTAAAAGATGTTTCTGTTATTTGAAACTTTAGGAGGTATTTATTGGTGAATTACCTAGACTTTCGCCATTAAGGCAAGTTGAATTTGGTATTGATTATATTCCCGGTGATGCACCTGTGGCGTGTGCACTGTACGTCAGCACCTTCTAAATTAAAGGAATTACCATACAACTGAGAGAGTTGTCGGAGAAAGCTTTTATTATACCAAGCTCGTCATTATGAAGAGCTATGGTGTTATCATTCCTTATATTTATAGATTACTGTGAACTGAGTAAATTGACAATCGAAAACGATATCCATAACTCGAAATGGAAGATTTGTTCGATCATTTATGAGGTTCTAGCGTATGTTTTAAAGATTTGATCCATGGCATGATTATCATCAACTTCGCATCTACGAAAAAGATTATGTATTCCAATCACTACATCCGGTACTTGTAATGAACATTATGAGTTTCACGTGATGTCGTTTGGATTGACTAATACACATGTAGCATTCATAAATTTGATGAATCACGTATGTAGGCTGTAATTTGATAAATCCATGCTTGTGATCATTAAGGACCATCTGTTTGTTTGTAAGAATAGAAAGGAGTTAATAATTATTTATAGATCGCCCTGAATTGGCTGAACCATAAAAACCTGTACCTTGAATAATTAACATGTGATTTAAGACTAAATCCTTTACATTATTTGACCGTGTGATTAATAAGATAACGGAATCTATATTGACTCTTCAAGAAAGTGCAAATATGTTTTGATAAATGTTATCAAAAGAATTTTTAAGGAATCATTCCCTTATAACCAAAACATTTAACTAAACTCCTGTTTAGGGGTAAATGTTTTTGCATACCTTAAGACAACCTAAGAAGGATTGAGGAAACACATTTAAACCATGACATGATTTTGAAACGACAATTTTTGCTTTTCAATTAAGAAAATTTTTACCAAAGAATAAACGAAGGTTTTTCGAACATTTACGGATCTTATTAATTATTTTAATTATTTTTGATAAATCAACAAAAATCGTGTTAATTAAATTAAAAATTATTTTGAACATTTTCATATAATTGGACGGACTAAGAAATTTAAAATCTTTACGTTTACGTTTCATAAAATTGAATATTTATTATTTAATTAGATGTGATAATTATCGACGCTTTTAAAACGTCGGATTGAGCAAAACTTATAAAAATGATAGTTGAGACGAAACTAAAAACTCAGAAAATGTGAAGAAATAATTTTTGAATAAATATGGACATGATAATTATATCATCAGGAGAGGTGAATTTAGATATCGACGCATTATGTAAAAAGTATAAAGAACCAATTAGGATGTGTTCCTTAATAATGAATGTGCAAAATAAATTGCCGAACAATTTAAAAATAGCCGATGATTGTAAAAAGGATAATATAGATAATAAAATATGTTCGCGGCCAATGTGAACCATTAGAACTGAGAAGCCGATAGCGTTAAATGTTTTAAAGACCACTTGTGATTGTCTAAATATGAAGGATTGTGAGATGTAGTTATATTGGAATCTTGTAAGTATAAGTATTCTATTCTTGTTATTTCTGATTTAATGTATCATTATCAGAAGAAGTTGTACTGATGGCAAATTATGAAGGCAGACATCACCTCATACATTAGTAAATGTCTAACTATTGCAAAGGTCGTCATCTGAATTTGATTCGATTTGGGCCATCATCGACAGACTGACCAAATCTGCTAATATCATTCTCGTTAATGATAAATTCTTGATGAAGAAATTGACTCTTTTGTATTTAAAAGAGTTATGAAAACATAGTGTGCCGTATCAATCATCTCTATCAAGATCCTCGCTTCGCATCGAATTTCTAGAGATTTGCTCAGAAGTCATTGGGAACGAACCTTGATGAGAGTGCTGTTTACCATCCCAATCGAAGGGACGAGGTACAGTAACGATACAAAATACTAGAAGTCTTGTTTTATGTTTGAATGATTGACCTTTGGTAATGAACCGTATAATCTATTTTTTCCTTTGGAGAGATTATCATTGAAAACTATCGTATTAGGATCGAGATCGAATCTGGTGAGGATATATATTAGAGCATCTGTAAGCAGGAGTTGGGAGGAAGACACCCGACATACACCCATTGTGAGTTGGACATGTCTTTTAGGTTTAAGGTTTCCTATGATGGCGAACCTAACCTTACAAAATACCCGACCCGCGAGACCTGAAATGATTGTTGAAATTAGGATCTGATTGTTGACTGCCGGTAGTGGGCAGGAGGTTATGTGAATATGAAATGTAGATCTTGAAGTGCCAGATGGGTAGCGAAGTTATGCCAAAAATTTTAACCCTAGAAAAATGAATTGATGATCTGAAAGATCATGGGATATAAGTCCCCGTTGTATGGGACCATTGAGATGATATAAAAGTTGGTTTGAAAGGCATATAAGTTGGATCTACCCTAGGACTTCAAGAGCTGCGTGAATTATGATTCGTATATCGAACTTGATGAAATGTCTATCAAGTGAGAATCTGATTGTTTCATAGTAAAGTTTAGATCGGCGAAAAGTTGCATTCATCAAAAACCCGTGAACATCATGGATAGAGAAAGTAAGTCAACATTAAGCCTGATCTTATTCCCGTAGTTATGTTTGATGAAACTCGCGTATTGTAATGAATTACACTTGTGAGAAAAGACCGAATGTGGAGGAAATACCCACATGGCTTTAACTCTATAAGAAGCGAGTAGTAAGGTAAGATGATCTTTGAGGACAAAGATCCTGTTTAGGGGTAAATGCTGTGACAATCCGTCAATTTATGATTGATATCTTATTCTCAATATTTATTTGAAAATATTAATTTTAATGTTATATTATGAACTCACTTATTTTTGGGAAGAAATTTGGATTTACGTCTTGAAGTAGCATCGACTACGTCTAAACCGGAGGATTCAACGTTACGTGCTTACGTTTACATACACCGTTTTGGTGACAGTCCGACATTTCAGAAAATAAATTTATCCGTGAATATTATTTTGAGATTTTAAATTTGTGTTGGTTCACAAACTCACAAATTTACGAGAAGAGATTAGGACTTACGATTTTAATTTAACGTCCTTTACGACTAAACCGGAAACCTTAGGAGTACGTATTTACGTTTTCGAACTCCGTTTTTGATGAGACAATTTTTATTAGATTCGTTTTGTGCCGTTGATTCATAATTTATAAAAACGTTTTTCATATAACGACCCGAGGGCACGTAAATCGAGGAAACTAGAATCGAGTAATAACCGTAAATTAGTGGGATGAGACAAGTATACACTTGCCCCACCCCACTCAAAGGGATGGCTAAACAATGGACACCCCACCTCATGAGGTGTCAAACTTGTAGTAAACAAGTTACACTTGTTAAGCTAACTTAACCAAGTTAGCTACACACCAACAAAAACCACTAACACTAAACCATTTCCTTTCATTTTTCACATGCAAACCACCATTTTTCTCTCCCTTGCTCTCTATATTTCGTCCCATATACACCATAAACAACCCCCATTTGATCTTGATTCAACCATAAATCATATGTATAATTTACATATGATGAAAACCCATTGAAGTTATGAAGATTGGAGGTGATCTTAACATGTAAAAAGGAGTTTTCAAGGGAGTTTGGGGCTGATTTCTCAAGGAGTTTTCATGAAGAACAAGGGCTGATTTTTTGAGGAATCTACAAATACTTGGTGATCCTAGAAGTGGTGTTGATATCTCATAAGATTGGTTACCCAAAACCATGTCTTGTTCATCCAAAAGCTCATCATATCATCACTTTGGTGGTATAAAGATTGTTCTCCCCATCCTCTTGTTATTTTGATTATGTAATCATGTATTTTCTTTCTTGTTGTATATGTATATGATGAATATATGATGATAAAAATGTTGTGTGGGGATCAAGTGTTGATAAATATGATTAAAGAGATGAAAAACCATAGGTAATAAGGTTAAAATCTTGCTAAATATGATGGCTGTATAAAAACAGTAAGTAACCAAATGTTAAAATGATAAAATGGCATGGTGGAATCAATTTACAGTAAGTATTAGATGTCATACACATGTGAGAGTTGGCCATGCAATGGAATCATCAAAATGAGTGAGATATGATCAAAACAAGTTTAGAATATAAATCTGAGTTCACTCTTTTGGACGATTTTTAGAAAATACTTAAAAGCTGATTCAACAGTAGCTATATGAGAGTTAAATGGAGCACATATCATGTAGTTTATGTCATAAAAATTTGAGCTTCTATCTCTATATAGAACTCTAGATATGGCTGTTTTGGTGAACATGAAACTAAAAATCAGATTTTTAAAGAATTAATGTTTAATAGTATTATATAAGCACTCAACTAAAAATAGTATAAATGTGAATTAAAACCCACTAACTTATATAATACATTTATATAAATATGTATAAGGATAAATAAATGAACATTTTATAAAAATGGTAGTCTGATAAGTTTTAAAAGTTATAAAACTATAAACATGATTTTTTACGACTTTTTCGGCTATTACCGTAAAATTAACGTTTTTGTTAAATAACACTTAGACGGTTGGACCCGTCTAATGTAAACTTTTATAAACTCATATAATTATATATAAACATATATAACAAGTAAAAACCGATAAAACCCGAACTATAAAACATACGGACATTAACGGGCTAAGTTAACGTTATTGGACTAATAATACAACAAAATGAGCTAAAACACTTATAAAACTTATTTATTGGGCTTAACCCATTTGGGCCCAACATGTAAAGTATAAATACTGATAATAAAAGTATAATTGGACTAATGAATAGTATTGGGCTTATAATAGGCTTATTGGGCCTAAAACATGTAAATAAGTAAAACTAGTAAACTAGTACAAAAGTTACCAATACATAACACTATAATGAATGAGTAAAAATGTATAAACCTACTTGATCATCATCATATATATAAAATCATCATATGTATACATAATTGTTATTTTTATAAAGTCATTGGACAAGAGTCTAAGACGAGTATTATTTGTCTAGGTTTCCGTGATTGAAGCACGTACCGTACGTCCGAATTGCTGATAACCCGCTTTCCCACATCCACGTGAGTTCATAGCCTCGCACTCTTTTAAATGTTTTTATAAATGTTTTATAAACCCGCGAGGGAGATAACATGTTAGTTTTTATAAAATAGGACACCATTTGTCCTGATTGTTTGTTTATTGGTTTGGACCCGAATGATTGTATGACCCGATAAATGATTAAAGAACCCGATAGATGAAATTAAATGGATTATTAAAGTTAGGTTATGTCACTAAAAGTCCCATTAGCATGAATCGTGAACTACCGGGATTTGGTAGACGCTTGTGCATATAATAGTACTATTTGGGGACGATCACCCCAGTTCGCGCCTTGACGGTTGATCCCCGTCGTGCCACATTGATTGGTAAGCGAATTTATGTATGAGAAGATTTCCATAGCGTGACCTTTGTGACGACACGCTACTTTAGATGGGCAAATTGAGTATCGGGTTAGCTACCCGTTGTTGGTTTAGTAAGGTAACAATGTCATGCGGCTTATAATAATCCAAACTAACGAAATACTATTAGACGCACCGAATTACGATGTATTGCCTGACTAGCAATACGGGGTCATACTATTGATATTATGTTCGTGTTTTGGTTTTCATAACCATATTCATGTAACGGATTTTATTTTCATACAACGTCATAAGACGTATTGTATGATGTTTTTACGACATTGGCTCGTATAAGGATTTTTAAGGCAAATGCCTATATTATGATTTTCGATAAAGATTTGTATAAAATGACTTTGGATATTTTATGGCCTATTAAAATGATTTGTACAAAATGATTTTCAGTAATAATTTTATACTGATATTATATTGATGGATTTTATTAAACTCTATGAATTCACTCGGCGTTATCGCTGACCTTTTCTTTTAACATGTTTTATCTCAGGTACTTGAAGGTAATTCTCGGGAAGACAACAAGAATTCATGGCCCGCACTTAAATTATTATTTCCATTCAAATGTTTTGTAAAACCTGTATTAAATACAATGACTTGGGACCGATGTAACTTTGATATTTATGAATGGAAATGCTTTATTATTAAACGACGCAATTTTTATGCGTTGTCTATGATGTGAGTAATGTGCTATCCCGTAACACCAACTAGTCTTCCGTTGTATTGAGTTGTATAAATTTGGGGGTGTTACACTTAACCATTGAAATGCCCTCATGCAATGCTTAGTGATAAAGCAATTTTACACTTTTCTCATAATCAATCAACCTTGGCCTTATTCGAATACTACTAAATAAAAATTAAAGTACTAAGAGAAATTAAAACTTTAAAGTAAACAAAAGGATGGAAATAACTTGCAAAGAAATCAAGGACTTACATTAGGGCTTTGGTGCTGCGAAGATTTATCATCCTCAAGTTTCACGTTCCCCAAACTAAGCTTAAAAACGAGATCATTGTTATTATAAGTTAGCAATTCAAACACTTACACACATGGCTTAATTATATGCTTAGACTCCCTTATTCCTAGGTGTATCTCTTATATTTTATTTTTGTCTTAGAATGATCATGAAGATGCATTTTTGGACTTATTTTGATAGTTTATTTAGGCTGAAAGCAAAGTAGGACGATTTGATCAATAGTTAGCTAAAGGACAAAATCTCTTAAAACTGCTTCTCGGGATATCAAAAAGTTCATATCTTGGCATAACTCGGTTCACGATTTGAGACCTTTCTCGGGCCGATATTTGGCATGTACTTCTTACTTCATATCTTGAGAGACGTTCTTGAGATAATGGTCTTCTCATCATAATAGAGTTTCTTCACTTGGAGACTTTTGAGGGGTACTCCAACTTTGTTGACCACGACTTCATGATTATTTCTTCAATCTCTAATTGGGATTTTGAGATACAACGATCCGCCTCCTTTTCGGACTTGGATCTATTTATCCTCATACCTTGTTAGGGTCTTTTCGGATAGACTTCTCCATGATCTTTATGGGAGTTGATTGCTTTTCGTCGTGAGTCTTGATCCTTCATATTGATTTTAGGAATAATGCTTTTCACATCACTTTGGATCTTCAGCCATAAAATTGAATCCTCATGCCTTGTTAGGGCCTTTTCGGGCTCGCCAATCTCCGCGCCCCGCTTCATAAGTTATGCCTTGGCTATGAACTCTTATCATTACCGAGCAACTTTTAAACGATCTTGGGCTAGAAGCTAAGTAACCTTTCAAATCGTACGACCTTACTTATTGCAAATAAATTATTAGCAAGTGATGGGAGAATAGGCAAATAATTACACCAAGTGAGCTTGTGCAAGAATACCGACTTATAATTGACTCTATCATTTCTCGTCCTCCACAATTTAAAATCTCAAGTAATGAGACTCGTGGACACTTAGCCTAATAAACCAATTAAGGTCTACATGGTTAAGGATACTAGCTAGAATAAATTTGGATAAGTCTATTCGGGTTGAGTCAAAATAAACGCAACGTGCCTAATATGTCAAAGATTTCTAAACTAGCTACACCATTTTATTAATATTTTTGACTTTATTGCGGGATATATACATATGAAAGCAACGATAAAAATTTAAAAATTACGACTAAATGGCCAAAGTTAATAAAAAAAATTTGAAAAATGTTGAAAAAGATGATTTTCCGGTTTAATGAAGGCATTTTCATGGAAAAGTCCACTTAAAACTTCGATAGAAGTCCCCCCTACACTTAAGATAAACATTGTCCTCAATGTTTAAGCATGTGGGAAAAGTCTCCCCTACACTTATGACATTGTGCACGTTGGTTAACTCGAGTGAAGGAAGAGACGACTAAAGTGATCAATTTCAAATGTGAGTATGAAGAAAATTGAATCATGATAGTTGAGAGATAAAACCGGATTTCGGATAACACGGGAGCACGGTTCTTTCAAAGATTCCAAGATTGCAGTTATCCCTGTAATCACATCACCACACAAACACAAACGACCAAAATAGGTCCTCCCCTACACTTAGGGGGTTAAACGGATAGATACTCGGGCTGCCTCCCGAGGAGCGCTTGTTTTTGATAACCGAGTCACGAGCCTGACTCGACCCAAAATTAGTTCATGGGGAACGTGGTGAGGGATGGAATCACCTCCTGAGAGGTGTCCTCACCAAAGTACAACTTCACTCGTTGGCCATTCACCTTAAAATTAGGTCCATTAGGTTGAGCGAGCTCGAGAGTACCATATGGAAAAATTTGGGCAATGGTGAATGGGCCGGACCAACGAGATTTGAGCTTTCCCTAGAAGATTTTCAACCGAGAGTTAAAAAGTAAGACTTTGTCTCCAACATGGAACTCTCGGTTTTTGATCTTGGAGTCGTGAATGAGCTTAGTCCTTTCCTTATAGATTAAAGAATTTTCATAAGCCTCATTACGGAGTTCATTCAGCTCATTGAGTTGGATCTTGCGTAGGTCACCGGCGTTGTTGGTATCAAAATTAGCCCACTTCAAGGCCCAATAAGCCTTGTGTTCCAACTCAATGGGGAGGTGGCACGCTTTCCCGTACACAAGACGATAAGGCGTACAGCCGATCGGGGTCTTGTAAGCAGTACGGAAAGCCCACAAAGCATCATCAAGTTTATCAGCCCATGCGGCACGATGCTCTCCCACGGTTCTTTCCAGAATTTGCTTTAGTCCTCGGTTGGATATTTTAGCCTGGCCATTAGTTTGTGGGTGGTAGGCTGTGGAAAGACGATGATTCACACCATACTTAGCCATGACTCTAGCAAATTGGTCATTGCAAAAATGAGTCCCACGATCACTAATAATGGCACGAGGCACACCGAATCTAGCGAATAGAGCTTTCAAAAAGTTACAAACCACCCTTGCGTCATTAGTGGGTAAAGCTTTGGCTTCAACCCACTTAGAAACGTAGTCAAGGCTACAAGGATGTATTTGTTTCCTTTAGAAGAAGGGAATGGCCCCATAAAGTCGATACCCCAAACATCAAAGATTTCACACTCTTGAATGAAATTCTGAGGCATCTCGTCTTTATGTGTGATCGTGCCTTGTTTTTGGCAAACATCACATCTTTTAACCATATCGTGAGCGTCACGATATATGGAGGGCCAATAAAATCCCGAATCAAACACTTTTTTGGCGGTGTAGTTGGGACCAAAGTGACCACCGGTGGGTCCTTTGTGGCAAGCATCAAGGATGTCGGATGCTGCCGGTCCATCAACACATCGGCGGATAATCAGGTCGGCACATTGTTTGAATAGGTAAGGGTCGTCCCAAAAGTAAGTCTTGATGTCGGTGAAGAACTTCTTCTTTTGTTGAGATGTCAACCCTTCCTTGAGAATTCCACCCGCCAAGTAGTTTGCAAAGTCCGCAAACCACGGGGTTTCATTAGAATTCGAATTTATATACATTAAGGTCTCCAAGGGAAAAGAATCATTGATTTCTTTGTTTGGCTGATCCCCTTGGTAAGGATCCTCAAGTCTGCTGAGATGATCCGCGGCTAGGTTTTTTTCTCCTTTTTTATCGCGAATTTCGATTTTAAATTCCTGGAGCAGCAAAACCCAGCGAAGAAGTCTTGGTTTGGAATCTTGCTTTGTCAACAAGTACTTCAGCGCGGAATGATCGGTATACACAATTGTTGTAGAAAGGACAAGATAGGGGCGGAATTTTTCAAAAGCATAGAGAACAGCTAAAAGCTCTTTTTCGAATGTCGTATAATGCAATTGTGCCCCCGTCATTGTTTTGCTAGCGTAATGGATCGGTTGGAAGTGTTTGTTCACTCTTTGTCCCAGAACCGCTCCAATAGCAAAATCACTAGCATCGCACATCAACTCAAAGGGAAGCTCCCAATTAGGGGTAACCAAGACGGGTGCCTTAGTTAGCTTATCCTTAAGCGAGTTAAAGGCTTCAAGACACTCTTTGGAAAAGATAAAAGGTGTATCTTTTTCCAAGAGGTGGGTCATCGGGCGAGCGATTTGAGAAAAATCTTTGATGAATCGACGGTAGAAGCCCGCATGACCCATGAAACTTCTCACACCCTTCACGGTTGAAGGTGGAGGCAACTTTGCGATAACATTGACTTTAGCACGGTCTACTTCAAGACCGGCTTTGGAAATCTTGTGTCCCAGCACGATGCCTTCTTTTACCATAAAATGGCATTTTTCCCAATTCAGAACAAGACGAGTGTCTTCGCACCGCTTAAGCATACGTTCCAAATTGGCAAGGCAAGAAGAGAATGAATCCCCGAAGACAGAGAAATCATCCATGAAGACTTCCATGGTTTGTTCAACCATGTCATGGAAGATAGCTAACATACACCTTTGGAAAGTCTCGGGGGCATTGCATAAGCCAAAAGGCATTCTTTTATAAGCAAATGTGCCATAGGGACAAGTGAATGTAGTCTTCTCTTGATCTTGGGGATCGATGGGTATTTGGAAATAACCCGAGAAACCATCAAGAAAGCAGTAATATTCATTACCAGCTAATCGTTCAAGCATTTGGTCCATAAAAGGTAGAGGGAAATGATCCTTTCTCGTGGCATCATTGAGTTTGCGGTAGTCTATACAAACTCTCCACCCAGTAACGAGACGAGTGGGAATCAACTCGTTGTGTTCATTTGGAACAACGGTTATTCCGCCCTTCTTGGGCACACAATGGATTGGACTAACCCATGGTGTATCCGAAATAGGGTAAATCATACCCGCATCAAGAAGTTTGATAACCTCTGTTTTGATGACTTCATGTATTTTTGGATTCACCCTTCGTTGGCTTTGAATGGTGGGCTTAAAGTCGTCCTCCATGAGAATTTTGTGTGTGCAGAAGTGACGATCAATTCCACGAATATCCGAAATCTGCCAAGCAATAGCCTTCTTATGATCTTTCAACACGGCGAGAAGTCGGGCTTTCTCTTCATTTTTCAAATCCTTAGCAATGATGACTGGCGACTTCTTCTCTTCGTCAAGGAATACATACTCGAGATGGGGCGGCAACTCCTTAAGTTCCAAATCCGGAGGATTTTCGACGGGAGGCGTATTCGAAGTCGGAGTATCGATAGCAATGACCGTGGTAGATGGAGGAGAAGGATTGTATTCGTTGAAAAGATTGTCAAAGAAATTCATGTCTTCATCCTCATCGATAGGAGAATCATTAGGAGCTAAATTCACATCTCCCGTGGTGTCTTCAAGATTGTTCCAAAATAAATCAGTATCTCCAAATAGAGACAACGATGAATCAATGGAGGACACAGTCTCAACATTGGGAAGAGAGGTGGGAATACTTTTGCAAGCATCATTAAAGTGTTCTTCACAAGCCTCATCAAGAACGTCAATACAATTAACACTCTCATATGAATACGGTTGTTTAGACAACTTTCCCATGTTGAAGACTACTTTATCGTCACCCACTCTCATGATAAGCTCACCGACTTCAACATCAATGAGAGTGCGACCGGTCCTAAGGAATGGACGACCAACAATCAGTGGTACACGGGGGTCCATCTCGTAGTCGACGACAACGAAATCAGCAGGGAAGGTGAATTTGTCGACTCCTACAATGACGTCTTCGGCTATCCCCACTGAATAAGCAACCGTACGGTTAGCCAATTCCAAAGTCATTTTGGTGGGGACTAGCTCTGGGAGAGATAATTGCTTCCAAACACTTAGAGGCATGAGATTAATACTGGCACCTAGATCGGCTAGGGCCATGCAATTCTCTACTCCCGGGAAATTACAAGGGATAAGAAAACGACCCGGATCACCAAGCTTGGTTGGCAATTTCCTTAAGAGCACTGCAGAGCAGTTCTCATTAAGTTGGGTGTTGGAAATATCGAGGAGCTTTTCCTTGTCGCTCAGAAGATCTTTAAACATTTTCGCGTATTTGGGCATGTGAGCGAGAGCCTCAACGAAGGAGATATTGAAATTCAGTTGTTTGAACTTTTTAAGGAAGTTCGAAACTTGAATATCATCCTTGCTCTTTTGCTTCTCTTTCCTCAACCTTGAAGGATAAGGTATATTGGAAGAAGAGGAAGGCTTTGGGAGAATAGGATCACTCACAACCACGGGTGGAGGAGGGGTAGAAGGAAGAGGTGGAGAAATTGGGGAAGGAGAAGGATGAGGAATAGGAGCAGGTGACTCGTTTTCCTTAGTCACAACCACCGGTGGAGGTATAGGAAGCTCGGGTTCCTTGGTACCTTTGCCACTTCGAGTAGTGATTGCTTTCATCTCCCCTCTTGGATTCGCAACGATGTTACTCGGAAGAGTACCCGAAGAAGAGGGTTGATTACCTTGGAAGAAACCAGCCATCATGTTCCGCAGATCATTAGTTTGGCTATCCAACGTGTTTCTCATGTCGGCTCTCAAATCGTTTCCTTGCTTGACCAAGTCTGCTTTCAAGTTTTGCACTTCCTGCTGGAGATTTTCCACAATCACATCATTGGTCCTCATGTAGGTTGCAACCTCTTGGTGTAATGCAGTGGTGGTTTGGTTGGGAGGAGCATTGTATGCAGGTGGTTGGTAAGCAGGTTGTTGGTAGACTTGATTGTTACGTTGAGGCGGTTGTTGCTGCTTATGAGGAGGTATGTATGGTTGTCGAGGTTGTTGTTGTTGTTGAGGAGAGCGATTGAGATTTTGTTGTTGGTTTGGGTTGGTTGGGGGAAAACCAGGTGGGGAAAGATAGTTGTTGGATCGGTAGCTAAGCAGGTTACGGTCACCTTGAGGTCTAGCTTGATAAGCAGGTTGAGGATAGGTGCCATATGCCGCATTCACATTCTCAGCAGGGTAGTCTTGGGTGTCGGTACAAGTTGTGTACGAGTGAGGACCACCGCATATCTCACAAGGTTGGCTGACAGCGTTCACTTGAGCGTGTTTAGCGTTGTTGCTGTTGTTGTTGCTGACGGTGTGGGTGACAAGCGATTAAAGAAGCGTAGTGATTTTGTCCAATCGCTTGTCGCTGTCACTTGTGCTAGCACTAGCGACATTGGTCCGAACACTCTTGGTTTGCACACGAGATTTATTCTCAATGATGTCCCAAGCAGCATTGGAAGTCTTAGCCAATAGATTACCCCAGAGGCACTGTTCAGTGAATCTTGGTCACTCATGCTTAAACCATTGTAAAAAGTATTAATTTGATGTACTTTGGTAAAACCATGTTGTGGGCATTTTCTTAAAAGATCTTTGAAACGATCCCAAGATTCACTGAACGACTCATCGTACTTTTGTTCAAAATTTATAATTTCATTCCGCAAAGCGGTAGTACGAGAGGGTGGAAAAAAGTAATTGATAAACTTAGTTTCCAAATCCGTCCACGAGAGAATACTCTGTGGTGGTTCCTTAGCAAGCCAATGTCGGGCTTGTCCCTCTAAAGAAAAGGGAAAAAGTTGTAACCTTATAACCTCTTGTGGAACACCATTGAATTTGACCGTGTTGGTGAGTTGCAAGAATCTCTTGATGTGGTCGTGTGGATCATCAATGGTTCGTCCCAAGAATGGTTGAGCAGAGACAATCTGGATAAAGCCTGATTTTAGCTCAAAGTTGTTGGCGGCAATTGGAGGGATGACAATTGAATCCGTGTTGCCATCGACATGAGCTTGCAGCAGTTCAATCATCGGGCGATTATCCGGAAGGGGCTCATTGTTGTTGTTATTGTTCATGTTGTTGAAAGGTGGGTTGTTGTTGTTATTATTGTTTGGAGGTGGTACACCTGCAAAAGAACCAACAAAGAAAAACAAAGCAAAAATATTTTTGGTTTTTATGTTTTTTTAATTTTAATTTTTTTGTATTTTTGAAAATTTTATATTTTTTAGTTGTTTTTGAAAATTTTCTTGAAAAAGTAACGTTCACGGGGAACGGATCCCAAAATCCAAGTTCTCACAAAAAACTTTTGATCTTAACGAGAAGAGCCGGCAGCGGCGCCATTTGATACAAGAAATTTTCTATGTTGAAAAGTTCGTTTTCTCGGAATCCTCTCGAATTGATCTCAGTTTAAAGTGGAATGATTTGTTCTTGGTGTCCAAAAATGGGTTTGGTTTTCTAATCTACTAAACAGAGAAATGAGTAAAGAAAGACTTAAACTTAAAACAATCAACAATTAAAAAGTAACACTTGAATTAAATCAGGAAAATACCCTACTGAAAAATATTCTATTCGGAAAAACAGTCCTATGCGGAATAGTATACTCTATACGGAAAAGTGGCCTATGCGGAAAGTGACCCCTATTCGGAATATTCCGAATAAGAAGTTAGACAAAAAGTCTATTCGGAAAAACACAGTTTATTCGGAAAAACAACCCTATTCGGAAAATCGAGCTATTCGGAAAATAAACCTCTATGCGGAAAGTTTGACTATGCAGAATAAAAATGCAATTCGGAATAAAGTGGTCTATGCGGAAAACTGACCTATTCGGAAAACATGTGCTATGCGGAATATATAAGATATTCCGAGTAAGAGAAAATTAACAGCCCTATTCGGAATATCCCATATTCCGAATAAGGGAAATAAGAAATTGTCTATTCGGAATATGGGCTCTGTTCGGAAAGTCTGAGATGAAGAACAGTAACAGCAACGACACAACAGGGCATACGAATTTTAATCCAAATCGATTTAAATAATCAAAAAGGTTTTACCAAACTAATCAATAATCTTTTAAATACCATAAGTAACAAATCCCAACAATAAAAACACTAAATCAACAACTTTTTAAGATCAAACTTGAATCAAATAAAAAACTTAAGAACTTGCAATAGAAGATGATGAAGATCAAGATGAATGAAAAGATGGAATTTAAAGATTAATGTAAAAGTAACAAGAGTAATGGTTAAAACTTACAAGATTGAAAGGAAATTAAAAATCACCAAACACCCTAATGGTGTTGGTGATGGAACGACCCTAAGGAACTGGGAAAAGAAAAAATGAAAAATAACTAACTCCCTAAAATGTGAAGGGAGAAACTATATATAGTCCTAGTGGTTGGTTGGTGAGTGGGCTTTCTCCCTTTCTTCTTGTCTTCTCGTCTTTTCAGAAAAGTTGACGTTTTCGATTCTAATTCGGGATTTGTCGTCGATTAAATTCAACTCGTCTTTTAATTTCTTCGTTAAATAGACTTGAGTTTCTTCGACATATGTAAATCTTCCATCTTTGGTCCTTTTCTTCGATAAATCTTCAAATAGGCCCATTGACTTCAAATCTTGTGCATCTCTTGGACAACAGGCTTCGTCTTGAGTCTTTTTCTTCAGTAAAACCCGTGCAATCCCATGTTTTCTTTAATATTCATCCGGTTAGCTCTGAAAACACAATAAACACAAAAACCACGCATAATTCCAAACAAATGATATTAAATACGTGTTTTGGTCTTGTTTTAGCCAAAATTAAGTGGTAAAAGGATGGGTGTTTACATACCTATCAATCCACTATCCCAATATCCATAATCATTGATCTGTCTTTGAGTGCCCTGCACATAAAGAAAACAAATTTGTTTTCTTTGGGAACCCAAGTCTCAGAAGACTTGGATTCATCTGGTTGTTCAATAAGAACAGACTTAGTTCTCACAACAACCCCATTCTCATCCTTTTTAGGATGAAATACCCAGTTAACCCCAATTGGTTTTGTAATGACCTTTGAAATATAATTAAATCTATTGCAAGTCATTGAAATTCCATTATCATTAGGGTTTTGATCTTTCTTGGGTCTCCATGTTAAGCTTGAAGAAGCTTTAGACCTCTTACCTTGTGACTGCAAATATTTAGGTCTGGTCATGTTTCTGTCAGCGTTGGATTTTGTCCTGTCAGCGCTGAAATTACCCTTGTCAGCGTTGAACCTAGGGTTTGCTACAGGAACCCATTGCCTATTTGACCAGGTGTTTGTCTTTTGAAAAGGTCTTTGTCCATGAGTGTTAGACCTTCTAGAGAAGAATGGGGCAGGTCTAATCACTTGTGGACTTTGCTGCACACAAGGTTTGGGTCTGACAACGTTTGATTTCCTAACAACGTTGACTTTCTTCCTATCAGCGCTAAAATTGTTCCTATCAGCGCTGGCTTTGAGAGCGTTGGCACACTTGTATGCCAAATGTGAAAAGCTACCACAAGTGTAACAGACTTTCTTAGACACACTCTTAGGTCTAGAAGAGAAGAAACATGTTCCATGAGTGCTAACTTGGCTCTTGGGTGACCTATTATTCCTATACATCTCTGCATATTTAATGGTAGGTCTTCTAACAGTGTTTGAGCCTAGGTCAACAGCTTTACCAGTGATTGGATGAGTAACCTTAATGGGTGGTGATTCATTGGGACTTTCACATAGCAAACCTCCCTTAACAAATAAAGTAGGGTTAGCTTTCTTCCACTCATTTAGGTCAGTCAGTTTCTGTTGATACTCTTCCACTGGAGTGACAACTCTTGGTGGAGGAATGAATTCCTCTTCTTGGCATTCTGGTATACCAGTCCAAGACAAATCCTTTCTAAGGACACCATAGAAGTCACCAGCTGGTGGTGGAACCAGAGAGTAATCATTCATCCCAATCCCAGTCATGTCCTTAGGATCCCTTTGTTTAGCTACACAGTCTCCTAGGGTTTGGGTGGCTCTATCAAATCTTTGAATCTTGAGGTCAACATTATCTTTATTCTTAATGGCCTCATCTAACTTAGCCTGTAGGTCTCTATTGACCTTTGTCATGATATTTCTAATATCCATACTACCCTCTAGCTCATGTTTTAAGATATTTATCTTATCTTTTAAGTCAAATTCCATTTTCTTGTATTCAGAAACGGTTTTCTCAGTTTCAGTAAGATCTAGTTGGTAATTGGACAATTTACACCTTTCAGTGCTCATATCATCTTTTAGTTTTAACACCTCTTTGTTAAGTCTTTCAGTGTTTAACCTACAACCTTTGCTACAAAAAGCATCATCATATACCTCATTATCAGATGAAGAGGAGGAGTGTGCCATGAGAGCATATTCAACATGCTCTTCTTCTTCAATATCAGCAACTAAAGCTTTGTCCTCTTCAGCATTCTTAGCCAGATAGCTCCAATCCCATCCTGTACCATCAATTCCTTGGACTACAACCATGGCTTTGGAATCTTGAGCTTTAACAACCTGACTTGAGGGTTTACCAGCATCAGATCTTCTAGGAGATCTGCATTCCCTCATGAAGTGCCCCATACGATGACAGTTGTAGCATTCAACTTTGGATTTATCAAATCCAGCTGTGTCTTTAGCATTGAAGGTCATCTTCTTCTTGAACCTTCTATTCCACCTATTTGCTCTTATACTAGCAAGAGCCATGTTCCACTTGATGTCCATCTCTTCCAGATGCTCATCACTTATCTGCTCAAGGTCCTCATATGTAATCACTGAACCATTGGGCAAAGAAGCAATGTAAGCACAAATAGTATCCAGATCCAAACCAGCAGGTTTAACTCTTGGGGAGTCATTCATAAACGTGTCAGCGTCTGAAAAAGAGACGTTGACAGGACTTGTTCCAGCGCTGACATATGATGATCCAGTAACTGGATGCATATAAGAGTCCTTCTTATTGAATTGACCTTCACTATGAGAGAAGAAGGCCATGTTGCTGGTGCTAGATTTGCTTCCATGATCTGAAAGAGTTTCATCTTCCAACAGTCTTAGTTTGTTGTAGATGTCATCAAACGAGGAGCTCTTGTAAGTATTATTGGCAAGAATGGATCTTGCCTCAATCTTCCATGCCTCACCAAGACTTTTAAGAAAGGTAGCATTTGTGTCAACATCACCAACTTGTGTCCCCATGAAGGACAACTTGCTTGTGATGTCAAGCAATCTGCTTCTCACACTACTCAGTTTCTCATTGGGCTGAGCTTTGAAGACAGCATAATCATGCAGAAGTTGCTTTTTCTTTTCTTCCTTAGTATCTGCATTGCCACCATATGCAACTTCAAGTGCTTCCCAAAGATCCTTAGCAGATTCATAGCCTCTATATTTGTGTTGGTTTTCTTGTCCCAAAGAGACTTTCAGAACATTTAGGGCTTTCATGTCAACCCTTTTCTTTGCAATATCTTCAGCACCTACAGCTCTACCATCTCCAGGTTTTTCTTTCTTATCCTCATCAGGGCAACCTTCAACAACTGATCTTTGAGTAATGGCATCAAGAATCTTTTGAGCCTTATTGAATGAGTTTCCATATTCAATAATCTCCCAGAGTGTGTAGTCATAGATCCCCAGATATTGTTCAAAGTTGAACTTCCATAGGTCGAAGTGGGTTGCATCAAGCATGGGAATCTTGATGTTAGGTAGGGCTGAGGAGGAGGAGGTTATTGCTTCAGACATGATGTTGTTAGGGTTTTGGTTGTTTTTAGGGTTTCTGAGAAAATTAGGGTTTTGGTGTTCGTGTATGGTTCTGGTGTTCTTCAAAGATCAAAAGTTCCTCAACAAGCTCTGATACCACTTGTTGATCCCAAACTTAGATCGATTAGCTTTGTGTATACGAGATTGGATCAAGTATAACACGTAGAGAACCTTTGTATATGCTTTGTGAATCTAAGTGTTATGCGGAATTTAACACTTAAACAAGAACACACAAGATATAAACAAACTTTCACTTTGATTATTAATGTCGAACTTGCTTACAATGAAAGATGTTTATGAACGAAAACTTATGTAAAACTTGATATTGAACATTAACCTAAAGGCCTTCTTTTATAGACTAAGAATCCTTGTACAATAAGCTACGTATCAACTATTCTAGGTAAAGATAAATATAGAAAATACATTATCGTTTCTATCCTTACTAGAAGTATTCTAGAATATAATAAACGTGTAGCTTATATCTTCTATCAGTGCTTGTCTTCAATCTGTCAACGCTTGACTTTAACTTGTCAACGCTTGAGCTGTCAGCGCTTGCTTTGTTCCTGTCAACGCTTGTTTTGTTCTTGTCAGCGCTCAAGTGATCTGTCCTTAATTTATTCCCAACATCTTACCGGTTGAGTCTCCCTAATATTTGCAATCATTTGTTTTACAGCACCAAGCATAAATTCTTCAGGTGTGATAACCTTAGTTTCATGAGCAACCAATTCAATTTTTTGTTGACCTGGATTATAATCTTCCCATGATTCGTACCTAACCAATGACATCAATATATATTGTAATTCAAGAAGAATATAATACACAAAATAAATGTTTTAAAACTATTGAGACTGTTATATAACATACCTTTGACGAAAAGCAATCAACTCTGCTACTTTTTTGTTAATGACCATCTTCGTACCCCACAAACAGTTCCGCACAGAAGGAAGTTCTGTAGAAAAAACCAAATGTTATACAAAAGTTAAAAGGGTAAGATTGTGTTAGTAGTGTTGGTCACATATACTTACCATTGAAATATTTCACTTTTCCATGTTGCAACATAACATCAATATGATCAACTGTCTCCAACTTATCAACATATTCGTTCCACTTTTTGGCCCATTGGTCCAAGACAGTAAGATTAATCCTTTCTCCTCTGCGTAAGTTAAAGATACATATCAATATGTTGTAAAAGTATTCTTGTTTATACTAATATAACAAAATAAACACATGAGTTACAAAATGTACTCATCATCTTCAATGATAACAGTTCTCCTTATTTTGCTCGAACCTATTGAATTCACAGAGATCAACTCACCAATTCCAACAACTGATTTAATAACATCTAAACTAAAAATAATTTTTTTAAACAACATACAAATAACATAAACATTGGGTAAGATGTATAAAATCATTTGACAAAATGTGTAAACTGCTTACCAACATAATTATTTTCTTCATAATCTTTATGTGTATCAACAATCCTGGTGAATGGTTCACTCCTAAATCCAGATAGATTATAATCTATCTGTTCAATTCGGGTGATATTTTTATTCCGGTAAAAAGAAAGTTTCCACTCAAGTGGCAGCAATGGAGTGTTACCACCATTTTCTATGACACCAAATTTTAAAATCTTGTAACAGATTCATTCTTGCAGCAATGGATCAAATCTGAACATCCATTCTTTTTTTATACAAAACTAAATGCTTACACCCTGTGTAAATATTGAAATATTTAACTGAAGTAATACACATATACAAAACATAATTCTTAATTGAATCAAAGGATGAAATAAAATTACATGCTCATCCTACAAAACGAATTACAAACTATATGGATTGTGTGACTCATTCGGTCTATGTGCTTTCCAGACAGAGATGATCCTTCCTCTTATTGTGTTAGGACCTATGTGATATGATATTTGTAATAGATGAATTAGGAGGTATGTAGTTCCTCCTGGTCCTAGTAGTAGTAGGAGCAATACGTGCTCCTGGTCTGGTAAAAAGTTAAACAATATTATTCTTAGTAGTTTGTTAGGATATGCATGAGATATCTTAGGAAAGGATATGCATATCAGGAGTTACACGTTTTATGTTTAATGTAGTTTAGGGTTTCCTTGCAATATAAAAGGAACACATTGGCAGAAGGGTTAGACACACCTTTCACCAATATTCATTTTCATATCAGTAGTAGAAATCCTTAGTAAGGATCAAGTTATTTAGTTATTTTGTTTCTTCTTGATCTTAGTATTTGTATTCCGCACTTATACTTTGTGTTTCATTAAGAGTCTCTCTGTGAATAGACTTGTGATTACAGAAGTCGTTCACCATCCTTAACAGGCTGCAAGATCTACAACTAGTGGACCCAACAAGTGGTATCAGAGCTTGGGAGAGTCTCTGCACAAGAAGAACCAATTTTTTTTAATAACTATTTTGTCTAATCATGCATGCTTCTAGTTCTACTGAAACGGGACAACCAAGCACCACTACAACACAACAAACACAACAAATAATTGCTACTGTTTCCAATACAAATTGAAAATTCCCACTCCTGAAGAAGGAAGGGTATGATAGCTGGGCCATGAAGATGGAGTGCTGGATCACCAACACTGATTTAGACTTATGGAAAATTGTTCAGAATGGCAACAACCAGAAGACTACTGGTAGAGACAAGAATGGTAATATCACCATTCTAGATCCTAAAACTCATGAAGAAATCACTGCTGTATAGAAGGAAATCAAAGCAAAAACTATTTTGCTTCAATCTCTTCCTGATGATCATATGGGTGATTTCTATCACTTGGATGATGCAGGGAAATTTGGAATGGCATCAAGGCAAGATTTTGAGGAAATGAGGAGTCTAAGAAGATGCGAAGATCAATGCTGAGAGATGAATTTACAGAATTCAAGATTTCTGAGACAGAAGGTCTTCATAAAGGCTATGACAGGTTTCAAAAGATTCTCAACCAATTGAATCAACTCTGGGTCCAAACCATAAAATGAAGACATCGATGCCAAGTTTCTTAGAGCACTGTCTCATTCATGGAACCAAGTTTTTATCTCTCTAAAGGCTAAAGGTGGACTTGAATATCTTTCTTTTGATGACTTATTTTACAAACTCAAAACTTTTGAGTCTCATGTGAGTGGGTACTCAAGTGATTCCTACTCCACTCCTTCTAACTCTGCTTTTGTGAGTTCTATGGGCTCTAGTCCGATGTCTTATACTAGTAGCCCAAGCAATACTTTGTCATCCCAACATACTTCTACTCCTGAATCAAAAGTCAAGACTAGTAGCATGGTAGAAACTGTTCTTCACTCCTTTGTTGCTGATGTTGATCCACAACAACAGCTAACTCTTGATGATTTCAAACAGGTTGATAAACTTGACTTGGATGAAAAGTAACTTAAGTGGAAGATGGCTATGCTTACTCTCCGAGTTCATAAGTTTGAAAAGAAGGCTGGTAGAAAATTTAGTTACAACCCAAGAGAGCTAGCCATGTTTGATAGGAGCAAAGTCAAATGCTATAACTGTTAACAGCAAGGACATTTTGCTAGGGAATGCCCTAACAAAAATGACCTAGAGAAGAACAGGTATTCATCTTTCAAGGTTCAAGAGCTCAAGGATGACAATAAGCTTTGGTGTCGGTTGATACCATGGTCAACTGGAATGAGCATGAGACTCCAACATTAGAATCCGTTGAGTCCTCTGCTGATGTGTTTGCTATGATTGCTGGTCACATATCTGATGCAGAGGAAGCAGAGGAGTTTGCTCTCATGGGAATCTCTCCTCAGGTGTAAAATTTCCCTCTTGGTTGTGATGATAAATACTCAGACCTCTAAACTCAATGCAATGAACTAAATGCTCAAAATGACAAATATTTTTTAGAAGTTCAAGCTTATAAGAGTTCTCTCAAAACTTTAGAACAACAAAAGAAGTGGCTTCAAAATACTCAACTTGAATATGAGGATAAGATTAGAGTGTTAAGTATTGATTTAGAGAATACCACTAACATGCTTAAGTATACTAAAAAACTTAACACTGAGAGTATTCAGGCAAAACAACAAATGCAAGAAAAATTGGATGCTACACTATTAAGATTTGATAAATGGCAAAAAGCACCCAAGAATCTTTCCAAGCTAATAGATAGCAGCATGTCTGGTAGAACTAAGAGAGGGTTAGGCCAAATATATTGGACCAGACGATGTTTTTGATTTATCCTTTTCAAGTGTCTTTGATCCTGACAAAGAGGAGGAGAGAAAACCTAGTTACAAGAGGTTTAAACCAGCTGCAGCAATGCATGTTGTTCCTCCACCTCTTACAGGAACATTTATGCCCACATCCATGAATAAACACTTGGATGGGTCATAGATGCACGAGTCACCCATAAGCTCTACTAATAGTAATGACTTTGTCTCTTGTACTTTCAGTGACAAGGCAAGTAACTATGCATCATGTGGTTCAAGCAAAGAGTCAAGACCTTCGAGTCCCAAGACAAATGACATTGCTACTAGTGCTAGGGTGAGTGATGAGAGAGTTGCTACTACTTCTACTTCCATTGTTTTTAACTCTAGTTTGTAGAAATCTAGGAATGTTGCTTCTCCTAGAGTGGTTTGTAATAAGAATAGCAGTTTAAAACAATGTCATTTGAATAAAAGGTCTTTTAAAACATGCTTTGTTTGTGGTAGTAAATTTCATTTGATTAAAGATTGTGATTTTTATGATCAAAAGCCTCCTGGTTATCAATCTTTTGCTACTCCTGGTCCACCAGGAGCTGCTTCTATTGGTGTGGGTTTTGCTTCTAGAAGGTTAAATCCATGTGCCCAATCTTTTCCTTCTACTAGAAGGACCTCTCCTTCATCTTCTTGGAGAAGCAATGCTTGTACCCCTAATAGACCAACCAACAATTATTTTCAAAATTTTAATCGGAATTATGCTGCTACTTCAGACCAAATGAATTTTTGATTGGGATATTTAAGTTTTGTTGTTAAGCCCTCAACAGGTTGTTCTTGGTCACAAAATAAAACCCATATGATGCACATGAAACGCAAGAACAACAGTGGATCTCATCAATCTCCATGGCTATCTACTAATGATCCACAAGGCAGACTCAAGCCAGAAATAGTTTGGGTCCCCTTAAGACACTAACTGTTACATATGTCTTTTGTGTTGTTGTAGATTACTCCATACCAAGATCCATCTCTTGGAATTGTAGATAGTGGATGCTATAGGAGCATGACAGGGAATAAAGGACTTTTGACTAACTTTGTACCATTTCAAGGCGGGAAGGTGTAATTTGGAGGTGGTGAAGGAAGGATCTCTGGCAAAGGAACCATTCAGACCCCTAACCTTATTTTTGAGCAGGTTTACTATGTGGAAGCACTTCAACACTTCAACTTGATTTCTGTCTCTCAGATTTGTGACAAGAAGCAGTTTTTCCTCTTTACGGATACTGAAGCACTAGTGCTGTCCAAAGACTATATGTTACCGGATGACTCCCATGTTCTACTCAAAATCCAAAGAAGACATAACCTCTACAGTATCAAGTTGAATGAAGTTAATCCTACTGGTCAACTAGCCTGTTTGGTTGCCAAAGCATCAGAAGATGAAGCCACCAAATGGCATAGGAGGATGGGGCATGTAAATTTCAAGACCATTCACAAGCTGGCTAATATGAACTTGGTATCTAGTTTACCTCCCAAAACTTTTAGGAATGACATCAATTGCCTTGCTTGTAGCAAAGGAAAACAACACAAAGCATCCTTCAAAGCCATTACTGCTCTCAGCCTAATAACTAAACCATTGCAGCTACTACATATGGATTTGTTTGGTCTCACCTTTATTAGGAGCATTGACCATAAACACTATTGTCTTGTGGTAACTGATGGTTATAGCAGGTTTTCATGGGTTTTCTTTCTGGCTGCTAAAAGTGAGACCTACCCCATTCTCAAATAATTCATTACACTTATTGAGAATCAGCTGTCCAAGAAGGTAAAAGGTATTCGTTGTGACAATGGAACTGAGTTCAAGAATGCAGACCTCATAGCACTTTGCAATTCTAAAGGTATCAAAAGATATTATAGTGCTACCAGGACTCCCCAACGAAATGGTGTTGCAAAAAGGAAAAACAGGACCCTTATAGAAGCTGTGAGAACCATGCTTGCTGATTCCAAGCTTCCGACTATGTTTTGGAAAAAAGCTATCAACACTACGTGTTATGTGTTGAATAGGGTTTCAATTACCAATCCACATAAGAAGACTCCCTATGAGCTACTCACAGCCAAAGTACCAAGCATTACTTATTTGAAGCCATTTGGTTGTCCTGTCACCATTCTAAATACTAGTGACTATTTGGGGAAATTTGATGGCAAGGCGGATGAAGGCTACATTGTGGGATATTCAGCTCACTCGAGAGCCTATAGGGTCTACAATCTCACTGCCAAGCATGTCAATGAAACTATCAATCTCAGGTACTTTGAGGAGAAGACAAACATCCAAGGCAAAGGTCCTGAATCGTGTTTTGATCTTGACTATCTCAGTGACTCATTGGGATATTTTCGTTTCAAAACTAACCTAATGCAGGTCCACAAGTATTTGCGTCTTCTAGTGTAGGTGCTACTACTACCTTTTCGGACTCAGATGAGGAAGATGACATTTTTGTCATACCATCCAATTCCACCACAGTCGCTCCCGACAACACTGCTACTAATGTTGGTACTACTTAATTAGACATTGTGGACTCACAAGGAGCTCTTGATACACTGCTTCACCAACAACAAGATGCCACTACTACAACTACCCAAGGAGGCTTTGAGTTTCCTTTGGATACTCCTGTTGTACCAGCTACTCATAGTGACCCTATTGTTACTCCTAGTGCAAGTTCAACTCCTATTGGAAGCCCTATTAGTGATCCAACTTCCACAACTAGGTTCTATGGTCCTTCTGACCTAGGAAACTATCAAAAGAAGTCTTCAACTAAGCTGGATGATATTCATAAGCAACCAATAGATGGCATTTTCGACTCTTCTTCATATGATGATGGCATTGTTGGGGATCTTAATAACTTGTTACCAGAAGTAGAAGTAACTCGTACTCCTATTCAGTAGATCCATAAAGTGAATCCTACTACTCAAATTATAGGAGATCCTGGTTCTATAGTCAAGACTCGCGGCATGCATAAGAGGACTTCTGATCATCATGCTCTTGTGAGCTACATTGAAGACCAAAAGCGGAATAATCACACAGATTTTCTTCACTGTTTGCTTGTTTTCTATCACAGGTGGAACCTAGGTCTGTCTCACATGCTCTTGAGGATCAAAGTTGGGTGGAGGCTATGCAGGAGGAGATGCTAATGTAGGAATTTTGCAATTCTTTTTAATCTCTATTTTTTTCTTTCGTTCCTCGACTCGACTCGAATTGATATCCAACTTATATGTAGAGATTAATTGTTCTTGGTAAAAAGTACTTTGTTTGGTATTTAAAACTAAAAACTATTAAATCTATTTAAAAAGAAAATATTTAATTAAAAATACTTTTTCACTATTAAAAATCTTAATTAAAACTAATTAAACTAATTTAAAAATTATAAACTAATTTAGACTATTTAAAATAAAACTATTTGAAGACTATTTTAAATTTAGACAAAACTTAAAACTAAATTTTATATAAAACTAAATTAATAAAAAAATTAATTTATTAAAAACAATTTAAATTTCTAAAATTAATAAAATATTTTTTATATATATATTTTTTTTGAAAAACTTTATAAAAGTAAATTTATAAAAACTTTTAATTAAAATTAACTAAACAAAAACTTGTATTTAAAATAATTAATAAAACTAACAGCTACTATATTAACTATATTAATTACTATGACTATATTTAAACCAAAACAGAAAGCTAGAATAAGTGGTTAAAGCGTTTGGCTTCTATCCTAGAGGTCTAGGGTTCGAGTCGAATTGTGGACGGTTTTCTTTAATTTATTTTTGACAGCTGAAACACTTAAACAAGGTCACAGGTTCGGTCCACAGGGGTGGATTTTTGTGTAGTTCACTTAGACTGATAAATCAACAAATACACTAAAAGACCAATTGAGTCTGAAGCTTATGATCAGCAGAAAAAAAACAACACAGGCAAAATAAACACTATAAGCAAAATAAAAGCTAACAAATAATCAGACAGTGAGCAGGCAACCCTAAGAACTCAAATATTCAACAGACAAATTCAAATACAGCAAGAACCAAATAAAATCAGCAATATAAAATCCTACAAACTCAGCTAAAAACAGTTAAATAAAACTGAAATATTGATAACTAACTTTTGGCTAGTAAGAAAATTATCGTTCTAGTGGTCTAATCGAATTTATCCCGTTTAACTATGCGACTCAGTCGTTCTTTGGTGAAACAAAAATTGTGTCGTTGTAGTAATTAAAAGTGCAAAACAATTAAAATAAAATTGACGTTAAAGTAAATCTAATTCTAATTTAAAGTAAATAGTGCAAGTATTTAAAAGCGTGACGGGAAATTAAAAGGCACTAAAATTAAATAACGCAAATTTAAATCTATCTAAGGCAAACTTAAAACGCAACTAAAACTTAAAACTAAGGCAAGGCTAAAATAAATCTAAGGCAAATAAACTTAAAGTGCAATTAAATAAAAAAGCGGGAAAAATAAAGCTTGAAAATTAAAAACAGAAAATTAAAGACAGAAATTAAAAGAACCTGAAAAATAGCTCATCCGGAATAATACCCTCACTCGGAATAAACATCCATCCGGAATGTCACCTTCGTTCGGAATGTTCTTGTTCACTCGGAATATTTACCCAAAACTTTGATCCGGAATAAATCTTTTATCCGGAATATGTCACTTATCCGGAATAAAGTATTGATTCGGAATGTTGGTCTTGATTCGGAATGTTGCTTGATCCGGAATATCTCTTGATTCGGAATAATATTCCGAATAGAACTCCTTGATCCGGAATATGTCACTTATTCCGGATGGAAGTCCTTGATACGAAATATTGTGCTTGATCCGGAATATCTCTTGATCCGGAATGTTCTATCTATCCGGAATGTTCTGTCTATCCGGAATATTCTGTCTATCCGGAATAATTTCCTTGATCCGGAATATTGGATATTCTGGATGAACGACCTTGGCTAAAACCTTGATCCGGAATGTTGAAGATTCTGAATAGAGCACTTTGATCCGGAATAATTAATTATTCGGGATGAACGACTATGATACGGAATATTTTTAGCAAATACCTTCACACAGACAACCTTGGCTCGATCCGGAATATACTGTTGATTCGGAATAACCTGGGAAAAGACAGTAACATACAGAGCGAAGAACAGGGAACAAGATATACATGAATCTAATCACAATTAAACAAAATCAACCAAAAGATTAAATCAAACTAATGAATAAGCATCTATTAATCATAAACAAACAATCCAAATCAACAAATCTAACAAAACTAATCAAAATAATCAAAACCCACTTAATAAATTTAACAAAAACTCAAGAACATGAACATGAACAATAAACATAAAGATCAAAGATTAAAGAAAGGTAGAATGAGAGATGAGCAATAAAAATTGTAACACCAGTGAAAGTGCCGTATGATGCTAAGTTATTGTCTCAAGAGCTGTTCAGTATGAGCATCTCTCTTAAGTTGTGGCTCACTTGTGGATGTGATATCCCGAGCCCAACATTATTTATTTAATCCTATTTTACGAATATTTTTGAAATTTTTAAGAATTTTTGTCGTGGATTTATTTGACGGTTTAAGTTGAAACCGACGTTTACGGTCGTAATTTAACGATTGACGATTTAAGAAGAACCGATAACGACTACGATACCGATGGATGCCCAAATTTCTATAATTATTGACGAATTATCGATAATGTGATTTTTCGAGAATTTTATTTACGGTTCGTGTTAAGTTGAGTCGGGTGAGTTTTATAGCCTTCCGAGTACATTTAAAGTATCCCAAAAATATTTTGGAGTGTTCGGGATGATTTCCGACTCCCGTAAAATTTTCAAAATTGACTAGTGAGTCGAACCCGCAAAGTTTTAATGGCGTTTTTAACTTAAGGCCAAAAGAAATCAAAAATTGCCAAATTGGTCCCTCCCAATCACACAAAAATACACAAACACAAACACACAAACACATTTCACCAAAACAAATCAAACTCTCTCTCTCTCTTTGTCCTTAGGCCGACGGCCAAACACAAACACCACCACAAATCCACCATTTTTCTTGGGTTTTCACAAAAACTAACTTAAGACCACATCTTAGAATCCCTTGGTGAGTGTTAATCCGTGGTTTGATTACACATGCACTAACAAAAATTTTCCAAAAATTTTCAAGATGATCCAAATTCGTTTTTGAGGCTAATTGTTGTAATGCATGTTAAATTCATGTACAATGGAAGTATAATCACCTATAAAACATAATGGGGTATATGATTCTTGTGTTCCACAGCCCCTAAAGCCACGAATTTTTTTGGGGGTTTTTGAGTGTGTTCAAAGTGTTTGATGAAATGTCATGGGTTTGTGTTTATAAGGGTGTTTTGGGTGTGTTTGAATAGGTTTAAGTGGTTGCATGTTTGTTTCTTTGATTTTAGATTATGAGGTTGGTTGATCAATAGGGGTAGGACTGAAAACTTGTGTTTGGATATGTTTAGGGAAGCTTAGGATGATGCTTAGTGGTGATTAGTAGCATTGAAATCGAGTTTAAACATGATTTTGGAGTAGTCAAATTTAGGCAGAAAGTTTAAGGTCATTTCACAAAAATTATTTTTCCTACAGGTCTTGAAAACTAAATGTAGTTGTAGAGGGTCTTTTTATCTTTAATTTGGTTTAAGGTAGAGCCCGTGACTCAAAACGAGCTAAAAGTTATGAGGTTTTAAAGATCGAGTACCGGGAGACGAGGACTTTCATAATCCGAATTTATGTATAGTTTTAGTCAAATCCCGAGGAGCACAAGTATGAATTGGTAAATGGTCAAGGGTCAAAATTTGGTCACAAACCTGTATAAATGAGTCTATAAGTTGACTTAGGAGTCAAAGAAGTCAAAGTTACATTTCATATAGGTCAATGAAGTCAAAATTGGTCGAAGTGCAATTTCAGCCCGTAAAATGTAGTTTTGGAAAAGCGTCGAGTAACGAGTCGTAAAAGTAAAAACTTTTATTGGGGTTAAAAACATGTTATCTACAGGTATTATGGGATTTTTGAGAATTTTGTCAAATTTTATAAGTATGGTTAAATATGGTAAAACAGCCCGTACTTTAGTCAAGTACCGGCGAGAATGAGTAAAAAATGGACAACGTAAGTAATGAGAACGAATGGTATAAAATGAGTGATGCTTGTTGTTTTGTTTTTGGCGTGAGTTATATTTGTCCTAAGTGACTAGTATATATGTATTTTATACAGTACCGTAAGGTATTTAAATGAGATTACTCATTACGCGTTATTTGTGATAGGTGTTGATTTACCCGGGCATCCGTAACATCGTCAGTGATCATCCCTCGAACTACCGACTACTTAAGATATAAGGTGTGAATTTATAGCCTCGCTTATGTTTATTTCAAATTGTTTTACCCGCGAGGGAAATGCATGCTAGTTTTTAAAAGGAACGTATATCATGAATGATTGTTAGACCCGAAAGTTGCCTTAGAAATTGTGTTGAGTACCAAAGTTGCAAAAGTCCCTAAAATCATGAACTATTAACTATTGTCCTGCCCTCGAGTAGGGGGAAATAGCCGCTTATGCAATTTGTAGTACTACGGGGCTAACGACCCAATGCTAGCCGAGAAGCTGTACGTTGAGTAAGTTCTGCGGTAGATTATTTTGTATGAGAAATAAGGTATAATTGCAACTGATGCCTTTAGAAGGGGCACTGGTTTCATCTGAATCACGCCAGTATTTATTACGCGGGTGATTGAGTTAACGGATTAGTGTCATGAGCTTAAACACAATTGTCAGTATCCTGAATATAGATTGTTTGATCGACAAGTCTATAAATGATCACGAATGGTTTTTATTTTATATACGTTCAAATGGATTGTAAAACCTATGAATTCCACTCAACGTTTTCGTTGACCAAAATTTTGGCATGTGTTTCAGGTAACCGCTGAAGTGTAGAATGGAGCATGCATGGGATGGATGTTGTGTGTATGGCTTGTAGTCCGCTTGTTTTTCCTCCTTTTTCTACTTAAACATTTTTAAGTTTAATGTAATGTTGTTGTGAAACTGAAATTTTTGGGTTGAGATTCATGGGGACCGAAAACGTTAAACTCTGTTGTACCAAGTGGGTTGGAAAAACCGGGGACTTGTATCATCTAACAATTTTTAAATTCAAGTTTTAAGTTGACGTCTTTTTACCGTCGTTTGATATATCTTGTGTGCGATGAATACTATGTAGCACCCATTGTTGTAGTTCCGCTGCGCATAGCAATTGTGGGGGTGTTACAGATTGGTAATCAGAGCCATGAGTTATAGAGAACTAGGTCGTTTTTGAAAATCCTAAACTATAACTTTTGGTGTCGTAAGAAGTGGTCCAAGCACACACAACTATCCTGCATGGCTCCGGTAAGAATTATTTAGCATTGCATTATATTTTAGATGTATCCCTCGAAATTGATATGAACTCCCTAAGTATTTAGTAAGTAAATACTTTGAGATATATATTGAGATATATTGTTTTGTACGTTGAGTACTTATGATCGTAATTTGCAAATTCTTGTAAGATTATATTATAGGTTGCATGTATTTGGCATAACGGGCTACATTGCATTACATGGCAACATCGCGTTGTAATCCTACGTGTATGTAGGAATGATTTTTATGTAAAAGTATGTATATACTATGGTGTTTAAAGGCATTGCACGTGAAGCAGTGGTCCTTGAGTGATTATCGTACAAGTTATAATGCGGTTTTGCTGAGAATTCGGCCTTACCACAAATTATCAATCTTGATAATTAATTTATTGTTCGGATAACCGAGTGTGAACCTCGTTTGATACTCTAGATACGTAAATGATGCTTCGTAACATATTTTATATCGACTAGGTCGATCTCGATTGTCGTTATCGCACCGTGATGTGTCATTTTGGACATTTTCTTTTGAAACGTAATTTACTTACGTATTACTTTATTTCCTTTATTCCTAATGGGTTTGATATGTTAGTTCACGTAACTATAACATAGACGAAGTATAATCGACGATGCGTACATTGGGGCGGCGAATCATGTGTGTATATTATGAAACGTGGTTGAGGCGTGTTGCCATTTAATCGTTGTTTACTGTTCTACTTGAATTTTAAAGATGTGTTTTAAAAATAGACTAGCGTTGTGAACAAGCGCGATAACTTGGAATTTGGTTGGTTTTTGTGTTAATTTTGTGGAGTACGATTTCGAGACTCATCCGAGGCCGATAACAACAATTAGTTGACATACGTATTCTCGTTCCATTTATTTCATTTTGTTTTGTTGTTTCATTATTTTGAAGTAAATATTTTACATGACGAGGTCCGGCATTTGTGCAAGTTAAGTAAGCATCGAACTTTGTTGATTGAATGATTTAAACATAAAGTGTTTTAGATATTTAATATTTGGTGAATGAAACTTTTGGATAAAAATGACGTATGATGTGTTTTTTAACAAGTAAAATTCGTGTAAAGAATAAATGGACATTGTGAAATTATTTCCCTTCAACCTTGGTTGGTAAATCGTAATAAGTAATTATTATTACTCGTAACATCCTTGTTTTCATATATTAAAATTTGATACTAAAAGATTGTGATGGACTTGTTAAGAATTTGTTTAAATTAGTTCGAGAAAGGAGTTACAATGAAATTTGCGAGATGACTAGTGAGTATAGGTAGCTTCGGATTTAGTATGAATTAATTTTCGGGTCAATGTAACAACTTTTGGCATAATCTGTAATATAGAGTAGAAAAATTGGTCATATATTTTGGAGGTAGAAACTTTGTAAAAAATGGTTTATTTTAAACATAAGGTTATGTTTACGTATGCATTGGTGTAAACTAGAACTCGTCACTCGTTGTAGTAAATAAACTGGGATAAAATCGGAATATACACTTTAAGTATGAAATTATAATGCTTGAAATAAAATTTTAAACATTGATGGAATGTCATTGGAAACCATTTGTTTGTTTAATTGTCGTTATATAGGATCACTATTCATAATTCGATGATGCTTGTTTAAAATCGTTTGAAAAATCTTTTGTTTTATTCCGCGACGAGATGTGTTAATTTTAAAATCATTTGATAATGGGCTAAGGATTAAAAGTTGAATTTTATATATTTTGAAATTTATTGAGATAAGCATTTTGATTGTTTATTATATTATTATTATTGAGATTTAAGTCTCGACTAAAATCAGTAAGTATCCGAGATAATACCACGTGAAACCTCTTTATCATTTGAGCCGAATTACGCGAATATGATTTAACAAAACAGTTTTGGGGAAAACATGTGTGTAATAAAAGTCAAAGGTTGAAATTTTAAGAGTTAATGGGACTAGGTTGAGTCGTGTTGGATATGTGTATATATGTGATAATATAAGTCGTAATAATAAAAACGTAAAACTTGGGAAATTCTTACTACGTATGTTTTTGGTACTTAAGATATGAACATCAATGAGGTTTTGACACAAGTATGGAGATTTTCAAACCTAATGATTTGTCAATTATGATAACCGAGTCACCGCATCTACTAATGTTAATAATTTCCGAGAGATTGAAATTTTTCCAGAAATGAAAACTTTGTATAGATTGAGAAATGAAAGGTATAAATTATTTAATGGTGTAACCCAAATTGAAAATGTGTAAATGTTCGGTTTTACAATGTACAAGGTAACACTAATTATTACACGCAACTGGATTATACAACACACGCCTACTTGAATATTATTTAATAAAGATGTATATATAATGTTTTGAGTCACGATGGTTCGATCGTCCGACATCCCTTCTTTGATTTTATGAGTCTGTATCTAAACATGAGTCGTCATGTGATTGTTCATTTTAATATTGTCTATGGTATGAAACCATTATTATTATATTTATTTTTGTGTCGCTACATCGCTAGTACTTGATGATGAGGGTATGTCACCCGGTGTATTTTGTCATGATCATGGACGCCGTAACTTTCTTCTTTCGGTTAATGGAACCAAAAAATTATGTATTTACTTGAATGATGCTATAAATCTTCATTAGAGTGGTTGTTTATTTATATTTAACAAAAGCGAGGAGGCGTAGCCGCTTTACCAAATTGTAGAGGTGAAAGAACTCGATCCTTCTGGTGAAATTGTTTCTATTTAACCAAGTGATTATTCTTCTCTTCCCGTATACACTTCGTGGAATGTTTGTGCAACTCGAGACGATGGGAATTATGATCGTTGTTTTATTTTTATTTTTATTTTTGACGCTTGTGTTGATATTCAACTTTCACTCCATGTATTCGTAGATCGCTGTTATTATCCTGAGACTTTTGTCATACATTTGGAGTATTTTCATTTCTAATGTAGTTAATTTCCGTTGGCATATATATTGCTCGTTTACCTCGTTCGATCTCATTGATCTTAATTTTATTACTTGTTGTGCTTGCAATGATCTTTAATCATGAACCACCTTACCGTTATTTTGTGAATAGTCTATTGTGAAAATAGGTATGAGTGTGTCAAATGTTTTGGTGAACTAAATGCAAATGGTGTCGATTTATTTATTTAATTATTTATTTATTTTCTCATAAAAAGGCAAAGCAAAAGGTATGTTTCCAAAGTGAACGAAAAATGTTGGACGTGTTTCTTAAAACGATGGTAACAATATTTTCCCATTTCAAATTTCATTTCAAATGGTTTAATTATTTTGAAGATTAGGTCGAAAACTTCCATAGTCGTGTTTGGTATGTAATAATAATGTTTGTGTTGTCACTCGATCCTCAATTATGCACAGCTTAGCTAACTAGGCATAATTCGGGAAGAGTCCTGTTTTGTTGGTTGTTGTTGCTTGATCCTCAAGTATGCATGATCTAGCTAGTTATGCATAGTTTTGGAAGGGCGATGTAGTTTCAAATAAATTGGTCGTCTTTGAAAACCGGTAGTGTTTTTGATAAATGTTTGGAAGAGAACGTTTTTAAAAATGGTGGATCCTTATGCAAGTAATCGTATTTTCTTTGATTTTTAAAGAAAATTTTTGAATTTTCTTGTGTTCGTTGAAATCTTTTCTTCTGTTTGGCGTTGACTTAGTAAGTCACTGCGACCGAGTAATTTTGGAAAATGTTTTTATGAGTTGTGTGTAACGTGCGAATTTCATCGGAATCGCTAGGGCGTTGATGTAATACCAAAGGGGCTCGTATCGTCAGCGGGAGAAGAGTTTTTTTTTAAAGATGGAAAAATGCCGAAGTAGAGGAAATCAGAGTTCGAATAACTCTAAGGGAAATAACGAAGACTTCTCCTACATCAAATGTATCGTACCTTATATATTTTCTTTCTTGATCTTTTGATATGACAACGACACGCGGTAAACTGTTGAAGTTTACCAACTGTGCATCAGTAATTGGAAGACGATTCCATTGTCGTTTTCGTTCATTTAAGTAAGGAATCCTCTTTGCTTGACTCAACCATCCTTGATTATCGATGGTTAAACGATAGATAGCCATAGTTGATGTTTTTATGGTGAACCCTTGTCTTTTATATGTTTATGTTGTATGTGATCTGGTCAAGTGATCGTAAGTTGTGAGAACTTGAGACGACATTGTCCAATGAAGTCCGATCATGGAGGACACGTGCCATGTAATATATTTTTTTTTTTACTGTGAACGATGACACATGTAAGTATTTTATTTCTTTTTGGATATGCATCCATAGCTAGCAAGCTCTTAAACCTTCTTTAACTTGCAATTTTCTTTTGACTGGACTCATCCGAGAATTATGTCAATATTCTTGTTTTATCTTGGCTTGGCTGATTAGCAAGCGTGGGTTAACTGATTGAACCGATTGGTTTGGCATGGTTTGGCTATGTTGCAAACATGTTGCAAACATGTGGTAATTTGGTGGTATGTGTTTCATAATGGATTTTGTATTTGGTTGGACTGTGACGTTTTCGAGAGAGTTATGTATACGCCGAATGATTTCGTATCGATGAATTCGTTTTTGACGAAGTAGGGTTGTATGTACGTAATATCGTAATAAGGTGATTTGGTACGACTAGTATTGATTACTTCGTCTTTTATATTTTGAACGTTTTCCGATGGGGTTATGTGTGACCCGTGTGATTTTCTTTGTGAGCAATTATTTTTATGAGATGATGAACCAAGTGAAAGGACGATTCAAAAGTGGGAAGACGTGCTCCAAACACCTGTGTTTGATTTTGGTGGAAGTTGAGATCGTGGAAGGGCGTGATTCGTTTTGGAGAATAAGAAAGTGGGGTCCAAAGGTGTGCTGGACCAGTTGCCTACTAGTTGGAACTGCTGGATGAACTCCGTGGAAATGACAATACTCTTCATGTGTCGAATTTGAAGGATTACAGGATGAAAAGGTAGATCACCAGTTGGATAGAATGAAGCAGGAAAAATTCAGTTGAATGGACTTGAAATGATTCGAGAGGCTACGGAAGAGATGGTGTAGATTAAGAATCACTTGCTAACCGCGAGAAGCTTTGAAAAGAGACGTGTTGATAACCGTAGGAAGACTTTGGGAAATTGAAGTGGAGATCATGGATCGAGATGTTAAGAGATTGAAGCAGGGTATAATACTCATGGTGAAGGTGTGATGGAACACCAGACGTGAACCGAAGTCCAGAACAGAACATGAAGACCTCTTTAGGAAGAAGTACCTTTATCTTCCTAGTAGTACAAAATGCGAGTATAAGAACCGGAGAGCGCCGGGACGTCGCTCCATTAAGGGGGGAAGGATGTAACACCAGTGAAAGTGCCGTATGATGCTAAGTTATTGTCTCAAGAGCTGTTCAGTATGAGCATCTCTCTTAAGTTGTGGCTCACTTGTGGATGTGATATCCCGAGCCCAACATTATTTATTTAATCCTATTTTACGAATATTTTTGAAATTTTTAAGAATTTTTGTCGTGGATTTATTTGACGGTTTAAGTTGAAACCGACGTTTACGGTCGTAATTTAACGATTGACGATTTAAGAAGAACCGATAACGACTACGATACCGATGGATGCCCAAATTTCTATAATTATTGACGAATTATCGATAATGTGATTTTTCGAGAATTTTATTTACGGTTCGTGTTAAGTTGAGTCGGGTGAGTTTTATAGCCTTCCGAGTACATTTAAAGTATCCCAAAAATATTTTGGAGTGTTCGGGATGATTTCCGACTCCCGTAAAATTTTCAAAATTGACTAGTGAGTCGAACCCGCAAAGTTTTAATGGCGTTTTTAACTTAAGGCCAAAAGAAATCAAAAATTGCCAAATTGGTCCCTCCCAATCACACAAAAATACACAAACACAAACACACAAACACATTTCACCAAAACAAATCAAACTCTCTCTCTCTTTGTCCTTAGGCCGACGGCCAAACACAAACACCACCACAAATCCACCATTTTTCTTGGGTTTTCACAAAAACTAACTTAAGACCACATCTTAGAATCCCTTGGTGAGTGTTAATCCGTGGTTTGATTACACATGCACTAACAAAAATTTTCCAAAAATTTTCAAGATGATCCAAATTCGTTTTTGAGGCTAATTGTTGTAATGCATGTTAAATTCATGTACAATGGAAGTATAATCACCTATAAAACATAATGGGGTATATGATTCTTGTGTTCCACAGCCCCTAAAGCCACGAATTTTTTTGGGGGTTTTTGGGTGTGTTCAAAGTGTTTGATGAAATGTCATGGGTTTGTGTTTATAAGGGTGTTTTGGGTGTGTTTGAATAGGTTTAAGTGGTTGCATGTTTGTTTCTTTGATTTTAGATTATGAGGTTGGTTGATCAATAGGGGTAAGACTGAAAACTTGTGTTTGGATATGTTTAGGGAAGCTTAGGATGATGCCTAGTGGTGATTAGTAGCATTGGAATCGAGTTTAAACATGATTTTGGAGTAGTCAAATTTAGGCAGAAAGTTTAAGGTCATTTCACAAAAATTATTTTTCCTACAGGTCTTGAAAACTAAATGTAGTTGTAGAGGGTCTTTTTATCTTTAATTTGGTATAAGGTAGAGCCCGTGACTCAAAACGAGCTAAAAGTTATGAGGTTTTAAAGATCGAGTACCGGGAGACGAGGACTTTCATAATCCGAATTTATGTATAGTTTTAGTCAAATCCCGAGGAGCACAAGTATGAATTGGTAAATGGTCAAGGGTCAAAATTTGGTCACAAACCTGTATAAATGAGTCTATAAGTTGACTTAGGAGTCAAAGAAGTCAAAGGTACATTTCATATAGGTCAATGAAGTCAAAATTGGTCGAAGTGCAATTTCAGCCCGTAAAATGTAGTTTTGGAAAAGCGTCGAGTAACGAGTCGTAAAAGTAAAAACTTTTATTGGGGTTAAAAACATGTTATCTACAGGTCTTATGGGATTTTTGAGAATTTTGTCAAATTTTATAAGTATGGTTAAATATGGTAAAACAGCCCGTACTTTAGTCAAGTACCGGCGAGAATGAGTAAAAAATGGACAACGTAAGTAATGAGAACGAATGGTATAAAATGAGTGATGCTTGTTGTTTTGTTTTTGGCGTGAGTTATATTTGTCCTAAGTGACTAGTATATATGTATTTTATACAGTACCGTAAGGTATTTAAATGAGATTACTCATTACGCGTTATTTGTGATAGGTGTTGATTTACCCGGGCATCCGTAACATCGTCAGTGATCATCCCTCGAACTACCGACTACTTAAGATATAAGGTGTGAATTTATAGCCTCGCTTATGTTTATTTCAAATTGTTTTACCCGCGAGGGAAATGCATGCTAGTTTTTAAAAGGAACGTATATCATGAATGATTGTTAGACCCGAAAGTTGCCTTAGAAATTGTGTTGAGTACCAAAGTTGCAAAAGTCCCTAAAATCATGAACTATTAACTATTGTCCTGCCCTCGAGTAGGGGGAAATAGCCGCTTATGCAATTTGTAGTACTACGGGGCTAACGACCCAATGCTAGCCGAGAAGCTGTACGTTGAGTAAGTTCTGCGGTAGATTATTTTGTATGAGAAATAAGGTATAATTGCAACTGATGCCTTTAGAAGGGGCACTGGTTTCATCTGAATCACGCCGGTATTTATTACGCGGGTGATTGAGTTAACGGATTAGTGTCATGAGCTTAAACACAATTGTCAGTATCCTGAATATAGATTGTTTGATCGACAAGTCTATAAATGATCACGAATGGTTTTTATTTTATATACGTTCAAATGGATTGTAAAACCTATGAATTCCACTCAACGTTTTCGTTGACCAAAATTTTGGCATGTGTTTCAGGTAACCGCTGAAGTGTAGAATGGAGCATGCATGGGATGGATGTTGTGTGTATGGCTTGGAGTCCGCTTGTTTTTCCTCCTTTTTCTACTTAAACATTTTTAAGTTTAATGTAATGTTGTTGTGAAACTGAAATTTTTGGGTTGAGATTCATGGGGACCGAAAACGTTAAACTCTGTTGTACCAAGTGGGTTGGAAAAACCGGGGACTTGTATCATCTAACAATTTTTAAATTCAAGTTTTAAGTTGGCGTCTTTTTAGCGTCGTTTGATATATCTTGTGTGCGATGAATACTGTGTAGCACCCATTGTTGTAGTTCCGCTGCGCATAGCAATTGTGGGGGTGTTACAGAAATAAAGATTGACAAGAATTAAAAGAACACTTACTTGAAATTAAAGGAATTTAAGGTGCAAGACAAGGTATTTAAATTAGACAAGAAATTAAATGGACATGTATTTAAATGTGCAAGGTAAATAAAATGGAAGAAATAGTGTGTCAAACTATCCAACAAAATGAAAATGATTATCCTAATGACTATTTATAGGGGAGGATTAAGAAGTGCTTAGGAAGCTTCCTCCCCTCCTTCATTTTCTCTTAATTGCACCATTAGGTCCTTAAGCCTTTAATCTTGGACTTTAATGACTTTTGGCTCGGGATTTCTTTGAACTCGTCTTTTAATTCTTCAATAAATTAGACTTGAGTTCTTCGGCTTTATGTAAACTTCCGTCTTTTGACTTTTTCTTCGATAAATCTTCAGAATTGGTCTTGGACTTCCGTTCTTTTTGCACTCTTGACTTCTCGACTTCGCCTTTCGTGTTTTTCTTTGATAAAAGCCCGTGAATGCCCGTGTTTTCTCCACTTTTCACCTTTTCGTCCTAAATCACAACAAAAACACAAACCACGCATAATTCCGACATAAATGACATAAAATACACGTTTTGGCTTGGTTATTATTGTAATTAAGTGGTAAAAAGGATGGGTGTTTACACACCTATCAAATCCCCTACACTTGACTATTGCAATGTCCTCATGCAATGCATTAGTTACAAAGCACGTTTACACTTTTCATCATAATCAATCCACGTTGGCCTTTATTAAAGAGATAGAAAATTATAGACATTCAAAGTAAAGAAATCAAAAACATACCTTGGGTTTTGGAAATGTCATGAATAATCATCATCCTCAAGTTTTCACTTTCTCCAAACCAAGCTTAAAAACGAGATCATTGTTATTATAAGTTAGCAAACTAACACGAACTCATGTGGGCCAATTATTCACTTAGACTCCCTTATTCCTAGGTGTATCTCTTATATTTTATTTTTGTCTTGAATGATCACGAGGATGCATTGTTGACTTATTTCGATAGTTCTTTAGTCCGAAAATAAAGTAACCGATTTAATCAATAGTTAGCTAAAGGAAAAAATCTTTTAAAATTGCTTCTCGGGACCTCATAAAGTTCATATCTTGGCATAACTCACTTCGCGATTTGAGACCTTTCTCGGACCGATATTTGGCAGCGACTTCATACTTCAAACCTTGAGAGACGTTCATGAAATAATGGTCTTCTCTTCATATAGTAATTTCTTCACTTGATGTTTTGAGAGATTCATACTTGGACCACGACTTCTTCATTTTTCTCCAATCTTAATTTTGGACTTTGATATACAACGATCCGCATCCTCTTTGGACTTGGATCTGTTCATCCTCATACCTTGTTAGGGCCTTTTTGGATAGACTTCTCCATGACTTTTGGGGAGTATTTGCTTTTCGTCGTGTGTCTCGATCCTTCATATTGATTTTCGATAAATGATTCTTCACATCACTTTGGATCTTTAGCAACAAAATATAGCCCTCATGTCTTGTTAGGACCTTTTTGGACTCGCCAATCTTCGCATCCCGCTTCTATAAGTTATGCCTTGGCTATGAACTCTAATCCATACCGAGCAACTTTTAAACGATCTTGGGCTAGAAGCTAAGTAACTTTTCAAATCGTACAACCTTATTTATTGCGGATAAATTTATTAGCAAGCGATGGGAGAATAGGCTTATAATTAACTCACATAAATTCACGAAAGAATGCCAAACTTATAATTGACTCTATCATCTCTCGTTCTCCACAGTTTAAAATCTCAAGGAATGAGACTCGTGGATGCTTAGCCTATTAAATCAAAGTTTTGGGTTTTCGAGTCGCCTATAGGATCTTGCAATCTCTTACACTTTTTCAAGTTTAGAAATCGCATTTTAAAGTTCCCTTGATAAACGACTCTCTAGGATCAATTATAGGAACTTGCGAAAAGTTCTTGTTCTTAACCCGTGAGAGTTAAGACTTTCGCGTTTTATAGCTCCCTATATAAAAGCCTAGCAAAACATGACTTAAACACGTTAAGGATACTAGCTAGAGTAAACTAAGATAAGTAAACTCGGGTTGAGTCAAAAGATTCACAACGTCTGAATATTAAAACCACTTTATTAAAAATTTATTCTAACAAGGAAAGAAAATAACTATACAAAGGGAAAAACTAATAGGCCAAAATAGATCAAAAATTTTGAAAAATGTCGAAAAATTGATTTTCCGGTTAAAATGAGGACAAATACAAGGAAAAGGCCACTTAACTTCGATAGAGGTCCCCCCTACACTTAGTATAAACATTGTCCTCAATGTTTAAGCATGTGGTAGTAAACTCCCCTACACTTAGTACATTGTGCACGTAGTTTAAATCTCGCCAAGGAAGAGACAACTAAGAGATTCCTATTTTAATATTGGAAAAGAGTTTAGGATAGAACCGGGAAAATGGGAACACAGAATCATGGGTCGTCAAGAATCATCAAGAGTGGATCATTGAACGCTCGAATCCCTAATTAGTAGAAGAGAGGAAATAGCAGCCCAACGGGTCTCCCCCTACACTTAGGATAAAGAAAGCTAAAAGATAGATGCATGGGTTGCCTCCCAAGAAGCGCTTGATTTTTGTTAACCGAGTCGTGAGCCTGACTCGACCTTGATTATCATAGGAAGCAGCATGAAACATATCCACCGGGATCAAAGACATAGTTTTCGTCCATCAAATAGCAGAAGCTTAAGGCGAACAAGGCAAGCCAAAGAATAAGAGGCAAGGTTACCTTAAGCAGCGATGGAGCACGGTGGGAGCAAGGATGAAGTGGTACAAGCAAATTTCCATAATTTCCAAAGATATTTCCTTTTATTTCATCAGACGGATACTGAGATGGCTGCAGAATATCAATACCGGGATCAGACACCTTTTCCTTTAAGGGAAAATAGCACTCAGGCTCAGCAGTATTTGAAGATGATCCGCGAAAAAGATGCACAACCTCGTCCTTAGAAGGTGGACAAAGAGGTGTTAAATCATATGTGATGCAGATGTTGGTGTCGACCGGTTGCTTCTCCTTTGAAAGAATTTTCTTCAAATCCAAAGTAGGATCAAGACGATAATCTTCAAAGTCTAAAGGAGGAGCATCACTCTCATGAGGGAAGTAAGTATTGAGAAAAGTAGAAAAGTCTTCCTCAAATGAGTAATCATCCAAAGTAGGATCAAGTGATGGCGGAGGATTTTCGTCATGTGAAGAATCACTCGAAAGAGTATCGGCCTCATCAAAATCATCATATGTGGGCAGGTCGGGATACTCGGAAGTACAATCATCAAAATCATCCGAATCTGAGCTAGAATCATCATCATAAGCATCAAAGATCGGTGGAGAATCATAAATGGGTGAAGGTTCCAGAGTGGAGGGAGAATCATCCACATCATCTTCAGAAAGTGGATTATCAATGCAAGACTCAAATAGAGGATTGTTGTAGATGACAAAATCATCGAGCACATTAATCATATTCGCAGATTCTCGTCCATAGGATTTGCTTGTAAGCTTCCCCATTTTAAAAACTTGTGCATCATCCCCGACTCTTAAGATAAACTCACCTTCGGCAACATCAACTAGAGCTCGTCCGGTTCTCAAGAATGGCCGACCAAGTATTAAAGGAATACGAGGGTCCATTTCATAATCAACAACGACAAAGTCGACCGGGAAAGTAAATGTGCCAGCTTTAATAAACACATCTTCGGCAATACCAACGGGGTAAGCAAGAGTGCGATTTGCAAGCTCAAGAGTCATCCTTTTTGGAGTAAGGTCGGGTAATGATAGTGTTTTCCTAACACTCAAAGGCATAAGATTAATACTGGCCCCGAGATCAGCTAGGGCAGTAAATTCTTCAGTTTTGTTAAAGATGCACGACAACACAAAACGACCGGGATCTCCAAGCTTTTCCGGAAGTTCTTTAAGAATAACTGCAGAACAGTTTTCATTTAAGCGTGTGTTGGCGAGCTCAATCAACTTCTCCTTCTGGTTAAGCAATTCCTTGAATGCTTTGACAAATTTCGGCATGTGGACAGTGCTTCGACAAGGCTAATGTTGAAATTTAGTTGAGAGATCATCTTCAAAAAATTTGACATTTGACAGTCATCCTTGGTGAGCATTGTGGTCTTGCCTAGCCGTGAAGGATAAGGGATATTGGGTTTGGGTGGTGAAGGTGTAGGTGTAGTAGGTAAAGGTTGGGATGTTGAAGGGTTCTTTTTGGGGACATCGTCATGACGAGGCGGAGACGGTAATGGTGCACTAATACTAGGTGTAGGAGGAGTAGGGATAAATGGTGGTGGAGGAGGTGTAGATGATGGGGGCGGGATAGGTGGTCCTACGATGGTAACTCTACTACGGGTAGTAATAGCACTCACATTCGCTCGCGGATTGGTGACGGTGTTTAAAGGTAGAGAACTCGAAGTAGAAGGTTGAGTTGTGGGCAAGAAACTAGCCAGCATATTCTTCAAATCATTAATTTGATTGCTGAAGGAGGATTGAATATTATCTCGAAGCTCGGATCTAATGTCATTCCCTTGCTTGGTGATATCTCCTTTTTGATTGATAATTTGGCTATGCAGATTCTTGATTTGCTCACCTTGGGTTCTCATTATGGCTTCAACATCCGGGTTAATGGGTGGGGTTTGTTGAGCGGGTGGGTGATAAGGATTAGAAGCTTTTGGTGGGATTTGGTTGCTTCTAGTATAGTTGTTGTTGGGGTTTTGGTTTTGAGGAGAAAAACCGGGTGAAAGGTAGTTGTTTGACCGGTAACTCAGCAAATTTCTATCCCCTTGTGGTCGAGCTTGGTAATTTTCCGGTGGATAATTACCATAAACTACATACACGTTTTCCGGATTTCCTTGTGTAGAAGGACAGTCAGTGTATGAGTGTGGACCGCCGCATGTTTCACAAGGATTGGAAACCGCTTTAATTTGTTGTTGTTGGTTTGAAGCGAGAAGCAAGATACTTTTGTTCATTTCGGTCATCATGCGGGTGAATTCGGTCATGTCGGGGCTTGCTGAAGTTGAAGAAACATTGACTCTCGGGTTGTTCCTTGAAGAAGCGAAGGAATCCCAGTTTTTGTTGTGAGTAGTCATGTTTTCAATAAGCTCTGTACACTCCTCGGGTCTCCTTTTCATAAATGTGCCATCGGCGGCTGCATTAATCGTATCACGATCTCGAAAAGTCAATCCGTTGTAGAAAGTATCAATTAAGGTCACAGGGAGCATGTTGTGGTTTGGACAACGATCGATCAAGACGTTATATCTTTCCCAAGCATCAAAAAGAGATTCATCGGGTTCTTGCATGAAACCACTGATTTGATTGCGAAGGCTTGTGACCATGGATGGTGGAAAGTAGCGCGACAAAAAGCGTTGAGTCATGTCATCCCAAGTATGAATTGAATTCTTTGGAAGACTATCAAACCATTTCTCGGCGTGATGTGATAAAGTATGTGGAAAGAGTTGAAGGCGAAGAACATCCATTGTGGCACCGGGCAACTTCATGCTTTGAGTGATTGTAATGAACTTGTCTAGGTGTTTGTTGGCATCATCATCAGGCATTCCTCGAAAAGGATTTGTTTGCACTTGCTGAATCATGTGGTGCTTCAACGAAAACTCCGGAGCCGTGATTTTCATCGGCGCAATCGGTCCTCCTCGTCCAAACATGGTAGGTTGACAAAGCTCCTCCATTGTCCGAAGATCGGGCTGTGGATGAACATTGTTGTTATTGTTGAGGTGCGGTAGATTATTGTTGTTGTTAACACCTGCCATACTTAAATCTTCTCGAGTCTCGGGCTCTTGATAATTCGAAGATCTAGTATGCATACATCTACGAAAGTAAAAGAAAAAGAAACCAAATACAAAGACAATATATATACACAATAAAAATAAAATCTTTTTGGATTTTTGAAATTTTTAATTTTTATGGATTTTTTAAATTTTTTTTAATTTTTATGGTTTTTTAAATTTTTTAGGCAAGAAAAATAACGCTCACAAGTGAACGGATCCCAAAAAGCAACGCGTCTCTCACAGAAAACCGTTAATCTTTACGAAAAGAGCCGGCAGCGGCGCCATTTGATAACTAACTTTTGGCTAGTAAGAAAATTATCGTTCTAGTGGTCTAATCGAATTGATCCCGTTTAACTATGCGACTCAGTCGTTCTTTGGTGAAACAAAATTTGTGTCGTTGTAGTAATTAAAAGTGCAAAACAATTAAAATAAAATTGACGTTAAAGTAAATCTAATTCTAATTTATAGTAAATGGTGCAAGTATTTAAAAGCGTGACGGGAAATTAAAAGGCACTAAAAGTAAATAACGCAAACTTAAATCTATCTAAGGCAAACTTAAAACGCAACTAAAACTTAAAACTAAGGAAAGGCTAAAATAAATCTAAGGCAAATAAACTTGAAGTGCAATTAAATAAAAAGGCGGGAAAAATAAAGCTTGAAAATTAAAAACAGAAAATTAAAGACATAAATTAAAAGAACCTGAAAAATAGCTCATCCGGAATAATACCCTCATTCGGAATAAACATCCATCCGGAATGTCACCTTCGTTCGGAATGTTCTTCTTCACTCGGAATATTTACCCAAAACTTTGATCCGGAATAAATCCTTTATCCAGAATATGTCACTTATCCGGAAAAAAGTATTGATTCGGAATGTTGGTCTTGATTCGGAATGTTGCTTGATCCGGAATATCTCTTGATCCAGAATAATATTCCGAATAGAACTCCTTGATCCGGAATATGTCACTTATTCCGGATGGAAGTCCTTGATGCGCAATATAGTGCTTGATCTTGAATATCTCTTGATCCGGAATGTTCTGTCTAAACGGAATGTTCTGTCTATCCGGAATATTCTGTCTATCCGGAATAATTTCCTTGATCCGGAATATTGGATATTCCGGATGAACCACCTTGGCTAAAACCTTTATCCGGAATGTTGAAGATTCCGAATAGAGCACTTTGATCCGGAATAATTAATTATTCCGGATGAACGACTTTGATACGGAATATTTTCAGCAAATACCTTCACACGGACAACCTTGTCTTGATCCGGAATATACAGTTGATTCGGAATAACCTGGGAAAAGACAGTAACAGACAGAGCGAAGAACAGGGAACAAGATATACACGAATCTAATCACAATTAAACAAAATCAACCAAAAGATTAAATCAAAATAATGAATAAACATCTATTAATCATAAACAAACAATCCAAATCAACAAATCTAACAAAACTAATCAAAATAATCAAAACCCACTTAATAAATTTAACAAAAACTCAAGAACATGAACATGAACAATAAACATAAAGATCAAAGATTAAAGAAAGGTAGAATGATAGATGAGCAATAAAAATAAAGATTGACAAGAATTAAAAGAACACTTACTTGAAATTAAAGGAATTTAAGGTGCAAGACAAGGTATTTAAATTGGACAAGAGATTAAATGGACATGTATTTAAATGTGCAAGGTAAATAAAATTGAAGAAATAGTGTGTCAAACTATCCAACAAAATGAAAATGATTATCCTAATGACTATTTATAGGGGAGGATTAAGGAGTGCTTAGGAAGCTTCCTCCCCTCCTTCATTTTCTCTTAATTGCACCATTAGGTCCTTAAGCCTTTAATCTTGGACTTTAATGACTTTTGGCTCGGGATTTCTTTGAACTCGTCTTTTAATTCTTCAATAAATTAGACTTGAGTTCTTCGGCTTTAAGTAAACTTCCGTCTTTTGACTTTTTCTTCGATAAATCTTCAGAATTGGTCTTGGACTTCCGTTCTTTTTGCACTCTTGACTTCTCGACTTCGTCTTTCGTCTTTTTCTTTGATAAAAGCCCATGAATGCCCGTGTTTTCTCCACTTTTCATCTTTTCGTCCTAAATAACAACAAAAACACAAACCACGCATAATTCCGACATAAATGACATAAAATACACGTTTTGGCTCGGTTATTATTGTAATTAAGTGGTAAAAATGATGGGTGTTTACACACCTATCAAATATCTTACTCAAATAAACCAGCAGATTTAAACAAGTACCAAAACAACTTATATCTAGCAGTCTTATTCAGCAGATTACTGCAAATAACAAACCTAGATTCAATACAAGGATTAAAATCAGTTTAATAGACTAAAAACTTGCAAATAAAGCTCAACTCAAAAAGATTAATCCAAACTACTATATCGAATAAAATTACTCAAAACCTTGTATACAAAACTTATCTAAACAGATTATGTAAAAATATAATAAAAACAGATTAGACTCACAGTTTAACAGCTAAACTTAATCAACTTAAACAGAATCACTTAAGCATGTAAACAACATAAAAAAATAAATAAAAGGACTTAGAACCTTATGAAGAATCCTTTGAGATGAAAGAAGGCGTTGACTCTCCTTAGTGAACCGAGTCGACACCCCTTAACAAAACATCATCGAACCATCAACACTCGAACCACCATTACGAACTCGAAGAACCAACTATTTTATGAATCAAACCAGTAGGATTTGATTTTTATCCCAATCTTACCTTATTATTTAATTATAGCAATTAATTAGCTTAATCAAATAACATCATTTATTATAACAAAATAGATGAAAGAAAAATTACAATAGAAATTAAACAGTAAGTAAATCAAGGCAAGTTTAACCGAAATAATTTTTTTATTAAAAACTAAAAATTGATTACAATACTATACAAAAGAAAATGCAATTAAACTTAAATCTATTTTTGCATAATAACTTTAAAATAAAAAATGGGACAAACTAAAAATTATAGAATGGGGGGGTTTTATAGGCAAACCCTAAAACTTGCTGAGGAAGTTTTGATGAGCACACATCTTCAATCTCGACCCTTGAATCCATCTTTTCTCTCTTTTTTTCTTGATCTACAGCTGATAAACATTTACCCATCACACGGATTGCCACCGTGGATGGGTTTGTGCTAGTTGTGTTTCTTCCGTGATGACTTGGTTGTCTTTTATTGGATAGATGATGGGGTGTGAGGTGTTTTATCCAATAAAAATCAAGGTTGGGTGCCACGTTTGATTATTCCTCCATATGCTGCTCCGATAAAGATGGGGATTAATTAAGGGGGCGTGGTTAACACGTGCTTATAATTAATAAAAGCCCCAAAATAATATAGCTAGGGTTTGGGGTAAATAGTAAAAAGAGTTCTGGTTATTTGGGGTGGGAGAAGAAAGGATTGCATAGGTTGTAACGAAAGTTTGGTGTGTGAGTAAATGTGAAAAGTGTGTGTGGGTTTACGTTTAACCTAGAAAAAGGGGGTTAAATATTACTTTAACCGTCCCACGTTTTTTTAACCCTAATTGGGTTTTGTAAGGCCCAACTTACTCATTCCTTGTTTTCATTTTGTATCAAGATAATGGGCTTTTAGCCCAATTAATCCAACCGTCCCTTGTTTCCTTTTTGGGCCTTAATGGGCTTTGTTAACCAAAAATAGTTAAGACTTGCATCCTTATTGGGCCTTTGGGCCCAATACCCAAATGTGGGACCCACAAGGCCCAAATGTCTTCATAAAGATTAACTCCGCTAAAAACGAGCTTGAATTTGGCTTTGTTGATCTTTTCTTCAAAGTAGTGTCGATTTTGCCGGTTTTCGTGATCTTCGGTACACTTTTGGTTCTTTGACTTTGACTTTGTCTTTTTCTTTGACTTTTCTTTAACAATTGACTGCGAAATCCCGTGTTTTCTTTCCTTTTGATCTTTTGTACCTATTTCACACAAAAACACAAAACCACGCGTAATTCCGACTTTTACGATATTAAACACATGATTAGGTCTTGTTTCTCATTGATTTTAGTGGTAAAAGGATAAGTGTTTACACACTTATTAAATCCCCTACACTTGACCATTGCAATGACCTCATGCAATGCATAATTTTAAAGCATAAAGTTACATTTTCCTTATAATTAACCCGTCTTGACCTTTATTACGATACACTATTAGTACTACAATAACAAGAAACTAAAGAACGATGAAAAGATAAAAACTTTATGTTAGTGCAAACATTACGATTTTTAATCAAGATGATCCCTTCATTTTTTGGTGATTACAAACGTATAACTCGCAATCCATAATGTAAAATGTGTAAGGTACTCGTAATCTCTCAAGCATACTTATGTATACTTCTCTCGAAACCTTGAAGATTACATTCGTCATGAAAGACAAGAAGGACGTGCGGTTCTCTTATAGAACACGTGGTTCCTTAGTGATATCGAACCGCGGGAAGAAATAGAACCACGGGCAGTCAAGCCGGTTTAGGCTTACTCAAGATTTCTGGAAGCTTCTAGAAGATGAAGGGAAACTAATAAATTCAAAATTCAATATTTGAATTTGGGCTCCAAGAATATAAGGTGCATCCTTTTATCCAATGGGTAGTCCACTCTTTTATCCAATGGGTAGTCCACTCTTTTATCCATTGGGTAAAAAGGTGCTCTCCAAGGCAAGAGTTGACTATAAATAGAAGACTATTCTCTTCCATTTTACTTGCACAAAAACACACAAAAACCTTCAAATATCTCATTCCTCATTTGCCTCATCAAGAGCAATGAGAAGAACACTTTCACCCTTGTGAAGTGTTAGTGTCTTGAGTCATAACATGATGAAGATCTCTCTAGATCAAGTCATGATTATTGTCTTCCTACTATGTATATGTAGAAGATCTAAGTTGTGGGTACACTTGGATGTGTTTGTAAGGGTAGAATATCCAAGTGATGGATATAGGTGTTAGTTGTGTAGATCCAAGTCTTGTTAGTACTTGGATATAGTGTTAGAGTTATAGATCTAAGTGTTGTGTGCTTAGATCTATATGGTTTATGTGTTTAGGCCATAAAACACAAGGTTTGTTATGTTGGGCCATAAAACATAACTAGTGGGTAGATTAGGTTGTGTCTTGGTAGTTCTCACTAAACTCTAAAGTGATGTGGTTGTGTCTAGGTAGTTCTCACTAAACTCTAAAGTGATGTGGTTGTGTCTTGTGAGTTCTCACCAAACTTTAAAGTGATTAGTAGTTGTGTTGTGTTAAGTTATCACTTAGCTTCAAAGTGAAGAGTCGTGAAGATTGGTTCTAGCTTTCGATCAAAACTCGACATCTAGCCTTGTATCGTTAAAAGGTGAAGTGGGCAATGTTGTGTAGATTGGTCCTACCTAAGATTAGGACTCGACATCTAGCTTAGTGTCGGAAATGTGTAAGCGACGTGTATGGTTTTCTCCGCCTTGAAAGGAGTTTTGTTGACTAGTGAAGTAACTCTCGAGTAAGGTGTACTCGAGGAGTGGAGTAGGGCAAAGAGGAGCTTCGTGACCGAACCACTATAAATCATCATGTCGGTACTTTCCTTTACATTTATGTCTTTACTATTATAGATGTATTTATATATTGTGTCTTGTGTGCATCTCATAATCTAAACATCTAAGTTGCGGAAAAGCTAAGGCTTAGTACGTGTGTGCTTCGTGTTTAGATTATGGTCAAGTGTACATCACTTAGTCTAAACATCCTAGTTGCGGAAAAGCTTATGCTTAGTACGTGTGTGCTTAGTGTTTAGACTATTGCTTGATATACTCTTGATTTGATGTGTTTGTGTGTTTACTTACTTGTAGTATTTATCTTTCAGTCAAACACATCTCATATCTAGTCAAGCTTGATCGAGAATTTGATACAAGGGATTGTCAAAGTTTAACATTTAACAAAAGGTTAAGTTCACTGTCGGCGGTTCTCTAAATGGACTGGCGGTTCTTTATTGATAAAGAACCGCGGGTACACATAAGGAACCGCATACAGTGGATTAAGTCGAAATGTTTTTAAAACTAACTAGAAACTATTCAACCCCCCGCCCCCCTTCTAGTATCTACAATTGGTATCAGAGCAAGGTTATTCAAGATCTTTGAAGTATATTGTACTTTAAAGCTTGGATCGATCTTTGCTCTCTTTTTCAAAACAAATGGTTTCTAAAATGAAAACTGTTTTTAAAAATAGAGACGATCTTTGTATCAATTATTCGTGAAGAGTGATTACTTATGAAATGTGTTTTGTTGTTTCATTCATACATGTTTTGGTGTTAAATAAACTTTGTATAATAGATTGAATTAAATCTTTTCTTGTTTGGAAGTATAGAAATCTTTTGTGTCATAATTAACTCTAATATATGAGTTCTGAGTGTCTAAAAAGATTTTTTAGAGTCCTAAGTCCTTCCAAATTGTTTCTAAATGATTTGGATCAAAAACTCTTTTTTTGTCCTCTGACCGCGGTTCTTTATTGTTCCTCGCAGATCCTTATCAATAAGGAACCGCAGTCAGTCTGACTCAGATTTTTGAAAACTTTGAAAAATCATATAAAATCAACCGTAAGTTCGTAGAAGTCGCGCCACCCGTCATTTCGAATGTAATTGAATTTTATTTCAATTAAAAATGCTTCCAAACCTTTATTAAAACTTTCACATTTGGATGGTTTCTAAGTTCCATACTTTGTCTAAAGTATTGAGCGTCGGTTTGTCGTAAAACTTGTGTTTTACTCTTTTCTATTAAGTTGGACATCTCTTGGTGATATATCTTTGAAAATTGATATATTTACAAAGTGTTAAACTTAATTAATTTTTAAATGGGTCAAAGACTATTTTCAAATAAAATCAAGCTATGAATACTTTGTTGTATCTAACACTCGAAACATGGACGAATGCTTTTATGTGTTAAGCTAATTGTTTGTGTGTGTTTCCTTGTGTGTTACTATTATATGTAGACATTATTAAGTGTTCCTTGCTATTTGTAGTAGTATTGCTTATATGTCTAGTCTCTTGTGCCTTGCTTGGTATTTGTTAGTATCTAGTTTTTCCTAATTAGGATGTATGCTAGATTTCTTGCATTTTAGTTGCAACATTATGTGTGCATTGCACATAGGATTAACATCTCTTGCTTTAAAAATGTTACATAAACATCTTGTACACCTTGGCATGTTCTTTAAAACTTTTAGGTTTGAAAGCTTTGGGAGCTTGTCAAATCTATTTATTTGGGTCGTCTTACTCGATCATTGTGTTATTAGTTCAAGTAGATAAATGTCTCACTATAAAACATGAAACACCCTTTGAAAATCTTAGCTATTTTCTCTTAAAAGAGTGTTTGTGGGAATCAAGAAAGATTTCGATTAAATATCAATGCATTATTCAAACTATGATTGGTATCATTATCGAATCTAATTGACATGTTTTTTAGTGTAGACATGAATGTGGTTTATTAATAATATACATCGGATCATAACTCACACTTGTGTTGATGGTGTTATATTGAATCTACTTGTTCAAATTGTTAGACATATTTTGTTTAATAATTACTTATAATGCACAATAGAGTCGGTTTGATAACTTGGATGTTTCATCCGAAATACTCAAGTAATTTACATTGCTATGCAATTTATAAATGTGTCATTTCCGAAAGACCAATCAAGAGTGTTCCTTTGGTTTGTGTAAACTTTGTTTATACACTTCAAAGTTATTGGCCTCAAGTTCTATTAAGGTAAATAACCTTAACTAGACTTGTTTGACAAGATATGCAATGGTGCATTCTTAACCCTCATTAGGTCATGCATTGTGTCGCCATGCAAGTTTCATCCTTGCTAAACTTTATTAGGAAAATGTTGGAATTACATTTTGTCTAACTTGAGAATGACTACTAGAGACTTTATGCACTAGGATCTTAATTTGACCTAACGGTTGAATTACTTCCATGTGGGAAGTTGAGTTGGTGTATAACTCGTAAAAATGGTCGTGTTTAGCCTTAATTGAGCACCTCTAGTGATAGTCTCATACTCATTCTCTAAATTGGCTAAATGGCTCTTCCTATATATGACTAATGATAGTTTACTTTGATGAACTTTGTATGTCATTAGGAGTCTTTTTCTTTTGTAGCCATTAGGTTTTTCTTAGCTTTCCTCTGACGTGCTAATTGAACCTATGTGTCTTTCCTTTGTGTGTGTTGTAGTTTTTATTGCTCTTAAGCATGACTTTATGATAAGTTAGACTAGAACATTAGGATTTGCTGAATTGGAAAATCCTCCTTCACCACCTAAACCTAGCCTATGTAGGCAGTTCTTTAAATAGACCGCGACTCCATATCAATATGGAACCGCCGGTGGAGATAAAGAACCGCGGGCAGAAGATCTCAAATTCGGATTTTCTAAAACTTCCCAATTGTTCCAACACCCTTTGGAATCTTTGTTTCAAACCTTTGATCACTCCCAAAATATCTTGGGCTTTCCCTTTTTAACCCTTTACTAGATTGGATCATCCCCTCACCCTTTTAAACCCACCTTCTTAGCCATGGTCTTCACACCTCAAACCATTCATCCTTACCCCTTAAACCACCAATTACTACCATGTTCTACAAGAACCTCCAATTCATCCAAAACCTCCTCTTCAAAGAGGCACCTCAAAATTAGGATTAAGTTACCTAAACTTAACTCTTCACCCTTTCACACACCCAAGAATGAAATTGTTCCAATTCTCATCTCTTGATCACCCTCACCACCTCTTGCTCCATGCAAGACTACCTCAACCCATGGTACCAACCATTCACATGGTTCCACCTCCTCTCCATTCCAATCTATAATGAATGAGCTAACCTCACCCTTCACTCCAAGTACTCTCTTGGATGTGACTACCCAACCTCAACCCATCCAAAGCATTCCCATTGTGAATGACTTTGTTGATACCTTGGTGACTTCACCTTTTACCCCTTAAAACTCACCCACCTCACCCATCCAAAGCATTCCCATTGTGGATGACTTTGTTGAACCCTTAGTGACTTCACCTTTCACCCCACCAAATTCCGCCACCACCCTTGTCTTTCATTTAAGCATGTGGATTGCTTATTGCTAAGGCATCTAATTTAAGCAAATCTTAGGATTCTAGTGTAACTAAGATTAAAATTATGCTTAAGTTTTAGGATTGTTTTTTTTCATCTTTGTATGATCTTTATTCTCTTAGATGTGTCTAACTCATGCATGTCCTTAAATGCTACGTGCTAACATGTTTTACTTAGTCTTCTCTTTTTAAGTAATCATGTTTCTTGCATATGTGTTAATTGCGCACCTTCTCTACATTGTTTTGTTGTAGACTTCATTAGGCATTGCATGAATTATCCTATGTGCTTACTTGATTATGTGTTAGATTTTATACTAACTCTTTCATGTCTTCTTGAGCTTCTTTTGAGTTTCTTCTCTCATTTTCTTTCGAGATTTCACTATCACCTTCTAAGGTATAGTATTCATGAACCAGTTTGTGAAGTTATCCTTAACCTCTTTGATTGAGTTTCTCTTGGTTTATTTTAATCATGCCTCTCTAAGTCGAGTATCTCTCTTCTATCTTTCTAAACTAAGTTGTGTCGAGCCTCACCCTTTCCTCATCATGTAATTGTTCTCTGAACACTCACATTGATTGAGAAGAGCTACAAAACTTTGAGCATGTAGTTTATCGTATGCTAAACACCATCCATCTTGGTATTTATATTCTTTGGCTTATTTGATTTTTTTTATCATTGAGTCATCTTTTTGGTGTCGACATTCATAAGCATCCTTGCCTATAATGTCTTTGGTTTTATATTTTTTATTCTTCTCGTTTTTGAGAGTCGATTGAGGTTAAAATTTACAATTGGATTGGGTGATTCCAACAATTCTAAGTTTTTAACCTTTTGAGAGGATTTTGGTTAAATCTTGAATTTTCTTGTCAAGATCATCTCCTTTGACTTGTTTTTGGATTGATAGCATCGCGTGCACACTTCTTTCTTCAATGCTTGTCATTGTTTGTGCAAACGACTTGTTTATCATCCTCTTTTTTTCTTTTCATCATAGTCCTTCTTTCTCTCTTTTCGACTATGTGGAATAGTTTTTATTGTCCATGTCATACTCTCTTTAGTTTGGTATTTTTGCCAAGATATCAAAGCGAAGTATGTCCTCTTGACAATATATGCTCTTTTTATATATGCTCTTGTTTACTAACCTTGTTGTTAGAAATACGTTTTACGTATATTAGAAGTATCGGTCACTCCACAATATTATTTATGTTGTAATAGCTCGTAGTTAACAAATAGTTATTAGTTGCTTATTAAGTTAAGTAAGAACCGGTCCATGGGCTTGTCATGGACCGGCCCAAGCCCAATGTAAGCTTGGAAGTATAAATACCCCTTTCCACCATGGAAAGGGGTTGGTTGTTGTCATTTTTCTAGTTCCATTTATTGAAATAACACATAGTTTTCTCTCTCTTTCTCTCTCTAACTTTCTCTCTCTAGAAATCATCAACCCCCTCATAGATTCATAGGTTATCAATATTCTACATTTGGTATCAGAGCTATGGGGTGATTTAAGGTAGTGATTTGTGTGGTTTTTTAGTTTTTTATTGTATTAGTGTTCTTTAGGAAAATCCATCTTGATTCTTGGTGTTTTTGGTGTTTTTGTGATTGGGATTAGTGGATAAGTATTAGTTTTTACTTATTATTGTTGAAATCACAAAACTTTTTGGATCATTTGGTCAAAATCTGGGTTTAATCTCTCTTTTTGTGGTCGACTGTTCATCGTAACAAAGTTTCTGATTACCCAGCAAAAGTTCCGAACCAAAAAGTTCCGGATCAACCAAAAGTTCCGAACCAGGAAGTTCCGAACGAAAAAGTTCCGGATCAAGAAAGTTCCGGATCAAGAAAGTTCCGGATCAAGAAAGTTCCGAACCAAGGAAAGTTCCGAACCAAGAACTTCCGAACCAAGAAGTTCCGAACCAAGAAGTTCTGGATCAAGCCAAAAAGTTCCGAACCAAGAAGTTCCGGATCAAGCCAAAAAGTTCCGAACCAAGAAGTTCCGGATCAAGCTAAAAAGTTCCGAACCAAGAAGTTCCGGATCAAGCCAAAAAGTTCCGAACCAAGAAGTTCCGGATCAAGCCAAAAAGTTCCGAACCAAGAAGTTCCGGATCAAGCCAAAAAGTTCCGAACCAAGAAGTTCCGAATCAAGCCAAAAGTTCCGAACCAAGAAGTTCCGAATCAAACTTCCGAATCAACAAAAAGTTCCGAATCAAGGGTTATTTTGCTTGTTTTTTCGACGATTTTTTTGAGGATTTAATCTTGGTTTCTTACAACAAAAACTCAACACAATTCACAAGCTTTACTTCACTGCTCGATCAACCGATAATCTTTGTCTCTTTGAAGTTAACAAAATGAATCCGAATTCAGTAATGCCTCAGATGACATCACTTACGGATATTTCCGTCATTACGGGAACGGATAATCGCCCGCCAATGCTCATCAAAGAAGTTTTTGAAGCATGGCAAGGCCGGATGATGTCTTATCTTAAGGGAAAACCGGTTTATGGGAGGCTTATGGTTAAGTCAATCTTAAATGGTCCACTTGACTATGGTACCATCGTGGCTAACAATGTGTCTCGACCAAGAGAATTTGAAGAACTTACACCAGCTCAACAACTTGTTGCCGATGCAGACGAGAAAGCTCTTCAAACAATTCTCCAAGCTCTTCCCCATGACATCTATAGGATGGTAAGTCAGTATACGGTGGCAAAGGATTTATGGGAACGTCTTAAGGTGTTGCTACAAGGTACGTCTCTCACCAAACAGGAAAGGGAATGTCAGTTGTATGACCTGTTTGACAGATTCACTTACAACCCAGGGGAAACGCTTCACGATTATTACTTCAGATTCACCACACTCATGAATGATCTGAATGTATACAATCTGGTGATTGCTCCATTCCAGGTTAACACCAAATTCTTGAATACTTTACCTCAAGCTGAATGTGGTGAGTATATTACCGATGTTAAGTTAACCAGGGATCTGCATAAGTGCAATTTGGATCAACTATATGCTTTTCTTCAGCAGCATGAGAAACATGTGATCATGCACCGTTCTCCACGAGGTATGTACCCTGATTCATTAGCTTTAATGGCGAATCAACCAAGCTTGTCTCACAACAACACTCCTTATATTTTGGGACATCAAGCCTATCATCCATCACCTTACATGACACCAACCTTTCCCCAATACTCGATTCTACCACAACCACCCACCTCACATTAGCAACAATATCGGTTTAGTGCACCTTCATCACAATATGCTACACAACCTCACCCAGCAAGTATTGCACCTTATGCTCAATCTTCATATTCTTCTTATCAAGAGAATGCAGCATATCCAACAAGCTACCCTGATCAAATGAGTATTCCTTCTAGTGATTATGCAGCTCAAGACCAAGCAATGTACTGTGATGATGAGGAAGTCCCCGTTCCTGTAATCAAACAAGGTGCTGATCCAGTTGAAGTGTTAACCACTATGTCTGCTTATCTCACAAGGACTTTAAGCAAACGAGGATTTAGGGGGTCAGCTCCTACCAACAATCAGTTGAGGAATTCATCTAATTCTCGCCAACAAGCTACTATTGAGAATGGCAGGGTAATGGTTCAGCCTATTCAATCATATCAGGGGAGACCTACCACATCAACTACCAATGCTCGCACAGTCAATCAGGCTCCAATGGTCAATCCTGCTCCACGGGCTAATTCCACGGGCAAGTTGCGAATGATTACATGCTACAACTGCAAGGAAGAGGGTCACATGTCCAGGGATTGTAAGAAACCCAAGAGGAGAAGGGATGGACAATGGTTTGCAGAAAAGATCTATCTGGTAAATGCTCAAGCACAAGGAAGGGAACTTGATGAAGAGGAGCTTGCATTTCTTGCTGATCCAGGGATTGCTGAACAAGACGTTGTCACCACACAGAATGCAGCATACCAAGCAGATGATCTCGATGCGTATGACTCAGACTGTGATGACTTTCAATCTACAAAGGCTGCTCTCATGGCAACTATCTCCAGTTTAGGGCCAGAAAAGAGATCTGAGGTACTTATTAATACCACCGATAATACCACTGATGCTAGTATTCAACCACATCAAGTTGTGCAAGAGAGTGTTGATTCGAATGAATCTTCGGTGGTGAGTCTTTCAAATGAGGAGACAAACAATGATAGCAATATCAATGTGAGTCCCCAGACTTTGAGTGAATCACAACCGGGACCCATTTCGCATACGCCTACTCCTGCTCAACAAGATTTGGTCATGGTTCCTGCTACATTACTTAGCCAAATGAATGCTGCACTCTTAGAAACCTTAGCTAAGAATAAGAATTTGTCTGATGAGCTTGCCTTAAGCAATGAGAAAGTTCAAACCTTGGAATTAGTGCCTTCGTCTAGTGTTCTAACTAATCCCGAATATGATCATTTTAGAAACAAACAAATGGGTCACTTGCAAGAAATTGAAAACTTAAGAGCAAATCTGACTAATGAACTTAAAGAAAAGGAGTTAGTGGTCACTAATTTTCAAAAACTTCAAACGGATTTTGAATCACTCGAGTCTAAGAAGAATGAAATGGAGATTAATGCTACTAATAAGATTAGAAGTCTAGATTACTTGCTGTTAAGACAATACGCTGCTTCTCAACTAGTGCACTTATTTGATGCTTCGTTTAGAGAATTTAACTTATCTCGTCAAAAAGGCCTTCCCCCTAATCGACGATATGCAAAACAAGCTTTAAGACATAGTCCTAGACTTTATAATGCAACTCAATTAGGATTGGCCTTAGACCCGATTGTTTTTCCCGATGATCGAACAAGTAAGGATCTAGTTGATGAGGATCGGTCATACAATTCTGCAAAATATCCCGAGTGTGATTATTTTAAATTGAATAAGGAGCTTGCAAAAACGGATTTTAGAATTCGCTTCCATATGGACAAAGATCTCATAACAGCACCGACCTACATATTAGATGAAGAAAACCCTAGTACATTTCCTACACTTGTCAATATGGAAGGTCCTAAGGAAATTCCAAAGGATCTTCCACCTGTTAGCACTGTATGGTTAAACTTGCAAGAGATTAATCAATACTTTACTAATTTTGACAAGGTCATTTTGGAATGTACGACTTTGAAGGTCTACGATATCTAAGGATTTGGTAAATGATGGATGATCTATTGATAAGATGGTGGAAATGGGGAAGAAGGAGATGGGGTATAGAGAGAGAAAGGAGAGAAAAGAAAAGTAGAGAGAGAAAGTGAAATTAGATTAATTGAAAAGTTGTGAAATGAAAGAACCACCCCTCCTAACATGCTAGGAGGGGTATATATAGCCCACCCTACATGTGGGCTATATGGACTATATTTACTACAAACTGGATCACAAGCCTAATACAATAATATATCGTTGGAGCGACCGATCCTTCATAAATACGTAAAAACGTATTTCCAACAATCTCCCCCTAAGGGAGGTCGCTCCAAGTTACAAAGTTCTAAATATTCTATAGCTCGTGATCTATGCTAATAATGATGTGACCGAGACTTTCTTTGGGAAAACATATTTCCAACAATCTCCCCCTAAGGGAGGTCACACCATTTTACAAAATCTTAAACCTAGCATACTATGCTTGAGTCTTCGATCTTGTTCTTGTGAATGTGCTTGATGTGATCTTTGACTTTAGTCTTGAGCATGTTTCCTTGCCTTGACCTTGTGCATTCATCACTTGTGAAATTCGCCTCTTCGTGACTTCATGTTCCACATACTTATACCTTTAAATTCTTGAAAGCTTCAGAGTTTGATACAACGGAAGACTTGACCTTCAGACTTTCTTGAATTTGTTGAAGTACTAAGTGTATGTAGTATAAGCATGTGGTGACGACTTCTTCTGGATTATACACCGCAATGCCACCTTCTTGTTACGTTGCATAAGACAGTTAGCAACAAACCATATACACGGATGAAATGGCCTTGAACATTTCATTCTAATTCGGTAGCATTTTACCTCCGGTCGGTGAAGACCGTTGGACGATATTAAATATCGTACTTGTGACAGGTAGTTTCAATAAAGAACCTCCTTGACAAGATTTCGCGGATAAACCCGTTCTCTTTACTCGACCGTCCAAAGCTGACTGCGAACGTAAAGAGTGAATCATTTGGATAATATTATCCGCATGATTTGAAGCCATCAATTCATGTTCCTGGAACAAGTGAGGTTCAATTAAGTACCGCACCATCGTTGCTTTCCTGTTGTCACTAGCTTGATTCATATAGAATCTTGCAAGTTACCTACCAAGTGCTGTTTGATGTTAACACTAGAAGGATTTCCATTCGTCACTGTAAATACTTAATAGTATTACTTTGAATGTTCTGGCAAGATCACTAAGATATTGCGTAGAGGCCTGGAACGTGTTTAAATTCATTTAAGAATTAAACCACTGTTGCTTTCCAGTTATCACAAGTTTGATTCATAAAGAATCGCACAAGTCACCTACCATGAGCTTTTTGATATTCGCTCAAGAAGGATTTCCATCTTCATTGTAAATACTTTCGTATTACTCGGATGTTCAGGCAAGATCATGAAGATTTTACGTAGGACTCTTAAGATCTTTCTTACTTTTCACAGTCTGTGAAGAAGCAAGTAAATATGAAAGTGTGTCCTAATGAGATATTTGATGATCTCAAATGGCTCTAGACTCGATCGTGCATTTTGGATTTTAGTGATCGGAGGCTGGAGAGGAGTGCCACCTTTTCAATACCAATTTATTCGGAGTGAATAAACCAGTAGATAATGTGTTGATCTCCGTGTGATTAAAACAAATACCTTTTGAGAGATATTTGAGTTAGCTGGGAAGGGTTGTGCATTGCATCAATGGGTCCATGTTGTCAGTCTTCAATATCAAGAATCATTAAAAATGATCTCAATAGCATATGAATTGACCCGGTTTCTGCCTAAGGTTGTAAGGAGGGCTTCTTTCTTTACACCCTTTATCTTTACAATTCTTTTTCATTCTTCAACCCCTTCAATGCTTACCAATACGTCATAACTAGCACCTTGTTGTGATTGTTCCAGTGCTAACTTAAGTACTTGGTCGGCATTCAGCTACTTTCACAATCTTTCTCCATCTTTCCTAAGGACTACTATTTCTAGCTATGGAATGTCCTTGGGAAGATTCCTCCGGTTCTAGAGAAATCATTGGACTTTAACCTATCCTACCATCCTTATGTCACCACAATCTTCACCGTCGTGAATAGAGATGTTTTGGGTAAATGTATGTCACCATGAAATCCATTTTGAAGTGCAAATCCATTTTGCTCCCCCTTAACATATGCCACGATATTCGAAAACATTTCGCACATGTCGGGATGAGCTAACACGTTAAGTCAAACCATTTGTGATTAAATCACATTTTCTCCCCATATTAAATCTCATTTTCTCCCCCATATTAAAAATATTAACTCAATCAATGTTTTTAATATCAATTGATTTAATAGCGTTTTAAGAAAATTTGGGAAGAAAAATGCAAATCCAATTATCTTCATGAGTTACACAAGCTCCCCCTCAAATTAATGAGGGTGTGCTGAAACGTAAATTAAATACCTTTTAAACAAAAGTGTAAGGTATTTATCACGTGCAAAGATCATATATGATAATGAATTCACAAGATTAGCAATTTACGAGGTTGGACCTGAATGATGGAGAACATCATATGAAAGAAGCACATGGTTCTTGTTCACGAATGTTGGTCTTCCTCGTAACTTCTGAAGTTATCTCTTGACTCCATGTGTATGATTGATATCGTTGTCTTAACACCAATATGTGAACTTGGCACTCTCGGCATCAAGGATTCTGAATGCTAGACAATTGCTCCCCCTCAATTGTTGACCCGTGTTCTATTGAAAGAGCTGTAGTCACCGTTTGAGTAGTCGCATCGTCAAGTATATAGATATCAATTGCAACGAACTTTGGATTGTGGAGTTGATAACTTCGGATTTTGAAGTCAAAGCTTTCCGGTGAAATGCTTGACTTCAATGTGAAAAGCGGGTTACTATCAGAAATAATAGCAAACCATACGGAGCATGTTTTAAATCTTTTAAACTTCTGCTCGAACTTTATTTACAACCCCGTGTCATTATGGAATGACATTTCTAGGTTCGTAAATATTATCGATTCCAGAAGACATGCTCTTTTTATCAAAACATTTTTGAACACATAATTTTGAAAGATTTAAAAAAACCTTTTGAGAAATTCTCGAAAAATTGTGTTCAAAGTTTTGAAAACCAATTACTTGAGCTTAAGATGTTGAATATCTTATAAAACGAGCTCAAGTCCGAGAAGTTGTAAACTTCCCGTTGTTAAGGATAAGTTTATCATCGGCGATAAACTTTCCTTTTATCTGAAGAACGAGTCCTAAGCTGACATTTACTTAGAAGTCGTGTTCATGAGCTTGAAAACTTTGACTGTCTTAACAGAAAGCTCATGACCGAGAAAGGTTAATTTCTCGTTACGAGGAAAAGTTCTCTTATTGAAAAGATACACTTTCCTTTCTGAGCTTAAAACTTCGAATGTTTTAATACAAGCTCATGACCGAGAAAGGTGAATTTCTCGTTAAGAGGATAAGTTATCATAAAAGATAAACTTTCCTTTATTTTAAGTTCGAGTTACAGTCTGACATTTAACTGTAAGTCATTGTGCATGAGCTTGAAAACTTTGAATGTTTTCGATATAAGCTCATGCCCGAGAAAAATTAATTTCTCGTTGTAAGGATAAGTTTATCATCGGCGATAAACTTTCCTGCCTTTGAAGAACGGGTTATAGACTGTCATTTATCTATAAGCCTTATACACGAGCTTAAAACCTTTGAATGGTTTTAAGATAAGCTTGTGTCCAAGAAAACTTAATTTCTTGTTAAGAGGGTAAGTTATCGTTGCGTAGATAAACTTCCCTGTCTCTGAAGTCCGGGTCATCGTCTGTCATTTAACGAGGAGCCATTGTGCATGAGCTTAAAAACTTGGAATGTTTTTTATATAAGCTCATGCCCGAGAAAAATTAATTTCTCGTTGTTAGGATAAGTTTACCATCGGCGATAAACTTTCCTTTCTTTGATGAGCGAGTTACAGTCTGTGATATGACTATAAGTCCTTGTTTGCAGCTTAACCATGAATCCCTTGAGATATTTGTTTCTCTGATATCTGCTTCTTTAGCAACCAAACTCTAAGAGTGTCCTTAGTTGAACGGTATACAACGATTGGACCGCTTCGTTCTTTTGGAACATCAACTTTGGTACCTGCATTCTCATTAGTAGTTTGTATACTTTTGCATGGGTTAGAGATATCTATTTTAGAAGCACGTGGGGGTTCACGGTTTTCTTTTCTTGTGTCGGAGGTGTCCTGAGAGGATGATTCACTTGTCTTAGTTGGCAAACGTTTCCTTTTATAGAAAATCTTAAGTTCAGGCTTAAGTGATGTATCATCCTTTGCAATTTCCTCCTTAGTAGTCTTCGTAGAATCAGAGACTATCCTAGTTAAAGGGCACTCGTTTCCTACAAGAGTGAAATTTCGACCAGTGGGGCGCCAAACTTTACCAAAGGGTTTGATTTTAGCTATCCACTGGGACTTAATTCTAGCACGGGAGTTCACCTCATCAAGTAATTTCTTGACACAAGCATCATGATTTACCGTAAAGACACATTTTCTACATGTTTTACAAGTAGCATATTTAATGTCTGAATAATTCCTAGATGATTGATCGATGCTCCTAGAAGATGGCATGCTACGGTTAGCAGTGTTGGATAATCTAGAAGGCATCTGACTAGGTTGGACATTCCTATCTCTTACTTGTGCCTTTTGCTTAGCTTCCCTAAGATCAGATTTATGGCAAACGTCATTTGAACTAGTTCGAGACGTGGTCTTGGTATTTTTAGGGAAACTAGAGGCAATCATGTGATGAGGTCTTGCTAAAACTGATTTAGTCACATTAGGCCTAGTTGGTGGAGTGACTGTTCTAGAAATATGACCCAAATCAACTTGGGAGGCAAACCGTGGTCTCGAGGATTGTGGTCGCTCGGATCTAAATGCAGTAGGTTGTCTGACGAACTGATTTGTAGGCGGTTTCCCCAAGATTGATGGTTTTTCAAGCTTAGTATCCACACTAGGTCCTCTATTTCTCCTTAACTCGTTTTTCAACGCGGCTATAGCAAAGACCTTTTCCTGTACTTGAGCTTTTAAAGTCTCATTCTCTTTGAGCAAGTTATCTTGGGATGCCAACTTAGATTCAAGCAGTTGAATTTGTTTCAAAAGATTATCATTTTCAGCTTTAGAATCTAGAACAGTTTGATCCAATTTTCTTTCAAGAACAACGTTTGACTTTTCAAGTTTTTCAAAGTATGTTTCAAATTTGTCCGTTTTCTTAGAAAATTCAAGTTTGGCATCCTCAAAATCTTTTGATTGTTGAGCTACAATCGTTTCGAGCTCTCTAATCTTGGAATCAGATGCAGTCAATGAAGCAGTTATAATACAATTTTCATGATGTACTATAGCATTCTGAACAATCTCTCCCCCATTATGACTTACATCGGATGAATCAGAAGTGGTATTGCTATCACTCTTTTCCATCCCATGTTTGTCATGATTAGGTTCAGAATGCTCAATATGCGGCATATCATCAGCATAGACATCATAAACAACATTACATTGTACCAAGTTTGCAGGCTCTTCGTCATAAACGGGTAAGGAGTCATCAAGAGAGATCGCATGAACATTCCCTGACGTGCCACTGGTATCATGTTGTCCTCCTGATTCCGTGCTCTTGCCATCGTGAGGCTCCAAGTTGTCAACCGTATGACCATTCTCCTCTTGCATCTGTGTCATTGATTCTTGCACTCCATGATCATACGCTTGCTGAAGTTGTGATCTTTGATAAATCGAAGACGAGACCGATGACATGAGTTTCAAAATCGTATCACGGAAAACTCGAAGCTCGGTATGTGTATCTCGAAGAAATGATTGGCAAATCACTGAACTTTCAGGCTTGATGACATTGAATTGGAGGAAAGGCGTGAGGTGTGTCACAAGAGCCTTGTATGCAAGTGCCGATGCAGAGTGATTAAAGTTGTTATGGTTGAGTTGCTCGTCGAGTTTGGTCAAAGTGGTGAAAATTGAGTCGATGAATATATGACGATCTTGTCCAAAGATTGTCACAAATTCGCTCCCTCCTTGAATCCCCGAAAGAGTGACAATATGAGACTGAAGCATTTGAAATGAAGTGATACCACTTTCTCTAGCGTTGGCTTGCACTTGATGCAATTCACCCTTGTTCGATGTCGAAATCAAGAAATCCATTGAAAATCGATGAACGATAAGTTACAACGGGAGAGTATAATTCTTGAAAAATTGAGTTCTCGGGTTTTGACAAACCAACAAAAAATCCGTAAATGACTCTAATAATTCTCGATAGATGATATATCTCTATTGTTAGCTCAAGAAATTTTTGTCGACTCAACCGTTTGATAAAACAAATCGGAATCCAATACTCCCTCGTCTGACTCAAAAAAATAAACCCGTCAACAAATAAAACTTGTCACCTTAACACGTCACTTTGTCACGTTCCGATTATCACTTAATATCATAAAGTTTTTCAAAATAAAAAATTTGAAATAAAATAAAATTAAAATAAAATTAAAATAAAATAAAAATACAAATAAAAATTAATTTAACTAAACAAAAACTAAAAACGTTTTCTTGAAAAAAATAAAATAAAAATGAAATAATAAAAAAAAATCTGATACGTGTCCTCAAAACTTAGCCTCCTTGTTTTCTCTGTCCAAAAAAAACACGTGGCCCAATAACAAAAATTCCACCGCCCCACTTGCTTTCTTTGTTTTCTCCGTCCACTATAAACTCTCTACTCGAGGCTACTAAAAAAGATAAAGACGTTGGATACTCCGTCTCACAATTTTAACCTAATCACTCCATCTTTTACCTTATCTCTCTCTCTCCTCACAAGCTCAGATCAAAACTCATGTATGGCTTCTCAAAGATATCGCCGTCTCTCTCTCTTAACAAAGAAAAACTAATCTCAAATTGTCCTTATATCAATCTTAAATAACTCAAAAGCCACCAAAATCACAATCGTCTCATATTCAGAGATCGAATCAATCAAACATGAAGAAGAAACAGAGGGTTTTTCTGGCTTCCAGATCCAATAAAGGGTCTCGGGTAGGTTTTTTTTTTTTTTAATTGTACATGTGTTTGAGTCTGTCTTCTATCTTCTGTAGTGTCCTTCTGTGTGTTTGGTGTCTGTTTTGTCGAGAGGTTCGAGGTGTGAGATTGAGGGGGGTGTTTGGTGTCGGTTTGTCGAGAGTGTGAGGGTTTTCGAGGGTTGTTTTGTTGTGATGTCGAGAGGTCAGAGTTGGAATCGAGAGGTGTGAGAGAGGGAGTCAAGTGAGAGGTGAGACGAGGTTTGTTTTTGTTATGTTATGTCGAAGAGAGGGTGAGAGGGTCTGGGTTTTGTTTGTCGAGTCGTTGAGTCTAGGGTGTTGTTGGATTAGGCGGGTGTATTGGGTGAGTAATACAAGAGACGAGAGGGTTTGGATGGGTTTGAGAGTTTGTTTTGTGTGGGTGTGGGTTGTTAGTTTATGTGTGTTCGAGAGTCGAGAGACGAGAGGGTTTGGGTTGGGGTCAGTGTCTGTGTCGAGAGAAGGAGTCGAGGGAGTCGAGAGTGTTGGTGTTTTCTTGAATGTGATGCGAGAGGTGTTAGAGTGTAAAATTGTTTTTTTTTTGTGTAGTTGTTGATGTCGAGTCTGGATGTCGAGAGAGTTTTGTTTGTGTGATATTGTTCGAGTCTTGATTGGTAAAGAGTTGAGTCTTGTTCAGTCCGGTCCCGATATATTTTAACAATCGAGAGGCTGTCTATTCGGAAAAAATCTATTCGGAAACCCTATGCGGAAACCCTATGCGGAAACCTATGCGGAAACCTATGCGGAAACCTATGCGGAAACCTATGCGGAAACCCTACGCGGAAACCTATGCGGAAACCTATGCGGAAACCTATGCGGAAAAAATTTGTCTATACGGAATATATGGCTTATACGGAATATGTGGCTTATTCGGAAAAAGAAATCGCTTGATCAGAAAAACTCAAAAACTGATAGACGGGATGGATCAACAAAAAAAGGACATATGACACTTTTGACAATTTTTGGACTGTTTTGGACAATGTTTGGACAAATTGGATTAGACTGATGGGAAAATGAAGAAGAAAAACTCATTAAAAAAAAATGACTGATTAAAAAAAAAATTAAAAAAATGAGAAACTGACAAACTGATTAAAAAAATGATATGATTAAAAAATGATATGATTAAAAAATTGATAAAAAACTGATTGGATAGATTTTCAAGACAGAAAGAAAAAAATGAGACGAGTATATAAAAAAAATAAGACGAAAAGATTATTAAAAAATTTCAATCAAATCAATAGATAAAAAAATACAAATCCTAAGATTTAACCATGGCTCTTGATACCAATTGAAGGTCTACGATATCTAAGGATTTGGTAAATGATGGATGATCTATTGATAAGATGGTGGAAATGGGGAAGAAGGAGATGGGGTATAGAGAGAGAAAGGAGAGAAAAGAAAAGTAGAGAGAGAAAGTGAAATTAGATTAATTGAAAAGTTGTGAAATGAAAGAACCACCCCTCCTAACATGCTAGGAGGGGTATATATAGCCCACCCTACATGTGGGCTATATGGACTATATTTACTACAAACTGGATCACGAGCCTAATACAATAATATATCGTTGGAGCGACCGATCCTTCATAAATACGTAAAAACGTATTTCCAACAGACTTCAAATGGCTTAAATGCCGGAGAATGGGCTTTCGAACATATGAACGAGGTGTTTAAAAATGAGATCAATCCGTTTGTCGAAAGTCTAAAAGGAAGTTTTGCATCTCTTAAAGAAAATCTTGTGTTTGAAATTGGTGAAGTTCAAAAAGTGTTTTATGAAATGAACACCGCTTACGAACTACAACTAATTGAAAAAGAAAAGATTTTAACCGAATATGACCGATTCTTGTCTGCAGTAATCTCGTGTGATGTGCTTACTATTGTAAATGTTAATTATTCGAATGAGCTTACATCCGCTATGATTAATTGTGATGATGTGCATATATGTGATGATGTTTGTGATCTCTCTGTAAATGTTGCTGATACTGTAAATGAGGTAGATAATCATTCTTGTCACGAATCTAACGCTGAGTTTTTAAAGCTACAAGATTCTTACAATTTACTTTCAAAACGCTTTAATCAACTAGAACAACATTGTATATCTTTAGAATTAAAACAACAAACTCAAAATGAGGATCTTTTGATATCAAATGGTTGTGAAAACGGTGTTGAGACGAGTGACAAGATGATTGCAATTGTTAAGACATTAGAGGAAGAAATCATGAGATTGAAGAGAGATGTGTCATCAAATGAAACACTCAAATTGGAACTAGAGGCTGCAGAGTCTAAAAACCAAGTCTTAGAAATTAGACTTTCGTCTGTTCTAGGGGAGATGGATCGGACAAGACAGGGACTATCCGCTCTTTATGGTTCACTAGAAGAACGCTTCCCTTTTAATGCGGCACAGCAACAATCTTATGTTGAACAACTGAACCAAAAGTGCGAGGAAATCTCTGATTTGAACATCCTGCTCATTGTCAAAAATATGGTTTTGGCTGAGTTAAAGGAGACACTTCTTCTCACCCGACAAGAAGTTGTTGATAACTTAGCTACCGACTCTGCACCGTCCACTAGTGCTCCAACAACCAAGTCAGTAGTGCTTTATAAGAACCCGCTTCATAAGAGAAACCCAGTTACCTATGATGATTATATGAGGAATGCCATTAAGCATGTCGATCTTCTTAGGGATATTTTAGACGATCTTTATGCCTTAGATCCCTGAAGTAGCGACTATTATTCGACTCATGAATATATTAAGCGAGTTCAATATTGCTTAGCATATTTGCAATACATAGGTACACCAGGTTCTGCACTACTTAATAATAGGCCCATTGCTGTAACTCCATTTAGTAAGACTCCAGGAGCGAAACCGTCATTGGCACAATCAAGTAAGGCACCTTTAAAATCTGTTGCTAATGTTCCCACTTTGCCTTCTACAGGATTAAAAGCGACTACTAAGGCTAAAGGATCGCCACTCAAGAAAGATAAGATCAAGCCCTCCACTAGTAGTGCCAAAAAGAAGAAAGTAGAAGATCACCGTAGGAATGTTAGTTCAGTTTTAAATAAAAAGAATCATGTTAAGACTAAAAGCTCTGCGCCTGTGCAGAAGCCAAAACCATACGTGAATTCTGATTTGAATTGTTGGAATTGTAATGAATGTATGTTTTCCCAACGTCATGATTTGTGTCTGATTGATCACGTGAATGAAATGAATGCTATTAAGAATGGTCTTGAATGGAAGCCAACGGGTAGAACTCGTGCCCAAGTTGGCTGGCAATGGCGTCCCACTGGTAGGACCTTTACATTAGATGGAAAAATATGCCCTTTAACTAGGAATGCATCCATTGAGGTTAGGTCTGAGCGTCCTTTAGTTAGGAACACTCGCACTCAAGTATGGAAACAGCGCCCTTTAATTAGGTCAGCCCCCACTATAGTGCCTATCAGTGAAGAAATACCTCAGGATTTAAGCCAACTAGAATCTACACCACCTATTAAGAAAAAGAAGGCTAGGAAATCTAAGAAACCTAGAGTTAGCAAATCTAAGATTATTAAATCTGTACCTGCTAATAACAAGGAACACTCAGATTCCGATACTTCTACATTGTCTTCGTGTGGTGATATTTTCAGGTGGTCCAAATCATCCTGTGGTATTTGGACTCCGGTTGTTCAAAACATATGACCGGAAATCGCTCGATGCTCCGAAATTTTGTCAGCAAGTTTCTTGGTACGGTTAAGTTCGGGAATGATCATATTGAAAAGATAATGGGGTATGGTGAATATCAGATTGGAAACGTGACGATTTCAAGGGTATACTATGTAGAAGGTCTTGGTCATAATTTATTCTCCGTAGGACAGTTTTGTGATTCCAACCTTGAGGTTGCTTTTCGACAACACACTTGTTTCATCCGCAACTTGGAAGGAAAAGATTTGTTGAAGGGATCTCGTGGTGCAAATCTCTATACCTTGTCCTTACAAGACATGATGGCTGCCTCTCCAGTATGTCTTCTCTCTAAAGCATCTAAGACCAAGTCATGGTTATGGCATCGCAGATTATCTCATCTTAACTTTGATGCTATTAATCATCTGGCTAAAAACGATTTAGTTCGTGGTCTTCCAAAGCTTAAATTTCACAAGGACCATTTATGTTCCGCGTGTTCAAGGGGGAAAAGTACCAAGAAATCTTACAAGCCCAAAGCTGAAGACACCAATCAAGAAAAACTTCATCTTTTGCATATGGATCTTTGTGGTTCAATGAGAACTGAAAGTGTGAGCGGTAAGAAATTCATTCTGGTTATTGTGGATGATTTCTCCAGGTTTACATGGGTTAGATTTCTACGTACAAAGGATGAAGCACCGAAGGCTATCATCACTTTTCTGAAATTCATTCAGGTACGTTTGAATACTACTGTCCGCCGTATTCGTACAGACAATGGTACAGAGTTCGTCAACCAGACTCTTCGTGATTATTATGAAGGAGTTGGTATATCACATGAAACATCCGCTGCACGCACTCCACAACAAAACGGTGTCGTTGAAAGACGGAATCGTACACTTATGGAAGCTGCTAGGACTATGCTTACTTACGCGAACGCTCCATTGTTCTTGTGAGCAGAGGCTATATCTACTGCATGTTTCACCCAAAACCGTTCTATCATTCGGAAACGCCATGGAAAAACACCTTATGAGCTTCTACATGACCGTAAACCCGATGTTTCATTTTTTCATGTGTTTGGTGCTCTTTGTTATCCAAACATCAATAGTGAGAACTTGGGTAAGCTTCAACCGAAAGCCGATATAGGTATTTTCATTGGTTACTCACCGTCCAAGAAGGCATACCGAATCTATAACCGTCGTCATGGCAAGATTATAGAAACTATGGACGCCGATTTCGATGAGCTGACAGCGATGGATTCTGAGCAACACAGCTCTGAACCCGCGCTTCATGAGATGGGAACCGGTGCTATTAGTTCCGGATTAGTTCCCAATAATCCTACTTCTACATCATTTTTACCACCAACAAGGCCCGAGTGGGATAAACTGTTTCAACCGTTGTTTGATGAATTCTTCGATCCCCCGACTGATGAAGTTCCAGCACCTGCAGTAATCGCTCCAATCCCTGAAGTGGTTGCTCAAGTTAATGAACCTTTATCTAATGCATCTACAATTCACATTGAACCAGATGCACCTTCACCAAGTGATTCTCAAACTACACCTGAATCGTCACCCCTACTTGTGCCTAATGATGTGGAAGAGGATTCTATTGATCACGACTTGGAATATGCTCACCTGCAAGAGCTTCCTTTCTTTGGTGTAGCGATACCTGAAAACCCTTCAGCCGCGTCTACCTCAGAAGAAGCTCCTTCTATTGTTCACTCCAGACCACCTAGGATTGAAAACCATAGCACTAAATGGACAAAAGATCACCCAATTAGGAATGTTATTGGATATCTAGATCGACCAGTCTCTACACGCCATCAATTACAAGAGAGTGCACTTTATTGCTACTTTGATGCATTTCTCTCTGAAGTTGAACCTAAAAATTGGCAGCAGGCTATGACACAATCATCTTGGATTGAAGCTATGCAGGAGGAACTAAATGAATTCCAACGACTTGAAGTATGGGAATTGGTTCCTCTCCCTGACAAGGTCAACATCCTTACTTTGTTGTGGGTTTATAAGGTTAAACTTGATGAGATGGGTGCAGTATTAAAGAATAAGGCTAGATTGGTTGCTAGAGGATATAAACAAGCCTTGGGTATAGACTTTGAAGAATCTTTTGCTCCTGTGGCAAGATTGGAGGCGATTAGACTATTCCTTGCGTATGCTGCTCATATGAACATGATCGTCTATCAAATGGATGTGAAGACGGCATTTTTGAACGGTGAACTAAGGGAAGAAGTCTATGTTAGTCAGCCGGATGGGTTCGTTAGCACGGAGTTTCCTAATCATGTGTACAAGCTTAAGAAGGCTCTCTATGGGTTGAAACAAGCTCCACGCGCGTGGTATGATCTCCTCTCAACATATCTCTTTTCGGAAGGCTTCTCCAAAGGCAAGGTGGACCCCACTCTATTCACTCTCAAGGAAGGCAACGACATGATTCTGGTACAAATTTATGTTGATGATATAATATTTTCTGCCACTAACATAGAATTGTCAAATCGATTTGAGAAGATAATGTCCACACGCTTTCAGATGTCGATGATGGGAAAATTTTCATTTTTCTTAGGATTACAGATTTCTCAGAATCCCAGAGGCATCTTTATTAATCAATCCAAATATGCTTAAGAATCTCTTAAGAAATATAACTTTGAAAATTGTGACCCCGTGGACACTCCAATGGTGGAGAAATCCAAGTTAGATGAAGATAGGAATGGGACTATTGTCGATCCAAAACTTTACCGTGGGATGATCGGCACCCTTCTATATCTGACTGCTAGCAGGCCTGATTTGCAATTTGTTGTATGCATGTGTGCCCGGTATCAGGCTCGGCCTACCGAAAAGCACCTACATGTCGTGAAAAGGATCTTTCGGTATCTAAAAGGAACACTTCATCGTGGTCTATGGTATCCGAAAGATTCCTCTATTGCTTTAATATCATACGCAGATGCCGATCATGCTGGATGTCAAGACACGAGGCGTAGCACTTCTGGATCTGTGCAACTCCTTGGAGATAGATTGATCAGTTGGTCTTCAAAAAGGCAGAAAAGCGCTACAATATCAAGCACGAAGGCTGAATACATCGCCATGTCCGGTTGTTGTGCTCAAGTCCTTTGGATGAGATCACAATTAACTGACTACGATTTGGGATTCAACAAAATCCCGATGTATTGTGACAACAAGAGCGCCATTGCCCTTTGCTGCAACTATGTTCAACACTCCCGGGCTAAGCACATAGACATTCGCTACCATTTCATTAAGGAGCAGGTGGAGAACGGAGTGATCGAGCTGTATTTTGTCACTACTGAGTACCAGCTGGCGGATATGTTCACCAAAGCATTAGATCGAGGACGAATTGAGTTTTTGATCGACAAGCTTGGCATGAAATCATTCACTCCAGCGACTCTCAAAGAGTTGGCAGAAGAATCAGCTGAATAGTCGTGGTAAACTATTCAGAGTATCCTTTGTTCGTGATCATGTATATTATAGTAAATATATAAACCATAAAAGAAAAATACAAAAATATAAAACCAACAAAAACCATAAAAAATATAAAACCAACAAAAATCATAAAAAATATAAAACCTAGAAAAACCATAAAAAGTATAAAATCAAGAAAAACCAAAAATATTTTTCGTTTTAAATCGGGCATGTCTTTTAGTACGGTAATATTTACGGCCTTAGAAATGTCGATTAATATTGACACGGTGCCATAAATAGAGTCCGTATAAAAGTTGTACATTTTTAAAACATGCCCATTATGGCTTGTAGTTATTTCTGACTACAACCCGGTTTTCATATTAAAGTCACGTATTTCCTTGGAAAACGTTGGCTCAGAACGGGAATTAATTTTCTCGGGCGTGATTTACAAGCCAAATCATGCAAAGGGATCAAGTTTACTTTACAACTTGGTCTAACACGAATTTGTGTACGTCTCAGTGCATTAATTTATTAAAATAAGAGAAATCTTATTGACACCACGAATCAAACTTTTTCAAGATATAAATTGGAAATGCTTTCATCAATATTTGACTCTTTAAACAACGACTACAGCTCTTTAAATAGAAAACGGGTCATCGTTTAAGGGGGAGAAAATATTAAAATCATCTTCGTCATTAAATTGATTTTTAAAAAGTGATTGTGAAAATTAATGGCTAAATGGTAATTGAGTGGTTTTGCTTTAGAATAAGACTTGTGTTCGTTCTAAGTGATAGGCATTGCTTTTAGATCTTGGAGATATGCTAATAGGTTGAGATGCTTAAGTTGTGTTGGCGAAATTTAAATATGCTTAAGAAAAAGATGAATAGATAAGTTATAAACAAAAAGGAAAAGAATTAGGAGTGTAGGGTATAAAGTGACAAAGTGTGAAAGTTGTAAAATTGACCTAGTCAAAACATGATCCCCCGCCCCCATTGTTCTTTTCACTTCACTGTTTAGCTTTCTCTCATCTTACCGCCATTAAAACACACTCACGAGCTCTCAAATCTTGTGTTCTCAAAGAATCCAATCTAATCCGTTCCATTCATTCGAATTATAAGGTAAATAACATCAATTATTTAATTTCTAATTCGTTTAAATCATGTAAATCCAATTGGTTAATTCAGATAATCAATTTAAATCTAGTTAGGGTTCGTTCGCCCCAATTTAGGCTTAATTGATTAGGGATTTATGGTGGGTTTTGCTCGGAATAGTTTAAATGATGTTTAATTCCCTTAGATTGCCTTAGAAACTCACAAACGCGCATAGATTAATCATCATAGCTTCGTTTGAAAAAGTTCCGGATGAACATGGATATGAACTTCCGAATGAAGGATTTTTTCTGAAAAACTTCCGAATGAGGAAGTTCCGAATGAAGGACTTCCGAATGAAGGAAGTTCCGAATGAAGAACTTCCGAATGAAGAAGTTCCGAATGAAGAACTTCCGAATGAAGGAAGTTCCGAATGAAGAACTTCCGAATGAAGAACTTCCGAATGAAGGAAGTTCCGAATGAAGAACTTCCGAATGAAGAAGTTCCGAATGAAGAAGTTCCGAATGAAGAACTTCCGAATGAAGGAAGTTCCGAATGAAGAACTTCCGAATGAAGGAAGTTCCAAATGAAGAACTTCCGAATGAAGAAGTTCCGAATGAAGAACTTCCGAATGAAGGAAGTTCCGAATGAAGAACTTCCGAATGAAGAAGTTCCGAATAAAGGACTTCCGAATGAAGAAGTTCTGAATGAAGAACATCCGAATGAAGGAAGTTCCGAATGAAGAACTTCCGAATGAAGAAGTTCCGAATGAAGAACTTCTGAATGAAGGAAGTTCCGAATGAAGGAATGTTCCGAATGAAGAAGTTCCGAATGAAGAAGTTCCGGATGAAGGAATTTCCGAATGAAGAACTTCCGGATGAAGGAAGTTCCGAATGAAGGAATGTTCCGAATGAAGAAGTTCCGAATGAAGGACAGTTCCGGATGAAGAGTTGTTTGATTATTATTGTTTGCATGTTATATGTACTTGTTGTATTATGTTATGAAATGTGTTATGCTTAGAAGTAAGAATGATATATATCTATATGTTTTTGTGCATCAACCTTTCATGTCTTATCTTAAGCAGATACAATGACTAATCCAACAGTACAAGCAATCCAAGACTCTAGAGAAGCCGCTATTGCTAAAGCACGAACCCTTAAGTTTATACCCAACAACTACCGGCTGAAGCAAGTCTCAAAATCCACTCACCATGGATTTAAAGTAGCCATCGCGATCCTTGATCAATCCCATTTTAAGAATGCTTTAAGAGGTAGTGCCTCGGTGCCTTATGATTATATGTATGAATTTTGGGCTACCAAGGAAATCACTTCAAACAAGATCACCTTCACCATCGACAACAAGCAGCAGACGCTCACAGTTTCAGACTTCCGTAAGATTTTTGGTATACGGGATCCACCCAAAGGCATGTCATTTTCGAGGGATCCTACTAAAGATGAACTCATGGAGTTATTTGACGCTCTTGGATGTCCTGACATACGAGTTGCGTCTCAGTTTACCACTGCTAAAGTAGGACAACCTTGGAGAGCATTGATGGGTATTCTCGGTAGATGTCTTACACCAAAAACAAGTGGCCATGATGCTCTGCGCAGTCCTATAATAAACCTGTTCTATGGCATGTACAAAGCTACAAATGCAGATTGTGCATTGTTGATATGGGAAGAATTCACCTTTCAACTCTTCCAAAACAAGAAGCTGAAGACAAATTTCTTTCCTTATCCAAGGTTTATCAAGCTTATCATTAATTATTTTATGAAAAATGATGCTACTATTGATAGGTGTGCAGCAAGTCGTTATCACACTGAAGAAGCTGATGATACTGTGGATCTGAGGCATGAAGGACCGTCTGGTGGTGTGATTCCTGGTCCTATTCCCGATTATCTTCTGACGGAGAAAATCAAAGGTTCTGCTGATTACAAGCTACTGCAGCTAGAAATCAAGAAGCTGAAAGCAAACCTTCAGACCGGAGAAGACTCGTCTACAACGGTCAAGAGTAAAGGTAAACGCAAACAACCAGCTGCGTTACCTGAACCCGAAACCAAGAAGAAGAAGACTGAGGGTAAGAAGGGAAAGGGTAAGGCTAATGAGATGGTTTTACGTGACGAAGAAGATGTTGTTGATCCTGCTCTTGACAAGACAGAGAAACAAATGATGAAGATAGCAATTCAAAGGAGTAGGAAAGATACTGGCGGTAGTGGTTCAGGTGCAAGGGTAAATGTTGAAGAAGAGTACCAGGAACCAGATGATATTTATGAGTTTGGGTCACCTGAACATTATTCCACTTCGAAGGAGCCATCAATCCCTATTTCAGCAAGTGTGGAAAAGGAGTCTGTTGCTCCTACGATCATGGTGTCAACTCAACCTTTAGCAACTCAACCTCCACCAATACAACCCTTACCAACCAGACCGGCTTCAACACCATTTCTTCCACCACCTATAACTCCCATCCTTAGTACCGCAGTAACAACCGAGCCTCTTCAATCAACCCAGAGCAGCTCTGCAACATCTACAATGGCTGCATTGGTGATGGCTGAAATGTTGGATAAACATGTGGATAATCACAAACGAGAAATGGATGAACTTCGCCAAGAGTTACAAAGACGAGCTCAAAGTGAAGAAGCATCTAGGAGAGCCCAAGAGGAGATGATTGCTAGGTTCGCTGCAGATATGGAGTTGACTCGAAAAGCACATGCAGAAGAACTAGCTCGGATTAAGCAGGCTGAGGCTGATAAGCATGTTGCACGTATCACCAGACTTCAAGCGATGAGGGATAAATATAAGGAGCAAAAAGAAGCACTTGAAGCTTCTGTTGAAGAGAGAGTGCAAGAATCCGTCGAATCCATTATGCCTAAACTGCGTGATGAATTGAAGACGCTAGCAGCTGATAACTTGATGATCAAGTCATCCAATCCTTCAGAATCCGCCTACAAAATTGCTTATGAGTTAACGGATTTTGAATTAAAGAAGATCCTTAAGGCTCGTATGGTGGAACTTGGATCGTTTATAAGTCTAGGATTCAACGGGCTCTATACAAATCCCTGAATGACGCTATCATGGAAGATGATAGGTTATTCAAAACGTTTGGAAGTGTGGTACCTTATCACATTCTACCTAAGGAAGAAAGGGAAGAAAGTGAGCAGGAAGAGGGTACTGGTGAAGAGGAAGAGGAAGAAGAAGGAGAAGAAGAGGAAAAGGATGACGATGATGGTGATGATGAGGATAAGGATGAGGATGATGATGATGATGATTATGATGGCGATGATGGTGGTGATGGTAATGAGGAGAGTGCTAGGGGGAGCAACGGGGATGACAATCAGGATGATGATGGGGGTGAACAGCCTAAAGAGGGAGATAAGGTTACCAGTTCCAAGAAAGCTGCTAAGTTTGGAACCAAGTCCAAGAAAGATGCAGCACAGAAGGACAAATCAACATCATCGGAATCAAGACGATCTAAGTGGCGCCACGATGTGAATGCTACTACAGCGTCTTCGGTTCCTGGTACTTCTATTGCTCTATCTTTACCTATTACCACTAACCCCATTAGTTCTGTTGTTGTTGCTCCTGTGATTGCAGAATCAGTAACGGAACCCGAAGCTGCACAATACTCACCCGTTCACGACACTGCCGAAATGCCTGAATCAGAACCAGCAGATGTTCGCGCTTCTACTCCTCTACAACAAGCACAACAATCTACGGTTCCTGAACCAAGCACACGAGACTGGGCAGACACGTTGGAGATAGACGAGACTGCACCACCACAGGCTTGGATCACGGCAGCAGCGCAATATGATCCGATCATAGACGCTGACAAAGATGTGTTGTATCTCCGTATCCGCAGTCCGATTGACTTATGTGCATTTCTTGCTCATGAGTATAAGACTTCGGTTACTCCATCCTTGGTGAAGAAAGCGCTGAAGGATAAGAGACTTCGTGCCAAAACCCGGTTAACCCGAATGGAGTTCGAGTATTATGCCGATGAGATCCTGAAGGCTCTGAATACCGTTCAACGGCCAGGCCTTCATGAATCAGAAAGAGCTCCACCTCCAATGGATCCTTCTCAAGATAATCAGACTGCTCTTGACTTCTTCGTCACCAATGATCTTGTGTATCTTCTGAAGGGGTCATCAAAGTACGCAACCTCCCTGACCTTGCTGAAAGCTGCCAACTGGGGGACAATACCCTTTATCGAGGAAAAGGTAAACCGACTCTGGGTCCCAAAGGTAAATCGTAATTATGATATGTATGCTGTCATAGGTGCATCTCATTGGGACGAACGAGTCCGTAGGGCGTACAGGGGTTGCTGCCTAGTCAAATCTGGAAGCATCGTTAGATCCGATATCCGAATCTCCAGCATCTTAGGGTTGAAAACTGAAGCCAAGAATGGCTATTATCATGTGACGGAGATTCTCTTGAAAAGGGAGGATGACAGAGAATACAAATTGAGTTCTCGAGAGAGTATAATTCTTGAAAAATTGAGTTCTCGGGTTTTGACAAACCAACAAAAAATCCGTAAATGACTCTAATAATTCTCGATAGATGATATATCTCTATTGTTAGCTCAAGAAATTTTTGTCGACTCAACCGTTTGATAAAACAAATCGGAATCCAATACTCCCTCGTCTGACTCAAAAAATAAACCCGTCAACAAATAAAACTTGTCACCTTAACACGTCACTTTGTCACGTTGCGATTATCACTTAATATCATAAAGTTTTTCAAAATAAAAAATTTGAAATAAAATAAAATTAAAATAAAATAAAAATACAAATAAAAATTAATTTAACTAAACAAAAACTAAAAACGTTTTCTTGAAAAAAATAAAATAAAATTGAAATAATAAAAAAAATCTGATACGTGTCCTCAAAACTTAGCCTCCTTGTTTTCTCTGTCCAAAAAAACACGTGGCCCAATAACAAAAATTCCACCGCCCCACTTGCTTTCTTTGTTTTCTCCGTCCACTATAAACTCTCTACTCGAGGCTACTAAAAAAGACAAAGACGTTGGATACTCCGTCTCACAATTTTAACCTAATCACTCCATCTTTTACCTTATCTCTCTCTAATAAGTGTGAAAACACTTATCCTTTTACCACTTATTTCCAATAATAACAAGACCAAAACGTGTGATTTATGTCGTAAAAGTCGGAATTATGCGTGGTTTGTGTTTTTATTGTGTTTTAGGACCAAAAGATGAAAAAGGAAGAAAACACGGGCTTTCACGGGCTTTTATCGAAGAAAACGGGAAAAGACGAAGTCAAAAGATCAAGAGTGCTTAAAGAACGGATGTCCAAGACCTATTCTGGAGATTTATCGAAGAGCAAGTCTAAAGACGGAAGTTTAATGAAGTCGAAGAACTTAAGTCTAATAGAAGAAGAAAATTAAAAGACAAGTTCAAATCCCGAGACTACAAAGACGAAGAATTAAAATCGAGTCGAGAAGAAAAAGAAAGAAGAAAGCACCACACATGCCTCCCACTTCCCTATAAATACCCTCCTAATCACATTAGGAGGGGGTTAGCTAGTTTTTATTTTTTTAGTTTTCTTTCTAGTTTTTAGAGAGAGAAAGTCTTAAACTTTCTCTCACTAGTTCATCTTTTTCTTTTAATCTTTCAAGATTAAATACTTTTGTATTGCTTATTTCATTAATCAAAGTTCTATTTTAAGCTTTTGATTCTTATTCTCATTCTACACTTCTTGATTCATTCACCTTTGATCCGATTTACATACTTCATGTTTATGATTTGATGTTTCCGTGATTAAAGGATTGCTCTTTTTAGTTTTACACATAAGCTCCTTCGTCTAAACCATAAGCTCGTGATGCTTATTGGCTTATGCGATTCTTAGCTTATTGAGTGTCGGATTTCTTCAAGGTTTTTAATGGTTTGAAGTTCATTTCATAAAGTTCTTGATTTTAAGTTTTGATTAGTCATCGAATTTGAGCTTTTTGGGATCATTTAAGATTTGTTCGAGTAGCTTATTGCAATTGCTTATTTAGTTTCACTCTTCCACGAATTTCGGAATTAGTTGCATCCCATCGCAATCCTAGGGTTTTGACACCCATTCCGACGGTTACTCCACATTGCGATAGCCTTGCTTTTCGATCGCAATAACCCATTAGGGTTTTACTTTGCGATCAGTTGGTTAACCTCCTTATTCCGATCTGGGTTGCGATCGCACATTGCGATCGCGTATTCCGACGGGTCTTAAGGACTTGGTTAAGACGAAGTGCTGCCCATTTTTCGATAACATCATTCCGATAGATAGACATTGCGACAGTAGCCTTTTACATCATTCCGATCTGGATCATTGCGATGGTGGCTTTCCGATAGATGGTTATTACGATAGTATTGATCTGTTATATTCCGATGGTTGCTATTTGGTGTATTCCGATGAACATGAATCGTTTTCTTACAATTAATTAAGTTTTTCAAAGCTTTAAGTTTTAAGAATTTTCATAAATTAACTTCAAGATTAATTTTGTCAAAGCTTTAATTTACTCAACGACACTTTAATTACTTGCTATTAGATTAAAACAAACCAACCAAACCTTTGATTCACCACAAGACGATTGAGTCGCACTTTAGACCGGTTTTCAATTCGAAAAGATTCGGAATTAACTAACGATAATATTTCATACCTAGCCAAAAGCGAAGTATTAAATGGCGCCGCTGCCGGCTCTTTTCGCTAAGATAAACGGTTTCTAGTGAGAGACGCATTGAATTTTGGGATCCGTTCTTTGAACGTTATTTTCCTCGCTTCAAAAAATTTTCAAAAATCCATAAAAAATTATAAAACTTTTCAAAAATACAAAAACATTCAAAAACCTATAAAAACCAAAAATATTATATTCTTTGTGTATATTTTTCTTCTGCAGGTGCATGCGTACTAGATCTACAAACTATTCTGAGCCCGAGAATCGTGAAGATTTAGATATGGCTGGTGTTACCAACAACAATAATCACCCACCTCAAAATAATTTGAATAATAACAACAACAACAACAACAACAATGTCCTTCTACCTGATTTACGAACCATGGAGGAATTGTGCCAACCCACCATGAACGGACGCGGAGGCCCGATTGCGCCAATGCACGTCACGGCTCAGGAGTTTTCGTTGAAGCATCACATGATACAACAAGTGCAAACGAACCCATTTCGTGGAATTCCGGATGATGATGCCAACAAACACCTCGACAAATTCATTACCATTACCCAAAGCATGAAGTGCCCCGGTGTTTCTATGGATGACCTTCGCCTTCAACTTTTTCCACACTCGCTTTCTCACCATGCCGAAAAATGGTTTGACCGTCTTCCTAAGAATTCTATTCATACGTGGAACGACATGACTCAACGCTTTTTATCGCGCTACTTTCCCCCATCCATGGTCACTAGCCTTCGTAACCAAATCAGTGGATTTATGCAAGAGAATGATGAATCGCTTTTCGATGCTTGGGAACGTTACAATGATTTGATCGACCGCTGTCCTAATCACAATATGCTCCCCGTTACTCTCATTGACACCTTCTACAATGGTCTCACTTTTCGTGATCGTGACACGATCAATGCCGCCGCCGGTGGTACTTTTATGAAAAGGAGACCGGAGGAGTGTCGAGAGTTGATTGAAAACATGACTACTCACCACAAGAATTGGGATTCTTCCGCATCCTCAAGATCTAATCAAAGAGTCAATGTTTCATCTACTTCTTCCACCCCTAACCCGTCTATTTTGGAACGTGCTATTCTTGATATCAACAAAAGTCTCCAAATTTTGACTTCTAACCAAACTCAACAAGCTAAAGCCGTTGTTATTTCTTGTGACACATGTGGTGGTCCTCATTCCTACAATGAGTGTCCTTCTACTCATGGCAATTATTCTGAAGACGTTAACGCAGCTTACGGCACTTATCCCACGGGAGGCTATCAAGCTCGCCCGCAAGGAGACCGTGGCTTGCTAAGTTATCGTTCTAACAATTATCTTGCTCCCCCCGGTTTTCCCCCTGCAAACCAAACCCAACAACAAAGCTTTAACCGGAACAATCAATCCCAACCTCGTGCAAACAATCCGTATCAATCCCAAAGAAACCCATACCCAACTCAAGGAAATTCTCAAGCTTACCAAGCTCCACCTCTCAACCAACCGATGGCCGTAAGTCAAGACGTCGAGACATTTATGAAGACTAATCGTGAGATGGTGACGAATCTTCAGAGTCAATTTGTCAACTTGAAGAATGACATGGTGAAACAAGGGAGCGATATTCGAGCCGAGCTAAGGAATGATATGGCCAAACACAGCAATGATATTAATGCCAACATGCAAAACTCTTTCAACAATCAAGCTCTTCACCTTCGTGATATGATTGGTTCGCTCATCCAAAGTAATCAACCCTCTGCTTCGAGTACTCTTCCGAGTAATACCGTTGCGAATCCAAGGGGGGAGATGAAAGCAATCACCACTCGTAGTGGAAAAGGTTATATGGAACCCGAGCTTCCTACACCTCCACCGGTGATTGTGAACAAAGAAAAAGAGCAACTTTCTTCACCTCCTTTACCTTCTATCCCCATTTCCCCACCAGCCGTGGTTGTGAGTGATCCTATTCCCTTAAAGCCTTCTTCTTCATCCAATATACCTTATCCTTCAAGGTTGAGGAAAGAGAAGCAAAAGAGCAAGGATGATATTCAGGTTTCGAACTTCCTTAAAATGTTCAAACAATTGAATTTTAACATCTCCTTTGCCGAGGCTCTCGCTCACATGCCCAAATACGCTAAGATGTTTAAAGATCTTTTAAGTGATAAAGAAAAGCTTCTTGACATTGCTCAGACCCACCTTAATGAGAATTGCTCCGCAGTGCTCTTAAGGCAATTGCCCACCAAACTTGGTGATCCGGGTCGCTTCTTGATTCCTTGTAACTTCCCGGGAGTAGAGAATTGCATGGCCCTAGCCGATCTAGGTGCTAGTATAAACTTAATGCCTTTAAGTGTTTGGAAGCAATTATCTCTCCCCGAGCTAGTCCCCACCAAAATGACTTTGGAATTAGCCAACCGTACGGTTGCTTATCCAGTGGGGATAGCCGAAGATGTCTTTGTTGGCGTCGATAAATTCACCTTCCCGACGGATTTTGTCGTCGTTGATTACGAGATGGATCCCCGTGTTCCATTAATCGTCGGACGTCCATTTCTGAGGACCGGTCGCACTCTTATTGATGTTGCCGCAGGCGAAATCATCATGAGAGTTGGTGACGATCAAATTGTCTTCAACATGGGTAAGATTTCTAAGCAACCTTATTCATATGAGAGTGTTAATGCTATTGATGCTCTCGATGAGGCTTGTGAAGAACATTTTCATGATGCATGCAAAAGTACTCTTTCCTCTCTACCCAATGTTGAGACCGTTGCCTCAATTGCTCCAGCATTGACTCCTTTCGGAGAAAGTGACTTGGATGACTTCGAAGCTAGCTTGGGTCCTCTCGATATTAAGTATGATAATTTGTCCACAAATTGGGATGAAGACATTAGTACTATTGAGAGACTTCTCAATGAGGACCCATTCTCTCCTCCTGCTCCTAAAGAGGTGACTAATGATGATCCATCGTTAGGTTCACCATCTATTGAGAATCCTCCTACTCTTGAGCTTAAGGACCTACCCCCTCATCTTGAGTACGTTTTTCTGGAAGACAACGAGAAGCTACCGGTCATCATCGCCAAGGATCTGAAAGAAGACGAAAAAGCCCGACTTGTCGCTGTGTTGAAGAAGCATAAACGAGCTATCGCTTGGAAAATCTCGGACATCCGTGGAATTGATCCTCATTTCTGCACACATAAAATTCTCATGGAGGACGACTTTAAGCCCACTATTCAAAGCCAAAGAAGGGTGAATCCTAAAATACATGACGTCATCAAAAAAGAGGTTATCAAACTTCTTGATGCGGGTATGATTTACCCTATTTCGGATTCACCGTGGGTTAGTCCAGTCCATTGTGTGCCTAAGAAAGGTGGTATCACCGTTGTGCCTAATGCAAACAACGAGTTGATTTCTACCCGTCTCGTTACTGGGTGGAGAGTTTGTATAGACTACCGCAAACTCAATGATGCCACGAGAAAGGATCATTTCCCTCTACCTTTTATGGACCAAATGCTTGAACGTCTAGCTGGTAATGAATATTACTGCTTTCTGGATGGTTTCTCGGGTTATTTTCAAATACCCATCGATCCCCAAGATCAAGAGAAGACAACATTCACTTGTCCCTATGGCACCTTTGCTTACAAACGAATGCCTTTTGGCTTATGCAATGCCCCCGGGACTTTCCAAAGGTGCATGTTGGCTATCTTCCATGACATGGTTGAGCAAACCATGGAAGTCTTCATGGATGATTTCTCGGTCTTCGGGGATTCCTTCTCTGCTTGCCTTGCCAATTTGGAACGTATGCTTAAGCGGTGCGAAGACACTCGCCTTGTTCTAAATTGGGAAAAGTGCCATTTTATGGTAAAAGAAGGCATTGTGCTAGGACACAAAATCTCTAAAGCCGGTCTTGAAGTTGACCGTGCTAAAGTTGATGTCATAGCCAAATTACCTCCACCTTCAACCGTGAAGGGTGTGAGAAGTTTTCTGGGTCATGCGGGCTTCTATCGTAGATTCATTCAAGATTTCTCTAAAATCGCTCGCCCGATGACCCACCTCTTAGAAAAAGATACTCCTTTTATCTTTTCTAAAGAGTGTTTCGAAGCCTTCAATCTTCTTAAGGACAAGCTAACTAAGGCACCGGTCTTGGTTACCCCTAATTGGGAGCTGCCTTTCGAATTGATGTGCGATGCTAGCGACTTTGCTATTGGTGCGGTTTTGGGCCAAAGAGTGAATACACACTTCCAACCGATCCACTATGCTAGCAAAACAATGACGGGGGCTCAACTGCATTATACGACAACCGAAAAAGAGCTGTTAGCTGTTGTCTATGCTTTTGAGAAATTTCGCCCCTATCTTGTTTTATCCACCACCATCGTTTACACGGACCATTCCGCGTTGAAGTACTTGATGACAAAGAACGATTCTAAGCCAAGACTTCTTCGCTGGGTTTTGCTCCTTCAAGAATTCAACATTGAAATTCGTGACAAGAAGGGAGCCGAAAACCTGGCCGCGGATCATTTGAGTCGACTTGAGGATCCATATCAGGGGGATCATCCGAACAAAGAGATCAACGACTCTTTCCCCCTGGAGACTCTAATGTCTATAAATCTCCATCTTGATGGCACCCCGTGGTTTGCGGACATCGCAAACTACTTAGCGGGTGGTATTCTCATCCAAGGGTTAACATCCCAACAAAAGAAGAAGTTCTTGAACGATGTTAAGACTTACTTTTGGGATGACCCTTATCTATTCAAACAGTGTGCTGATCTGATTATTCGTCGATGTGTTGACGGACCGGCAGCTTTTGACATTCTCCAAGCTTGCCACAAAGGACCCACCGGTGGTCACTTTGGTCCCAACTACACCGCTAAGAAAGTGTTTGATTCTGGATTCTACTGGCCTACCATTTATCGTGACGCTCACGAAATGGTTAAGCACTGTGATGCTTGCCAACGTCAAGGCAAGATCACACATAAAGATGAGATGCCTCAAAATTTCATACAGGAATGTGAAATCTTTGATGTATGGGGCATCGACTTTATGGGGCCATTTCCATCATCCAAAGGGAACAAGTACATCCTCGTCGCCGTCGACTACGTCTCTAAATGGGTTGAAGCTAAGGCTCTTCCCACGAATGATGCGAGGGTGGTTGTGAACTTTTTGAAGCAGCTTTTCGCTCGATTTGGCGTTCCTCGTGCTATTATCAGTGACCGCGGGACTCATTTTTGCAACGATCAATTTGCAAGAGTCATGGCAAAGTATGGTGTCACTCACCGTCTTTCCACCGCTTATCATCCCCAAACCAATGGGCAAGCCGAAATTTCCAATCGTGGCTTGAAGAGAATTTTGGAGCGTACTGTGGGAGAGCATCGTGCCGCGTGGGCCGATAAGTTAGATGATGCTCTGTGGGCTTTCCGTACTGCTTACAAGACCCCGATCGGTTGTACACCCTATCGTCTTGTGTACGGGAAAGCCTGCCACCTACCCATCGAGCTGGAACATAAGGCGCACTGGGCCTTGAAGTGGGCTAACTTCGACATCATCAAAGCCGGTGATCATCGCAAGGTTCAACTCAACGAGCTAAATGAACTAAGGAATGAAGCTTATGAGAACTCGCTGATCTTCAAGGAGAAGACGAAGCTGATCCACGATGCTAAAATCAAGAACCGAGAGTTCCACGTTGGTGATCAAGTTCTACTCTTTAACTCTCGGTTGAAGATCTTCTCTGGCAAGTTGAAGAGCCGCTGGTCTGGTCCATTCACCGTCGCCAAAGTCTTTCCGTATGGGACCATTGAGCTTTCTCAGCCGAATGGGCCCAATTTCAAGGTGAATGGCCAGCGTTTGAAGCTGTACTTTGGTGAGGACATCTCTCAGGAGATGCTTCCATCCCTCACCACGTTCCCCATGAACTAAAATTGGGTCGAGTCGGGCTCATGACTCGGTGAACAAAAACAAGCGCTTCTCGGGAGGCAACCCGTGTTCTATCCCTTACTGCTTTCATAATAAGTGTAGGGGGAGCCCCGCATATGTTTGTTGTCTTGTTTCTTGTGCTGTGCAGGGATTTAAGCTTCAGAAAGCATCTTGATGACTTTTGACGACCCGTGATACCGTGTTTCCATCTCCCCGGTTCTATCCTAAACTCTTGTGATTCAATATTTCATAGTCTATATGTTCACATTGAATTCACTTTAGTTGTCCTTTCCTTAGCAAGATTTAAACAAAATGCACAATGTCCTAAGTGTAGGGGAGTTTTACTCCCACATGCTTAAACATTGAGGACAATGTTTATCTCAAGTGTAGGGGGGACTTCTATCGAAGTAAGTAGTCTTTTCCATGAATTTGCCCTCATTTTAACCGGAAAATTTGATTTTTCGACATTTTTCAAAATTTTTAATCTATTTTGGCCTAGTTGTATAGTTGCATTTTCCTTCATTATGTTTATTTTCTTCCCTTACTAGAATAGTTTTTCAATAAAGTGGTTTTAGATTTTTCCTAGTCGTGAACATTTTGACTCAACCCGAGTTTACTTGCCTAAGTTTACTCTAGCTAGTATCCTTAACATGTTTAAGTCAAGTTTTGCTAGGCTTTTATATAGGGAGCTATAAAACGCGAAAGTCTTAACTCTCACGGGTTAAGAACAAGAACTTTTCGCAAGTTCCTATAATTGATCCTAGAGAGTCGTTTATCAAGGGAACTTTAAAATGCGATTTCTAAACATGAAAAAGTCTAAGAATTTGCAAGATCCTATAGGCGACTCGAAAACCCAAAACTTTGATTTAATAGGCTAAGCATCCACGAGTCTCATTACTTGAGATTTTAAACTGTGGAGAACGAGAGATGATAGAGTCAATTATAAGTTCGGTACTCTTTCGTGGATTTATGTGAGTTAATTATGAGCCTATTCTCCCTCCGCTTGCTTAATAATTTATCTGCTAATAAGTAAGGTTGTACGATTTAAAAAGTTACTTAGCTTCTAGCCCCAGATCGTTTAAAAGTTGCTCGGTAATGACGAGAGTTCATAGCCAAGGCATAACTTATGAAGCGGGGCGCGAAGATTGGCGAGTCCGAAAAGGCCCTAACAAGGCATGAGGGCTACATTTTGTTGCTAAAGATCCAAAAGTGATGTGAAGAATCATTTATCAAAAATCAATATGAAGGATCGAGACACACGACGAAAAGCAAAAACTCCCCAAAAGTCATGGAGAAATCTATCCGAAAAGACCCTAACAAGGTATGAGGATAAATAGATCCAAGTCCTAAAAGGAGGCGGATCGTTGTATATCAAAGTCCAAAAATAAAGACTGGAGAAAAATGAAGAAGTCGTGGTCCAAAGATGAAGAATCTCTCAAAAACTTCAAGTGAAGAAATTCCTATTATGAAGAGAAGACCATAATATCAAGAACGTCTCTCGAAGATTCGAAGTATGAAGTCGCTGCCAAATATCGGCCCGAGAAAGGTCTCAAATCGCGAACCAAGTTATGCCAAGATATGAACTTTCTGATATCCCGAGAAGCAGTTTTAAAAGATTTGGTCCTTTAGCTAACTATTGATTAAATCGTTCACCTTATTTTCGGACTAAATAACTATCGAAATAAGTCAAACAATGCATCCTCGTGATCATTTAAGACAAAAATAAAATATAAGAGATACACCTAGGAATAAGGGAGTCTAAGTGAATAATTGGCCCACATGAGTTCGTGATAGTTTGCTAACTTATAATAACAATGATCTCGTTTTTAAGCTTGGTATGGGGAACGTGAAACTTGAGGATGATAAATGTTCATGGCCGCCAAAACCCAATGTAAGTTTTTAATTTCTTTACTTATTTCTATCTTTTATGTTTAGTATTTAATAAAGGCCAAGATGGGTTATTTATGATGGAGAATGTAAACCGTGCTTAAAATTAATGCATTGCATGAGGACATTGCAATGGTCAAGTGTAGGGGATTTAATAAGTGTGAAAACACTTATCCTTTTACCACTTATTTCCAATAATAACAAGACCAAAACGTGTGATTTATGTCGTAAAAGTCGGAATTATGCGTGGTTTGTGTTTTTATTGTGTTTTAGGACCAAAAGATGAAAAAGGAAGAAAACACGGGCTTTCACGGGCTTTTATCGAAGAAAACGGGAAAAGACGAAGTCAAAAGATCAAGAGTGCTTAAAGAACGGATGTCCAAGACCTATTCTGGAGATTTATCGAAGAGCAAGTCTAAAGACGGAAGTTTAATGAAGTCGAAGAACTTAAGTCTAATAGAAGAAGAAAATTAAAAGACAAGTTCAAATCCCGAGACTACAAAGACGAAGAATTAAAATCGAGTCGAGAAGAAAAAGAAAGAAGAAAGCACCACACATGCCTCCCACTTCCCTATAAATACCCTCCTAATCACATTAGGAGGGGGTTAGCTAGTTTTTATTTTTTTAGTTTTCTTTCTAGTTTTTAGAGAGAGAAAGTCTTAAACTTTCTCTCACTAGTTCATCTTTTTCTTTTAATCTTTCAAGATTAAATACTTTTGTATTGCTTATTTCATTAATCAAAGTTCTATTTTAAGCTTTTGATTCTTATTCTCATTCTACACTTCTTGATTCATTCACCTTTGATCCGATTTACATACTTCATGTTTATGATTTGATGTTTCCGTGATTAAAGGATTGCTCTTTTTAGTTTTACACATAAGCTCCTTCGTCTAAACCATAAGCTCGTGATGCTTATTGGCTTATGCGATTCTTAGCTTATTGAGTGTCGGATTTCTTCAAGGTTTTTAATGGTTTGAAGTTCATTTCATAAAGTTCTTGATTTTAAGTTTTGATTAGTCATCGAATTTGAGCTTTTTGGGATCATTTAAGATTTGTTCGAGTAGCTTATTGCAATTGCTTATTTAGTTTCACTCTTCCACGAATTTCGGAATTAGTTGCATCCCATCGCAATCCTAGGGTTTTGACACCCATTCCGACGGTTACTCCACATTGCGATAGCCTTGCTTTTCGATCGCAATAACCCATTAGGGTTTTACTTTGCGATCAGTTGGTTAACCTCCTTATTCCGATCTGGGTTGCGATCGCACATTGCGATCGCGTATTCCGACGGGTCTTAAGGACTTGGTTAAGACGAAGTGCTGCCCATTTTTCGATAACATCATTCCGATAGATAGACATTGCGACAGTAGCCTTTTACATCATTCCGATCTGGATCATTGCGATGGTGGCTTTCCGATAGATGGTTATTACGATAGTATTGATCTGTTATATTCCGATGGTTGCTATTTGGTGTATTCCGATGAACATGAATCGTTTTCTTACAATTAATTAAGTTTTTCAAAGCTTTAAGTTTTAAGAATTTTCATAAATTAACTTCAAGATTAATTTTGTCAAAGCTTTAATTTACTCAACGACACTTTAATTACTTGCTATTAGATTAAAACAAACCAACCAAACCTTTGATTCACCACAAGACGATTGAGTCGCACTTTAGACCGGTTTTCAATTCGAAAAGATTCGGAATTAACTAACGATAATATTTCATACCTAGCCAAAAGCGAAGTATTACTCTCTCTCCTCACAAGCTCAGATCAAAACTCATGTATGGCTTCTCAAAGATATCGCCGTCTCTCTCTCTTAACAAAGAAAAACTAATCTCAAATTGTCCTTATATCAATCTTAAATAACTCAACAGCCACCAAAATCACAATCGTCTCATATTCAGAGATCGAATCAATCAAACATGAAGAAGAAACAGAGGGTTTTTCTGGCTTCCAGATCCAATAAAGGGTCTCGGGTAGGTTTTTTTTTTTTAATTGTACATGTGTTTCAGTCTGTCTTCTATCTTCTGTAGTGTCCTTCTGTGTGTTTCGTGTCTGTTTTGTCGAGAGGTTCGAGGTGTGAGATTGAGGGGGGTGTTTGGTGTCGGTTTGTCGAGAGTGTGAGGGTTTTCGAGGGTTGTTTTGTTGTGATGTCGAGAGGTCAGAGTTGGAAATGAGAGGTGTGAGAGAGGGAGTCAAGTGAGAGGTGAGACGATGTTTGTTTTTGTTATGTTATGTCGAAGAGAGGGTGAGAGGGTCTGGGTTTTGTTTGTCGAGTCGTTGAGTCTAGGGTGTTGTTGGATTAGGCAGGTGTATTGGGTGAGTAATACAAGAGACGAGAGGGTTTGGATGGGTTTGAGAGTTTGTTTTGTGTGGGTGTGGGTTGTTAGTTTATGTGTGTTCGAGAGTCGAGAGACGAGAGGGTTTGGGTTGGGGTCAGTGTCTGTGTCGAGAGAAGGAGTCGAGGGAGTCGAGAGTGTTAGTGTTTTCTTGAATGTGATGCGAGAGGTGTTAGAGTGTAAAATTGTTTTTTTTTTGTAGTTGTTGATGTCGAGTCTGGATGTCGAGAGAGTTTTGTTTGTGTGATGTTGTTCGAGTCTTGATTGGTAAAGAGTTGAGTCTTGTTCAGTCCGGTCCCGATATATTTTAACAGTCGAGAGGCTGTCTATTCGGAAAAAATCTATTCGGAAACCCTATGCGGAAACCCTATGCGGAAACCTATGCGGAAACCTATGCGGAAACCTATGTGGAAACCTATGCGGAAACCCTATGCGGAAACCTATGCGGAAACCTATGCAGAAACCTATGCGGAAACCTATGCGGAAAAAATTTGTCTATACGGAATATATGGCTTATACGGAATATGTGGCTTATTCGGAAAAAGAAATCGCTTGATCAGAAAAACTCAAAAACTGATAGACGGGATGGATCAACAAAAAAAGGACAGATGACACTTTTGACAATTTTTGGACTGTTTTGGACAATGTTTGGACAAATTGGATTAGACTGATGGGAAAATGAAGAAGAAAAACTCATTAAAAAAATGACTGATTAAAAAAAAAAAAATTTAAAAAATGAGAAACTGACAAACTGATTAAAAAAAATGATATGATTAAAAAATGATATGATTAAAAAACTTGATAAAAAACTGATTGGATAGATTTTCAAGACAGAAAGAAAAAAATGAGACGAGTATATAAAAAAATAAGACGAAAAGATTATTAAAAAATTTCAATCAAATCAATAGATAAAAAAATACAAATCCTAAGATTTAACCATGGCTCTTGATACCAATTGAAGGTCTACGATATCTAAGGATTTGGTAAATGATGGATGATCTATTGATAAGATGGTGGAAATGGGGAAGAAGGAGATGGGGTATAGAGAGAGAAAGGAGAGAAAAGAAAAGTAGAGAGAGAAAGTGAAATTAGATTAATTGAAAAGTTGTGAAATGAAAGAACCACCCCTCCTAACATGCTAGGAGGGGTATATATAGCCCACCCTACATGTGGGCTATATGGACTATATTTACTACAAACTGGATCACGAGCCTAATACAATAATATATCGTTGGAGCGACCGATCCTTCATAAATACGTAAAAACGTATTTCCAACAGACTTCAAATGGCTTAAATGCCGGAGAATGGGCTTTCGAACATATGAACGAGGTGTTTAAAAATGAGATCAATCCGTTTGTCGAAAGTCTAAAAGGAAGTTTTGCATCTCTTAAAGAAAATCTTGTGTTTGAAATTGGTGAAGTTCAAAAAGTGTTTTATGAAATGGACACCTCTTACGAACTACAACTAATTGAAAAAGAAAAGATTTTAACCGAATATGACCGATTCTTGTCTGCAGTAATCTCGTGTGATGTGCTTACTATTGTAAATGTTAATTATTCGAATGAGCTTACATCCGCTATGATTAATTGTGATGCTGTGCATATATGTGATGATGTTTGTGATCTCTCTGTAAATGTTGCTGATACTGTAAATGAGGTAGATAATCATTCTTGTCACGAATCTAACGCTGAGTTTTTAAAGCTACAAGATTCTTACAATTTACTTTCAAAACGCTTTAATCAACTAGAACAACATTATATATCTTTAGAATTAAAACAACAAACTCAAAATGAGGATCTTTTGATATCAAATGGTTGTGAAAACGGTGTTGAGACGAGTGACAAGATGATTGCAATTGTTAAGACATTAGAGGAAGAAATCATGAGATTGAAGAGAGATGTGTCATCAAATGAAACACTCAAATTGGAACTAGAGGCTGCAGAGTCTAAAAACCAAGTCTTAGAAATTAGACTTTCGTCTGTTCTAGGGGAGATGGATCGGACAAGACAGGGACTATCCGCTCTTTATGGTTCACTAGAAGAACGCTTCGCTTTTAATGCGGCACAGCAACAATCTTATGTTGAACAACTGAACCAAAAGTGCGAGGAAATCTCTGATTTGAACATCCTGCTCATTGACAAAAATATGGTTTTGGCTGAGTTAAAGGAGACACTTCTTCTCACCCGACAAGAAGTTGTTGATAACTTAGCTACCGACTCTGCACCGTCCACTAGTGCTCCAACAACCAAGTCAGTAGTGCTTTATAAGAACCCGTTTCATAAGAGAAACCCAGTTACCTATGATGATTATATGAGGAATGCCATTAAGCATGTCGATCTTCTTAGGGATATTTTAGACGATCTTTATGCCTTAGATCCCTGAAGTAGCGACTATTATTCGACTCATGAATATATTAAGCGAGTTCAATATTGCTTAGCATATTTGCAATACATAGGTACACCAGGTTCTGCACTACTTAATAATAGGCCCATTGCTGTAACTCCATTTAATAAGACTCCAGGAGCGAAACCGTCATTGGCACAATCAAGTAAGGCACCTTTAAAATCTGTTGCTAATGTTCCCACTTTGCCTTCTACAGGATTAAAAGCGACTACTAAGGCTAAAGGATCGCCACTCAAGAAAGATAAGATCAAGCCCTCCACTAGTAGTGCCAAAAAGAAGAAAGTAGAAGATCACCATAGGAATGTTAGTTCAGTTTTAAATAAAAAGAATCATGTTAAGACTAAAAGCTCTGCGCCTGTGCAGAAGCCAAAACCATTCGTGAATTCTGATTTGAATTGTTGGAATTGTAATGAATATATGTTTTCCCAACGTCATGATTTGTGTCTGATTGATCACGTGAATGAAATGAATGCTATTAAGAATGGTCTTGAATGGAAGCCAACGGGTAGAACTCGTGCCCAAGTTGGCTGGCAATGGCGTCCCACTGGTAGGACCTTTACATTAGATGGAAAAATATGCCCTTTAACTAGGAATGCATCCATTGAGGTTAGGTCTGAGCGTCCTTTAGTTAGGAACACTCACACTCAAGTATGGAAACAGCGCCCTTTAATTAGGTCAGCCCCCACTATAGTGCCTATCAGTGAAGAAATACCTTAGGATTTAAGCCAACTAGAATCTACACCACCTATTAAGAAAAAGAAGGCTAGGAAATCTAAGAAACCTAGAGTTAGCAAATCTAAGATTATTAAATCTGTACCTGCTAATAACAAGGAACACTCAGATTTCGATACCTCTACATTGTCTTCGTGTGGTGATATTTTCAGGTGGTCCAAATCATCCTGTGGTATTTGGACTCCGGTTGTTCAAAACATATGACCGGAAATCGCTCGATGCTCCGAAATTTCGTCAGCAAGTTTCTTGGTACGGTTAAGTTCGGGAATGATCATATTGAAAAGATAATGGGGTATGGTGAATATCAGATTGGAAACGTGACGATTTTAAGGGTATACTATGTAGAAGGTCTTGGTCATAATTTATTCTCCGTAGGACAGTTTTGTGATTCCAACCTTGAGGTTGCTTTTCGACAACACACTTGTTTCATCTGCAACTTGGAAGGAAAAGATTTGTTGAAGGGATCTCGTGGTGCAAATCTCTATACCTTGTCCTTACAAGACATGATGGCCGCCTCTCCAGTATGTCTTATCTCTAAAGCATCTAAGACCAAGTCATGGTTATGGCATCGCAGATTATCTCATCTTAACTTTGATGCTATTAATCATCTGGCTAAAAACGATTTAGTTCGTGGTCTTCCAAAGCTTAAATTTCACAAGGACCATTTATGTTCCGCGTGTTCAAGGGGGAAAAGTACCAAGAAATCTTACAAGCCCAAAGCTGAAGACACCAATCAAGAAAAACTTCATCTTTTGCATATGGATCTTTGTGGACCAATGAGAACTGAAAGTGTGAGCGGTAAGAAATTCATTCTGGTTATTGTGGATGATTTCTCCAGGTTTACATGGGTTAGATTTCTACGTACAAAGGATGAAGCACCGAAGGCTATCATCACTTTTCTGAAATTCATTCAGGTACGTTTGAATACTACTGTCCGCCGTATTCGTACAGACAATGGTACAGAGTTCGTCAACCAGACTCTTCGTGATTATTATGAAGGAGTTGGTATATCACATGAAACATCCGCTGCATGCACTCCACAACAAAATGGTGTCGTTGAAAGACGGAATCATACACTTATGGAAGCTGCTAGGACTATGCTTACTTACGCGAACGCTCCATTGTTCTTGTGGGCAGAGGCTATATCTACTGCATGTTTCACCCAAAACCGTTCTATCATTCGGAAACGCCATGGAAAAACACCTTATGAGCTTCTACATGACCGTAAACCCGATGTTTCATTTTTTCATGTGTTTAGTGCTCTTTGTTATCCAAACATCAATAGTGAGAACTTGGGTAAGCTTCAACCGAAAGCCGATATAGGTATTTTCATTGGTTACTCACCGTCCAAGAAGGCATACCGAATCTATAACCGTCGTCATGGCAAGATTGTAGAAACTATGGACGCCGATTTCGATGAGCTGACAGCGATGGCTTCTGAGCAACACAGCTCTGAACCCGCGCTTCATGAGATGGGAACCGGTGCTATTAGTTCCGGATTAGTTCCCAATAATCCTACTTCTACATCATTTTTACCACCAACAAGGCCCGAGTGGGATAAACTGTTTCAACCGTTGTTTGATGAATTCTTCGATCCCCCGACTGATGAAGTTCCAGCACCTGCAGTAATCGCTCCAATCCCTGAAGTGGTTGCTCAAGTTAATGAACCTTTATCTAATGCATCTACAATTCACATTGAACCGGATGCACCTTCACCAAGTGATTCTCAAACTACACCTGAATCGTCACCCCTACTTGTGCCTAATGATGTGGAAGAGGATTCTATTGATCACGACTTGGAATATGCTCACCTGCAAGAGCTTCCTTTCTTTGGTGTAGCGATACTAATAAGTGTGAAAACACTTATCCTTTTTCCACTTATTTCCAATAATAACAAGACCAAAACGTGTGATTTATGTCGTAAAAGTCGGAATTATGCGTGGTTTGTGTTTTTATTGTGTTTTAGGACCAAAATATGAAAAAGGAAGAAAACACGGGCTTTCACGGGCTTTTACTGAAGAAAACGGGAAAAAGACGTAGTCAAAAGATCAAGAGTGCAAAAAGAACGGAAGTCCAAGGCCTATTCTGAAGATTTATCGAAGAAAAAGTCAAAAAGACGGAAGTTTAACGAAGTCGAAGAACTTAAGTCTAATAGAAGAAGAAAATTAAAAGACAAGTTCAAATCCCGAGACGACAAAGACGAAGAATTAAAGTCGAGTCGAGAAAACGTGAAGAAAGCAAGAAAGAAGAGGCAACACATGCACTCCTTCCACCTTCCCTATAAATACCCTCCTAATAGTCATTAGGAGGGTGGTTAGAGTTTTTTTTTTAGTTAATTTTTCACTTTTTAGTTTTTAGAGAGAGAAAGTCTTAAACTTTCTCTCACTAGTTCATCTTTTTCTTTTTCAAGATTAAACACTTTTGTATTGCTTATTTCATTAATCAAAGTTCTATTTTAAGCTTTTATTTCTTAATCTCATTCTACTCTTCTTTGATTTAAGATTGATTTTGGTGTGATTATCATGTGATCCGTGTTGTTCTAATTGATTTCATGCTAAAAAGTTAATCTTTAGATCATTCTATAAGTTTTCATTTGATTAAGCTTTAAGACTTTTGTGCTTTTTGGCTTATTTTTATGATTAGCTTATTTTTCTTATTAAAAAGTTTTATTAAAAAGTTTATGTTTTTATTGTTTGATCTAAAAAGTTGCTTAATTTCGAGTTGAATAAGTTGATCATAGTGCTTATTTGATTCGGTTTAGTTGATGCGATTTAGTTTTGGGAATAAGCTCGATCTAATAGCTTATTTCCTAGCTTTTTGCTCATTTTCCACAAATTTCGGAAAGGGTGGTAAACTCCCCTTTCCGATTGGTGTTATTCCGACCGGGTGTTCCCCAACTGATTTCCTCCATTTTCGGAAAGGGCTTAAATCCCTTTTCCAATCGACACCCCTTCCTCTCTTTCCGATTGGTGTCTCCCTTAATATTCCGACGGTAAGGTGTTATGTATTCCGATTGGGTCAGAGTTTAAGTGTTCCGATTGACAGCATCATCATACATTCCGATTGTGTAGGCTCTCCCATATTCTGATTGAACCCTTAAGCAATCATTCCGATTGACCTCTTTTATATACATTCCGATTGTGTGCTTTTGTCCCTATATTACGATCGTGTCACTTTTCCAGTATTCCGATTGACTATTGTCCCCATATTCCGATTGAGTTGCTCCTTCCACTTTCCGATCAGCCGATCGGAAAATATTCCGATCGGGAGCTCTTGCTGGCTTGTTTTGGTTCCTTTCGATATAACTTTCATATAGTACCTTAAATTTTCTGAAAATTTTCAAAGTGTTAGTTTTATTTAGTGAAGTTAGTATTTTTTCATTGACACCTTTAAAGTTTTATGCATTTATTTTTACTCGTCATTCAAATTAATCTTTTATCTTCCATTTACTCAACGACACTTTAATTACTTGCAATTAGTTTAAAAACAAATCAACCAAACCTTTGATCCACCAAAAGACGGTTGAGTCGCACTTAAGACCGGTTTTCAATTCGAAAAGATTCGGAACTATAACGAACTTGAACTTTGATACTTTGGTGTCAAAAGCCAAGTCTGAAAACCCTTCAGCCGCGTCTACCTCAGAAGAAGCTCCTTCTATTGTTCACTCCAGACCACCTAGGATTGAAAACCATAGCACTAAATGGACAAAAGATCACCCAATTAGGAATGTTATTGGAGATCTAGATCGACCAGTCTCTACACGCCATCAATTACAAGAGAGTGCACTTTATTGCTACTTTGATGCATTTCTCTCTGAAGTTGAACCTAACAATTGGCAGCAGGCTATGACCCAATCATCTTGGATTGAAGCTATGCAGGAGGAACTAAATGAATTCCAACGACTTGAAGTATGGGAATTGGTTCCTCTCCCTGACAAGGTCAACATCCTTACTTTGTTGTGGGTTTATAAGGTTAAACTTGATGAGATGGGTGCAGTATTAAAGAATAAGGCTAGATTGGTTGCTAGAGGATATAAACAAGCCTTGGGTATAGACTATGAAGAATCTTTTGCTCCTGTGGCAAGATTGGAGGCGATTAGACTATTCCTTGCGTATGCTGCTCATATGAACATGATCGTCTATCAAATGGATGTGAAGACGACATTTTTGAACGGTGAACTAAGGGAAGAAGTCTATGTTAGTCAGCCGGATGGGTTCGTTAGCACGGAGTTTCCTAATCATGTGTACAAGCTTAAGAAGGCTCTCTATGGGTTGAAACAAGCTCCACGCGCGTGGTATGATCTCCTCTCAACATATCTCTTTTCGGAAGGCTTCTCCAAAGGCAAGGTGGACCCCACTCTATTCACTCTCAAGGAAGGCAACGACATGATTCTGGTACAAATTTATGTTGATGATATAATATTTGCTGCCACTAACATAGAATTGTCAAATCGATTTGAGAAGATAATGTCCACACGCTTTCAGATGTCGATGATGGGAAAATTTTCATTTTTCTTAGGATTACAGATTTCTCAGAATCCCAGAGGCATCTTTATTAATCAATCCAAATATGCTCAAGAATCTCTTAAGAAATATAACTTTGAAAATTGTGACCCCGTGGACACTGCAATGGTGGAGAAATCCAAGTTAGATGAAGATAGGAATGGGACTATTGTCGATCCAAAACTTTACCGTGGGATGATCGGCACCCTTCTATATCTGACTGCTAGCAGGCCTGATTTGCAATTTGCTGTATGCATGTGTGCCCGGTATCAGGCTCGGCCTACCGAAAAGCACCTACATGTTGTGAAAAGGATCTTTCGGTATCTAAAAGGAACACTTCATCGTGGTCTATGGTATCCGAAAGATTCCTCTATTGCTTTAATATCATACGCAGATGCCGATCATGCTGGATGTCAAGACACGAGGCGTAGCACTTCTGGATCTGTGCAACTCCTTGGAGATAGATTGATCAGTTGGTCTTCAAAAAGGCAGAAAAGCGCTGCAATATCAAGCACGGAGGCTGAATACATCGCCATGTCCGGTTGTTGTGCTCAAGTCCTTTGGATGAGATCACAATTAACTGACTACGATTTGGGATTCAACAAAATCCCGATGTATTGTGACAACAAGAGCGCCATTGCCCTTTGCTGCAACTATGTTCAACACTCCCGGGCCAAGCACATACACATTCGCTACCATTTCATTAAGGAGCAGGTGGAGAACGGAGTGATCGAGCTGTATTTTGTCACTACTGAGTACCAGCTGGCGGATATGTTCACCAAAGCATTAGATCGAGGACGAATTGAGTTTTTGATCGACAAGCTTGGCATGAAATCATTCACTCCAGCGACACTCAAAGAGTTGGCAGAAGAATCAGCTGAATAGTCGTGGTAAACTATTCAGAGTATCCTTTGTTCGTGATCATGTATATTATAGTAAATATATAAACCATAAAAGAAAAATACAAAAATATAAAACCAACAAAAACCATAAAAAATATAAAACCAACAAAAATCATAAAAAATATAAAACCTAGAAAAACCATAAAAATTATAAAATCAAGAAAAACCAAAAATATTTTTCGTTTTAAATCGGGCATGTCTTTTAGTACGGTAATATTTACGGCCTTAGAAATGTCGATTAATATTGACACGGTGCCATAAATAGAGTCCGTATAAAAGTTGTACATTTTTAAAACATGCCCATTATGGCTTGTAGTTATTTCTGACTACAACCCGGTTTTCATATTAAAGTCACGTATTTCCTTGGAAAACGTTGGCTCAGAACGGGAATTAATTTTCTCGGGCGTGATTTACAAGCCAAATCATGCAAAGGGATCAAGTTTACTTTACAACTTGGTCTAACACGAATTTGTGTACGTCTCAGTGCATTAATTTGTTAAAATAAGAGAAATCTTATTGACACCACGAATCAAACTTTTTCAAGATATAAATTGGAAATGCTTTCATCAATATTTGACTCTTTAAACAATGACTACAGCTCTTTAAATAGAAAACGGGTCATCGTTTAAGGGGGAGAAAATATTTAAATCATCTTCGTCATTAAATTGATTTTTCAAAAGTGATTGTGAAAATTAATGGCTAAATGGTAATTGAGTGGTTTTGCTTTAGAATAAGACTTGTGTTCGTTCTAAGTGATAGGCATTGCTTTTAGATCTTGGAGATATGCTAATAGGTTGAGATGCTTAAGTTGTGTTGGCGAAATTTAAATATGCTTAAGAAAAAGATGAATAGATAAGTTATAAACAAAAAGGAAAAGAATTAGGAGTGTAGGGTATAAAGTGACAAAGTGTGAAAGTTGTAAAATTGACCTAGTCAAAACATGATCCCCCGCCCCCATTGTTCTTTTCACTTCACTGTTTAGCTTTCTCTCATCTTACCGCCATTAAAACACACTCACGAGCTCTCAAATCTTGTGTTCTCAAAAAATCCAATCTAATCCGTTCCATTCATTCGAATTATAAGGTAAATAACATTTATTTATTTAATTTCTAATTCGTTTAAATCATGTAAATCCAATTGGTTAATTCAGATAATCAATTTAAATCTAGTTAGGGTTCGTTCGCCCCAATTTAGGCTTAATTGATTAGGGATTTATGGTGGGTTTTGCTCGGAATAGTTTAAATGATGTTTAATTCCCTTAGATTGCCTTAGAAACTCACAAACGCGCATAGATTAATCATCATAGCTTCGTTTGAAAAAGTTCCGGATGAACATGGATATAAACTTCCGAATGAAGGATTTTTTCTGAAAAACTTCTGAATGAGGAAGTTCCGAATGAAGGACTTCCGAATGAAGGAAGTTCCGAATGAAGAACTTCCGAATGAAGAAGTTCCGAATGAAGAACTTCCGAATGAAGGAAGTTCCGAATGAAGAACTTCCGAATGAAGAACTTCCGAATGAAGGAAGTTCCGAATGAAGAACTTCCGAATGAAGAAGTTCCGAATGAAGAAGTTCCGAATGAAGAAGTTCCGAATGAAGAACTTCCGAATGAAGGAAGTTCCGAATGAAGAACTTCCGAATGAAGGAAGTTCTGAATGAAGAACTTCCGAATGAAGAAGTTCCGAATGAAGAACTTCCGAATGAAGGAAGTTCCGAATGAAGAACTTCCGAATGAAGAAGTTCCGAATAAAGGACTTCCGAATGAAGAAGTTCCGAATGAAGAACTTCCGAATGAAGGAAGTTCCGAATGAAGAACTTCCGAATGAAGAAGTTCCGAATGAAGAACTTCTGAATGAAGGAAGTTCCGAATGAAGGAATGTTCCGAATGAAGAAGTTCCGAATGAAGAACTTCCGGATGAAGGAAGTTCCGAATGAAGAACTTCCGGATGAAGGAAGTTCCGAATGAAGGAATGTTCCGAATGAAGAAGTTCCGAATGAAGGAAAGTTCCGGATGAAGAGTTGTTTGATTATTATTGTTTGCATGTTATATGTACTTGTTGTATTATGTTATGAAATGTGTTATGCTTAGAAGTAAGAATGATATATATCTATATGTTTTTGTGCATCAACCTTTCATGTCTTATCTTAAGCAGATACAATGACTAATCCAACAGTACAAGCAATCCAAGACTCTAGAGAAGCCGTTATTGCTAAAGCACGAACCCTTAAGTTTATACCCAACAACTACCGGCTGAAGCAAGTCTCAAAATCCACTCACCATGGATTTAAAGTAGCCATCGCGATCCTTGATCAATCCCATTTTAAGAATGCTTTAAGAGGTAGTGCCTCGGTGCCTTATGATTATATGTATGAATTTTGGGCTACCAAGGAAATCACTTCAAACAAGATCACCTTCACCATCGACAACAAGCAGCAGACGCTCACAGTTTCAGACTTCCGTAAGATTTTTGGTATACGGGATACACCCAAAGGCATGTCATTTTCGAGGGATCCTACTAATGATGAACTCATGGAGTTATTTGACGCTCTTGGATGTCCTGACATACGAGTTGCGTCTGAGTTTACCACTGCTAAAGTAGGACAACCTTGGAGAGCATTGATGGGTATTCTCAGTAGATGTCTTACAGCAAAAACAAGTGGCCATGATGCTCTGCGCAGTCCTATAATAAACTTGTTCTATGGCATGTACAAAGCTGCAAATGCAGATTATGCATTGTTGATATGGGAAGAATTCACCTTTCAACTCTTCCAAAACAAGAAGCTGAAGACAAATTTCTTTCCTTATCCAAGGTTTATCAAACTTATCATTAATTATTTTATGAAAAATGATGCTACTATTGATAGGTGTGCAGCAAGTCGTTATCACACTGAAGAAGATGATGATACTGTGGATCTGAGGCATGAAGGACCGTCTGGTGGTGTGATTCCTGGTCCTATTCCCGATTATCTTCTGACGGAGAAAATCAAAGGTTCTGCTGATTACAAGCTACTGCAGCTAGAAATCAAGAAGCTGAAAGCAAACCTTCAGACCGGAGAAGACTCGTCTACAACGGTCAAGAGTAAAGGTAAACGCAAACAACCAGCTGCGTTACCTGAACCCAAAACCAAGAAGAAGAAGACTGAGGGTAAGAAGGGAAAGGGTAAGGCTGATGAGATGGTTTTACGTGACGAAGAAGATGTTGTTGATCCTGCTCTTGACAAGACAGAGAATCAAATGATGAAGATAGCAATTCAAAGGAGTAGGAAAGATACTGGCGGTAGTGGTTCAAGTGCAAGGGTAAATGTTGAAGAAGAGTACCAGGAACCAGATGATATTTATGAGTTTGGGTCACCTGAACATTATTCCACTTCGAAGGAGCCATCAATCCCTATTTCAGCAAGTGTGGAAAAGGAGTCTGTTGCTCCTACGATCATGGTGTCAACTCAACCTTTAGCAACTCAACCTCCACCAATACAACCCTTACCAACCAGACCGGCTTCAACACCATTTCTTCCACCACCTATAACTCCCATCCTTAGTACCGTAGTAACAACCGAGCCTCTTCAATCAACCCAGAGCAGCTCTGCAACATCTACAATGGCTGCATTGGTGATGGCTGAAATGTTGGATAAACATGTGGATAATCACAAACGAGAAATGGATGAACTTCGCCAAGAGTTACAAAGACGAGCTCAAAGTGAAGAAGCATCTAGGAGAGCCCAAGAGGAGATGATTGCTAGGTTCGCTGCAGATATGGAGTTGACTCGAAAAGCACATGCAGAAGAACTAGCTCGGATTAAGCAGGCTGAGGCTGATAAGCATGCTGCACGTATCACCAGACTTCAAGCGACGAGGGATAAATATAAGGAGCAAAAAGAAGCACTTGAAGCTTCTGTTAAAGAGAGAGTGCAAGAATCCGTCGAATCCATTATGCCTAAACTGCGTGATGAATTGAAGACGCTAGCAGCTGATAACTTGATGATCAAGTCATCTAATCCTTCAGAATCCGCCTACAAAATTGCTTATGAGTTAACGGATTTTGAATTAAAGAAGATCCTTAAGGCTCGTATGGTGGAACTTGGATCGTTTGATAAGTCTAGGATTCAACGGGCTCTATACAAATCCCTGAATGACGCTATCATGGAAGATGATAGGTTATTCAAAACGTTTGGAAGTGTGGTACCTTATCACATTCTATCTGAGGAAGAAAGGGAAGAAAGTGAGCAGGAAGAGGGTACTGGTGAAGAGGAAGAGGAAGAAGAAGGAGAAGAAGAGGAAAAGGATGACGATGATGGTGATGATGAGGATAAGGATGAGGATGATGATGATGATGATTATGATGGCGATGATGGTGGTGATGGTAATGAGGAGAGTGCTAGGGGGAGCAACGGGGATGACAATCAGGATGATGATGGGGGTGAACAGCCTAAAGAGAGAGATAAGGTTACCAGTTCCAAGAAAGCTGCTAAGTTTGGAACCAAGTCCAAGAAAGATGCAGCACAGAAGGACAAATCAACATCATCGGAATCAAGACGATCTAAGTGGCGCCACGATGTGAATGCTACTACAGCGTCTTCGGTTCCTGGTACTTCTATTGCTGTATCTTTACCTATTACCACTAACCCCATTAGTTCTGTTGTTGTTGCTCCTGTGATTGCAGAATTAGTAACGGAACCCGAAGCTGCACAACACTCACCCGTTCACGACACTGCCGAAATGCCTGAATCAGAACCAGCAGATGTTCGCGCTTCTACTCCTCTACAACAAGCACAACAATCTACGGTTCCTGAACCAAGCACACGAGACTGGGCAGACACGTTGGAGATAGACGAGACTGCACCACCACAGGCTTGGATCACGGCAGCAGCGCAATATGATCCGATCATAGACGCTGACAAAGATGTGTTGTATCTCCGTATCCGCAGTCCGATTGACTTATGTGCATTTCTTGCTCATGAGTATAAGACTTCGGTTACTCCATCCTTGGTGAAGAAAGCGCTGAAGGATAAGAGACTTCGTGCCAAAACCCGGTTAACCTGAATGGAGTTCGAGTATTATGCCGATGAGATCCTGAAGGCTCTGAATACCGTTCAACGGCCAGGCCTTCATGAATCAGAAAGAGCTCCACCTCCAATGGATCCTTCTCAAGATAATCAGATTTCTCTTGACTTCTTCGTCACCAATGATCTTGTGTATCTTCTGAAGGGGTCATCAAAGTACGCAACCTCCCTGACCTTGCTGAAAGCTGCCAACTGGGGGACAATACCCTTTATCGAGGAAAAGGTAAACCGACTCTGGGTCCCAAAGGTAAATCGTAATTATGATATGTATGCTGTCATAGGTGCATCTCATTGGGACGAACGAGTCCGTAGGGCGTACAGGGGTTGCTGCCTAGTCAAATCTGGAAGCATCGTTAGATCCGATATCCGAATCTCCAGCATCTTAGGGTTGAAAACTGAAGCCAAGAATGGCTATTATCATGTGACGGAGATTCGCTTGAAAAGGGAGGATGACAGAGAATACAAAATTCAGCAGGGAGATTTTTCTATCATTCGCCTTGAGGATATCGAAGATATGCTGATTCTGATGACCCGAGATCAACTCACACATATTCCTCGTGAAGATCTCATTGCTTTGAATACAGCACTTCGTATGTTCACACGAAGCGTTGTTATCAAGACACGAGTTGAAGATCTTCAGTTGGGAGTCGAAAGCTATCAAAGGAAGCTTAACCTAACCTGTCCAGTGAATCAAGTGCTACCTCAACATGTAGAAAGATGTCCCTATACCGGCATTTTGTCCCGAATTACGGCATTTTCTACTTGAACAGTCGAGGTTTAATGAAGTTTATGAGGGTAGGTGAGCTCCATAAGTACAGTGATGGGACTCTTCTACAAGTCAGAGGAAAGTTGGAGCATCTGAACTCGGGAGGGACTTTGCCAGAAATGACGGAGGATTGGCATCCGGGTTACCGGCAGATGGCGAAGTACGTGATCAAGAAGATTGATCAAAAGCTCCGTGAACGTAGATTGATGAGGAGCTTGGAAAGATTCGTTGGTGGAATACCATATCTTGTGCACCACAAGCTACTGCAACGATCCATCTAATGGGTCGTACATTTCAGGTCCACTTTATATTGGTTTTCAATTGTGAATATGTATATTTGTGAATATTGTGCATTAATGGCTTGATGTAGTGTTAAAGTATGATAATTTTTCAAGAATTTCTCACGAGATTCTAAATCTTTCAAAATATATCATACCAAAGCACTACAACTATCCCTTATTAAATTAAGGGGGAGCAATAACTTGTTCTATGGCCAAACATCGATTTCATTTTTACCCAAAGACCGGTTAATCCATTCAATATCCCAAATATTAATGGTTAACATTATGGATAAGGGGAGAAAATGGGATTAAGGAGACTTAAGTGATACTTGGCTAAAAGATGAAAAAGACTTAACGATAATCCAACTTAATATGTGTAAAGCACGTGTTAAGGGGGAGCGTTTTTGATGAACAAAACACCTAAGGTACAAAACTTTTGATTTTAATATCACAAGTACCTTATGTGATTTTCAATGATTTTTGATGGTGGCAATTCCTTCCCAAAGCACGCTTAATTCACGACGAATGTGGTGAGAAAAGGGTGGTAGGAATAGGTTTAGTCCAATGATTCATCAGAGCCGATGGAATCTTCCCAAGGACAATTCCCTAGATAGAATTAGAAGTCCTAGGAAAGATGGAGAAAGAATGTGAACGTAGCTGAATGCCGACCAAGTACTTAAGCTAGCACTGGAACAATCACAACAAGGTGCTAGTGATGACGTATTGGTAAGCATTGAAGGGGTTGAAGAATGAAAAAGAATTGTAAAGATAAAGGGTGTAAAGAAAGAAGCCCTCCTTACAACTTTAGGCAGAAACCGAGTCAATACATATGCTATTGAGGTCATTTTTGCTAATGATTCTCGGTATTGAAGAAAGACATCATGGACCCAGTGATGCAATGCACAACCCTTCCCAGCTAACTCAAAAAGGTATTTGTTTTTAATCACACGGAGATTAACACGTTATCTATTGGTTTATTCACTCCGAATAGACTGGTATTGAAAAGGTGGCACTCCTCTCTAGCCATCGCTCACTAAATCAAAACGCACAATCGAGTCTAGAGCCAAGAGATCATCAAAAGTCTCATTAGGACACTTTCTATTTATTCCTTGCTTTCTCACACACTGTGAAAAGTAAGAGATTTTCATGAGTCCTACGCAGTATTCCTGTAATATTGCCAGAACATCTGAGTGATACGCAAGCATGACAATGAAGATGGAAATCCTTCTTGAGCCAACATCAAACAAGCTCATGGTAGGTTACACGTGCGGTTCTTTTAGAACCAATCTTGTGAAAAACTGGAAGGAAACAGTGGTTTAATTCTTAATTGAACTTAAACTCGTTCCAGGCCTCTTCGCATTATCATATGATCTTGCCAGAACACTCAGAGTGACTCTTTATTGATCACAGTGACGAGTGGAAATCCTTCTAGTCTTAACATCAAACAGCACTTGGTAGGTGACGTGCAAGATTCTTTATGAATTGAGCTCGTGACAACTGGAAAGCAACGATGGTGAAAATCTTAATTGAAATTCACTTGTTCCAGGTTTCATGAATTGACGGCTTCAAATCACAAGGATAATTTATCCAAGTGATTCACTCTTTATGTTCGTAGTCAGCTTTGGACGGTCGAATAAAGAGAACGGGTTTACCCGCGAAATCCTGTCAGGAAGTTACTTAATTGAAACTATCCGTCACGGGTACGATATCTAATATCGTCCAACGGTCTTCACCGACCGGAGGTAAAATGCTACCGAATTAGAATAAAATGTTCAAAGACATTTTATTCGTGTCGTTGCTGTGTACTTGTTAAAGACGGTGGCGTTGCTGTGTACCTGTTGAAGACAGTGGCGTTGCTGTGTACCAGTGAAGACGGTGGTGTTGCGGTGTACCTGTAGAAGTCGTTCTCACATGCTTATGTTTTTCTGCATCAAAGTTTAGCAAAAATTCAAGAAAGTACAAGATAAAGTCTTCCGCTGTACCAAACTCTGAAACTTTCGAGAATTCAACAAAAAGACATAAGTGTGTGGAACATGGAGTCACGAGAAGGCAAATTCACAAGAGAGGCAAAGATCGCACGTGAAAGGCCAAAGAACAATGCTCTCAAGCCAAAGCCAAAAAGATCAAACCAACATATTCACAACAAAAGAAAGAAAAGAAGAAAAGACTACGAGCTAAAGAACGAAGACTTAGTATAGTATGCTAGGTTTAGAACTTTGTAACGTGGAGTGACCTCCCTTAGGGGGAGATTGTTAGAAATACGTTTTACGTATATTAGAAGTATCGGTCACTCCACAATATTATTTATGTTGTAATAGCTCGTAGTTAACAAATAGTTATTAGTTGCTTATTAAGTTAAGAAAGAACCGGTCCATGGGCTTGTCATGGACCGGCCCAAGCCCAATGTAAGCTTGGAAGTATAAATACCCCTTTCCACCATGGAAAGGGGTTGGTTGTTGTCATTTTTCTAGTTCCATTTATTGAAATAACACATAGTTTTCTCTCTCTTTCTCTCTCTAACTTTCTCTCTCTAGAAATCATCAACCCCTTCATAGATTCATAGGTTATCAATATTCTACACTTGTTTTGTAGGTTACTTCTAACCCATTTTTGTAGCTCGCACTATTCTTGCTTTGTTGGTGCCTCAAGCAAGGGGGAGCTCATATCAAGGGGGAGCATTTTCAAGAGTTCAACTCATTACATTTGCGATCGTTCACTCACTTAAATTGCATTCATTGAACATCTTGCAAGTAATGAATTATGGGATCTCGAAGACATGGAGGTGGTTAACCTATGGTGATTGAAGACTTCACTAGGATGACGCAAGCTCAATATCTTTGGATGATGGGATTACGGTTCGGATTCTCGTCTCTCAACTGAATATCTTTTGGAATCAAGCTATCTCAAAGTTGATTTTTCTCTTCTACAAACGATGACTACCTTTGGATGCGTGATCTACCTTAAATGATATGAATTCTACTCTTCCTCAAATGACGACTACCTTTTTGATTCGACAAAAGGGGGAGAAGGAAGTGTAAACGAGTACGTTTCACATTTTACTATGCGTTATGGTTTACTTGTTTGTCATCATCAAAAAGGGGGAGATTGTTAGTGCAAACATTACGATGTTTAATCAAGATGATCCCTTCATGTTTTGGTGATGACAAACGTATAACTCGCAATACATAATGCAAAATATGTAAGGTACTCGTAATCACTCAAGCATACTTATGTATACTTCTCTCGACACATTGAAGATTACATTCGTCATGAAAGACAAGAAGGACGCGCGGTTCTCTTATAGAACACGCAGTTCCTTAGTGATATCGAACCGTGGGAAGATATAGAACCGCGGGCTGTCAAGCCGGTTTAGGCTTACTCAATATTTCTGGAAGCTTCTAGAAGATGGAGGGAAACTAATAAATTCAAAATTCAAATTTTGAATTTGGGCTCAAAGATATAAGGTGCATCCTTTTATCCGATGGGTAGTCCACTCTTTTATCCAATGGGTAGTCCACTCTTTTATCCATTGGGTAAAAAGGTGCTCTCCAAGGCAAGAGTTGGCTATAAATAGAAGACTATTCTCTTCCATTTTACTTGCACAAAAACCTTCCAATATCCCATTCCTCATTTGCCTCATCAAGAGCAATGAGAAGAACACTATCACCCTTGTGAAGTGTTAGTGTCTTGAGTCATAACATGATGAAGATCTCTCTATGTCAAGTCATGATTATTGTCTTCCTACTATGTATATGAAGAAGATCCAAGTTGTGGGTACACTTGGATGTGTTTGTAAGGGTAGAATATCCAAGTGATGGATATAGGTGTTAGTTGTGTAGATCCAAGTCTTGTTAGTACTTGGATATAGTGTTAGAGTTATAGATCTAAGTTTTGTGTGCTTAGATCTATATGGTTTATGTGTTTAGGCCATAAAACACAAGGTTTGCTATGTTGGGCCATAAAACATAACTAGTGGGTAGATTAGGTTGTGTCTTGGTAGTTCTCACTAAACTCTAAAGTGATGTGGTTGTGTCTAGGTAGTTCTCACTAAACTCTAAAGTGATGTGGTTGTGTCTTGTGAGTTCTCACTAAACTTTAAAGTGATTAGTAGTTGTGTTGTGTGAAGTTCTCACTTAGCTTCAAAGTGAAGAGTCGTGGAGATTGGTTCTAGCTTTCGATTAGAACTCGACATCTAGCCTTGTTTCGTTAAATGGTGAAGTGGGCAACGTTGTGTAGATTGGTCCTACCTAAGATTAGGACTCGACATCTAGCTTAGTGTCGGAAATGTGTAAGCGACGTGTATGGTTTTCTCTACCTTGAAAGGAGTTTTGGTGACTAGTGAAGTAACTCTCGAGTAAGGTGTACTCGAGGAGTGGAGTAGGGCGAAGAGGAGCTTCGTGACCGAACCACTATAAATCATCGTGTCGGTACTTTCCTTTACATTTATGTCTTTACTGTTATAGATGTATTTATATATTGTGTGTTGTGTGCATCTCATAATCTAAACATCTAAGTTGCGGAAAAGCTAAGGCTTAGTACGTGTGTGCTTCGTGTTTAGATTATGGTCAAGTGTACATCACTTAGTCTAAACATCCTAGTTGTGGAAAAGCTTATGCTTAGTACGTGTGTGCTTAGTGTTTAGACTATTGCTTGATATACTCTTGATTTGATGTGTTTGTGTGTTTACTTACTTGTAGTATTTATCTTTCAATCAAACACATCTCATATCTAGTCAAGCTTGATCGAGAATTTGATACAAAGGATTGTCAAAGTTTAACATGTAACAAAAGGTTAAGTTCACTGTCGACGGTTCTCTAAATGGACCGGCGGTTCTTTATTGATAAAGAACCGCGGGTACACATAAGGAACCGCACACAGTGGATTAAGCCGAAATGTTTTGAAAACTAACTAGAAACTCTTCAACCCCCCCTTCTAGTTTCTACACTTTATTCAAGGAAACAAAAGTTATAATAATTTTCATTAATTTATTAACTTTGAAATTGTTTGATGGAAGAAACTCGTAAATAAATCTAAGACTTAAATTAGGGATTTTGTGTCATGAATATTAATCACCCTCAAGTTTCACGTTCCCCATACCAAGCTTAAAAACAAGATCATTGTTTACCATAAGTTCTTAGGTTAAAACCACTTATATAAGACAAATGTGTAATACTCTTTCTCAGATTCCTAAGTTGTATCTCTAGATTTTAAGGATTGTCATTCACCCGTAGGTTCATTTGACTTATTTGATAATTATTAGTCCAAAAATGAAGGCAAAACGGTGCAAACCCGATACTCAGAACCTAACCTCGTCCTAAAAAACATTGTCACCAAAGTAAGCCCACATCAAGGATAATTTAACACGATTTGGGGAATAAATTCCCGGATCCGAAATTTGGCCAATAGTACTACTTATTATTTATTCCTCCAAAGTCATGTTGACTTTATGTGGAGTTTAGCAAATTCACATCACATACCCATAGGCTCTTTAAGATGTAAAAATGCTCCTCATCTATTGTCCACACCCTAAGGCTCCTTGAACGATAAACAAGGAAATTGATTTTTTATCAATTTTTATTCAACACTTACCATGCCATACACCCTAAGGCTCTAACAACAAGGTTCATGCTACATACCCCACACCCTAAGGCTCCTTGAGGTCATGTTTTAATCTTATTCTTTCTTTATTTATGATATATATATTAGGCCAAATTCCGCGATCCCATGGTCTGAATACCTCTTACTTAGTGGTTATGAGCCACCTTAGTCGGAAGTCCACAACACTGGCACCCTCAATGTGTTCATGCTTTAATTACAAGTAGATAAAAGATTTGGCTAAGAGCTAAGATATCTAATCTACACCGCAAAAATCCTCATTTATTAAGCAATTAAATACACAAGCAGGAAGAAAGAGCCACAAAAACTCATATAATCAAGAATTAACCCTTAAACTTATTATCAACTCTATCATCTCTCGTTCTCCACAATTTAAAATCCCAAGGAATGAGACTCGTGGATGCTTAGCCTAATAAACCAATTAAGGTCCATATGGTTAAGGATACTAGCTAGAGTAAACTTGGATAAGTAAACTCGGGTTGAGTCAAAATATTCATGACGGGCCTAATATATCAAAGACATCTAAACTTGTTAAAACCATTTTATTCATTTATTTATTTTTTGACTTTATTCTTTGAAATGGAAGATATAAATACGATGCGATGACAAAAGGAAAGAAAATAAAAGAAAATAAATGGAAATACTACTAGGCCAAAATAGATCAAAAATTTGAAAAACGTTGAAAAATTTTAATTTTCCGGTTAAATGAGGTCAAATTCATGGAGAAGCCCACTAAAATTCGATAGAAGTCCCCCCTACACTTAATATAAACATTGCCCTCAATGTGTAAGCATGTGGGAGAATAAACTCCCCTATACTTAGGACATTGACTATGTTGTTTAAATCGAGCTAAGGAAGAGACAGCTAAAGTGATTACATTTATTCATCTTATGTATATACATGTATGAATCACAATAGTTTTGATAGAACCGGGTACACGGGAACACGGGATCACTGGTCGCGTCAAAACCCCAAAAGTGGATCATTAAAGCACATGCCTGCACAACATCACAACACAAACAACCTACTTGGCTCCCCCTACACTTATTGGTGGAAATCGGTGAAGGTGAAAAAGGGCGGAAAGGATGGAAAAGGTAAAAATCTAACCTAGTTATACGATGCTTGATTTATTTATCACGAGTCTCTAACTCGACTCGATTTCCCGAATTAATTCAAGGGAAACGTAGAGAGGGATGGAATCATCTCATGAGAGATGTCCTCTCCAAAGTACAACTTAACCCGTCGGCCATTCACCTTAAACTTGGGCCCATTTGGTTGGGATAACTCAGTTGTGTCGTAAGGGATGATTTGGGCCACGGTGAATGGACCGGACCAACGAATCTTAAGTTTACCCGAAAAGATTTTCAACCGAGAGTTAAAAAGTAAAACTTGATCACCAACGTGGAACTCTCGATTCTTAATCTTGGAATCATGAATGAGCATAGTCTTCTCCTTGTAGATCAATGAATTCTCATAAGCCTCATTCCTAAGTTCATTAAGTTCATTGAGTTGGATTTTCCTAAGATCACCGGCTTTGTTTATGTCAAAATTAGCCCATTTCAAGGCCCAATAAGCCTTATTCTCCAACTCAATGGGGAGGTGGCACGCCTTTCCGTACACAAGGCGATAAGGAGTACAACCTATAGGTGTCTTATAAGAGGTACGGAAAGCCCACAAAGCATCATCTAATTTATCGGACCATGAGGCACGATGCTCTCCCACGGTACACTCTAAGATTCGCTTAAGTCCACGGTTGGAAACCTCGGCCTGACCATTAGTTTGTGGATGATACGCGGTGGAAAGTCAATGATTAACACCATACTTAGCCATGACTCGTACGAATTGATCATTGAAAAAATGAGTCCCGCGATCACTAATAATAGCACGAGGCACACCGAATTGAGCAAACAATTGTTTCAAGAAGTTCACAACCACCCTCGCATCGTTAGTAGGTAAAGCCTTTGCTTCAACCCATTTTGATACGTAGTCAACGGCTACGAGGATGTACTTGTTCGTTTTAGATGATGGAAATTGCCCCATAAAGTCGATGCCCCATACGTCAAAGATTTCACACTCTTGGATGAAATTTTGAGGCATCTCATCTTTATGTGTGATCTTGCCTTGTAATTGGCAAGCATCGCAATTCTTAACCATTTCATGAGCGTCATGATAAATGGTGGGCCAATAGAATCCGGAGTCGAAAACTTTTTTAGCGGTGTAGTTAGGACCAAAGTGACCACCGGTGGGTCCTTTGTGGCAAGCTTCAAGGATTTGTAAAGCCGCCGGCCCATCAACACATCTACGAATGATTAAGTCCGCACATTGCTTGAAAAGATAAGGGTCGTCCCAATAGTACATTTTTACGTCTTTAAAGAAATTTTTCTTTTGTTGAGACGTTAACCCTTCGATAAGAACACCACCTGCCAAATAGTTTGCAATGTCTGCAAACCATGGAGTATCATCAAGATGGGAATTGATAGACATTAAGGTCTCATGGGGAAAAGATTTATTAATCTCATGAGTTGGAAGTTCCCCTTGATAAGGATCCACAAGTCTACTAAGATGATCCGTGGCTAGTTTTTCCGCTCCCTTTTTATCACGAATTTCGATTTTAAATTCTTGTAGGAGCAAAACCCAATGAAGGAGTCTAGGTTTAAAATCTTGTTTGGTCAACAAGTATTTCAAGGTGGAATGGTCGGTATAAACGATGGTGGTGGAAAGCACAAGATAGGGGTGGAATTTCTCAAATGCATACACTACAGCTAAAAGCTCTTTTTCGGTAGTGGTATAGTGCAATTGAGCCCCCGTCATTGTCTTACTAGCATAATGGATTGGTTGGAAGTTTTTATTAACTCGTTGACCTAAAACCACTCCTACCGCGAAATCACTAGCATCGCACATGAGCTCGAAAGGTAACTCCCAATTTGGAGAGACTAAGACCAGTGCATTAGTTAATTTACTTTTAAGAAGTTCGAAAGAATCAAGACATTCTTGTGAAAAGATGAAAGGAGCATCTTTTTCTAAGAGATGAGTCATAGGACGAGCAATCTTAGAGAAATCTTGGATGAAACGTCGATAAAATCCCGCATTGCCTAAAAAACTTCTAACTCCTTTGACGGTGGTAGGTGGAGGAAACTTAGCAATGACGTCACTTTAGCACGGTCGACTTCGATACCGGCTTTTGAAATTTTGTGACCGAGGAAGATGCCTTCTTTTACCATGAAATGGCATTTTTCCCAATTAAGAACGAGACGAGTGTCTTCACACCGTTTAAGCATAGGTTCTAAATTGGCAAGGCAAGAAGAGAAAGAATCACCATAGACCGAGAAATCGTCCATAAAGACTTCCATAGTTTCTTCAATCATGTCATGAAATATTGCCATAATACACCTTTGGAAAGTCCCGGGAGCATTGCATAAGCCGAAAGGCATTCTTTTGTAAGCAAATGTTCCATAAGGACAAGTGAATGTGGTTTTCTCTTGGTCTTTGGGATCGATAGCGATTTGAAAATATCCGGAAAAACCATCTAAGAAGCAATAGTAGTCATTACCCGCTAAACGCTCGAGCATTTGATCCATGAAAGGAACATGAAAATGATCCTTACGAGTGGCATCATTGAGCTTATGATAGTCTATGCAAACTCGCCAACCCGTTACGAGTCGAGTAGGAATCAACTCGTTGTTTTCATTGGGAACAACGGTTATTCCTCCTTCTTAGGCACACAATGGACGGGACTAACCCATGGCGAATCCGAAATAGGGTAAATCATGCCGGCATCTTGAAGTTTGATAACTTCTTTCTTAATGACTTCATGAATTTTTGGATTTACCCTTCTTTGATTTTTGATTACAGGTTTAAAGTCAGCTTCCATGAGATTTTTATGAGGGCAAAAGTTAGGTTCAATTCCGCGGATGTCGTAGATTTTCCAAGCAATTGCTTTCTTATGATTTTTGAGCACTTCGATAAGTCGATATTTTTAATCTTCTTTTAATTCCTTAGCAATAATGACGGGTAACTTATCATTCTCTTCTAGGAAAACGTATTCTAAATGAGACGGTAAATCCTTAAGCTCTAAATCCGGTGGATTGTCGATGGAAGGCTTAGTCAAATTAGGATCATCGTTTGTAACTTCCTTAGGAGTAGGTGGAGAAATATGGTCCTCATTGAGAAGTCTCTCAATGGTACGAATTTCTTCTTCCCAATCGGTGGGAGAATCATCATATTTTAAATCCACGTCCCCTAAACTTGCTTCAAATTCTTGTAAAAGAGAGTCACTTTCTCCAAATTGAGTCAATAAAGGAGCAATAGAAGCTACGGTCTCAACATGAGGTAAATGAGAAATCCCGCTTTTACAAGCCTCGTGAAAATGTTCTTCACATGCTTCCTCGAGCACATCAATGTAATTCACGGATTCAGGCTCATCGGGAAGATTGGAAAGTTTACCCATGATAAAGACGATTTATCATCCCCTACCCTCATGATAAGCTCACCCGCGGCTACATCAATCAATGTACGCCCGGTCCTCAAGAAGGGTCCCCCCACAATTAAGGGAACACGGGGATCCATCTCATAGTCGACTACAACGAAATCGGCGGGAAAAGTGAATTTGTCGACTCCTACGAAAACATCCTCGGCTATCCCCACCGGATAAGCAATCGTACGGTTAGCTAATTCCAAGGTCATACGAGTGGGGACTAGCTCGGGTAAATATAATTGTTTCCACAAGCACAATGACATAAGATTGATACTCGCTCCGAGATCCGCCAAGGCCAGACAATTCTCAACACCCGGAAAATTACAAGGAATAAGGAATCGACCGGGATCTCCTAACTTAATCGGTAATTTTCTCAAAAGAAGCGCGGAACAATTTTCATTCAATTCGGTATTGGAAATATCAAGAAACTTTTCCTTATCACTTAAAAGGTCCTTAAACATCTTAGCATACTTAGGCATGTGAGCGAGAGCCTCGACAAAGGTGATATTAAAATTCAATTGTTTGAACATTTTTAGGAAGTTCGAAACTTGAATATCATCCTTATTCTTCAATTTCTCTGTCCTGAACCTTAAGGGATAAGGTATATTGGGTTGAGATGAAGGCTTTGGAGTGGATTGCTAACTCACATCCTTTGGTGGAGGAGGGATAGAAATGGAAGGTGAAGGAACCAGTTTGGGAACTGAAGGTGTGGTATAAGATTTAGGTAAAGGTGGAACATAAGGTATAGACGAAGGCATAACGGGTGGTATGTCACAAGTAGAAGGTGAAGGAGGGTGGGTAGAAGAAGAAGGAATCTCGGGTCCTTGTTTAGGTGGGGGATAAGAAGGTTCTATGGTGGTCTTTCCGCTCCTAGTAGTGATGGCATTAACGTTAGCCCTAGGATTGGTCACGGTGTTAGAAGGGAGGACACCTTGGGGCCGAAGGGTTTGAATCATTTGCAAAAATTTCTTATCGGTCGATTCTTGCATTTCTCTCATGATTCGCTCATCTTCGGTTAATTTTTGTTGAACCAAGTCCATTTGTGGATTATGCATTTTCATTTGATTATACCCTTGATTTGGAAAACCTTGATTAGGAAAACCTTGGTTTTGATATTGATTATAATTTTGAAAACCTTGATTAAATCCTTGATTTTGATTATTAAACCCTTGGTTTTGCGCTTGAAAATTCCCTTGATTTTGATTAAAACCCCTTGTATTTGAATTCCCTTGAAAATTACCCCGTTGAGGACCTTGGTTCCTATTTTGGGCGGGTGGGGGTGGTCTTTGTGGAGCTACAAAACCCGGGGGAGCCAAGTAGTTATTATACTTATAAGACAAATGGTTAACATCAACGTTTGGTTTGAAATGAACCCGCTCATTTTCATTGTTGTTATAAGCATAAACTTCTAGTTGTTGATTGTAAACCTTGTCACAATTATAGTACGAATGTGGTCCACCTCAAGTCTCACATGGTTCACAAGTCTCTCTTTAAGGCATTTACTTGCACATTGTTCTTAACATGTAAAGCAATGTCGGTCATGATTGAAGTAAGCTTGTCAATTTTCTTGTCGACCTCACTAGTACTAGCACTTGCCATAGTAGCCCTAACACTCTTGGTTTGTACTTTTGCCTTGTTTTCAATTATTCCCAAGCCTCGTTCATGGATTTCACAAGAATATTACCCCCCCCCCCCCCCCCCCCCCCCCCGCGGCACTATTAAGTGAGTATTGGTCAATAAGAGTTAAACCATTGTAAAACGTATAGATTTGATGCACTTTTGTAAAACCATGTTGTGGACATTTTCGTAAAAGCTCCTTAAAACGAACCCAAGACTCACTAAACGTTTCCCCATATTGTTTTTCAAAGGTAATGATGTCATTCCTTAAAGAGGTGGTCCGTGATGGTGGGAAAAAGTAGTTAATGAACTTGGTCTCTAAATCAATCCATGTGGTGATACTTTGGGGTGGTTCCTTATCAAGCCAAATCCGGGCTTGTCCCTCAAGGGAAAAAGGAAAGAAGAGTAAACGAATGGCCTCTTGTGGCACCCCATTGAATTTGACGGTGTTTGCCAATTGTATGAAACGTTTGATATGAGCGTGTGGGTCATCATTAGTACGGCCTAAAAATGGTGTAGCGGAAACCATTTGAATAAAACCCGTTTTTAGTTCAAAATTTTTCGCTACAATACCCGACACCACAATCGCGTCATCATTTCCCTCAACGTGAGATTGTAGAATCTCAATCATTGATCGATTATCCGTTGCCATCGTGTTTTTCAAAGCTCGATTCTCGGGATCGGCTTGATTGACGGTCTTATTGTTCTTCTTCTTCTTTTTGGAAGAATTAGAAGTATTTGGTACACCACTCGGTATGTGTGCACGCGCGCGAGTGCGCATACAACTAAAATTGAGGAATGAGGTAGGAGACCTCGGTCGACTTTGAGAGGAAAGGGATTATCCCTCTCGAGGTTCAATATTAAAAAGCTACAAAAAATATATACGTAATACTACTTGAGTTGGCAAACCAATAATCGGTCGTCCCTCTCAATATACGCACAAGAAAGCGGGGAAACAAGGTGGCACAAAGCACTTAAAAACCTTTTTCCTTAGATGGCCTTTTATAGCGCGTCGCCTTATACCCACCTTATAGTTTGTATAAATTGAGTCAAACTTTTTACTAGTATTTATCTATGTTGCCCCTTTTTTCGTTTTGGATTCGAATACAATAGCTAGGTGATGAAATCCCAACTAAGGTCTTATTTGGAAGTAGGTAAATTGATTGTTCTACGTAATACAATATAGTAAAAGAAAAATCTTTTTGTATTTTTTTTAGAAAAGTATATATTCACAATAAAAAGCGAAAGAAATCGAAATAAGAAAAATAACAATAATACGTAAAATTTTGTTGTAATACTTTAGGTAAAGTATTACTTTTGTATTTTTTAATTTTTTTGGTGCAAATCTTAGGAAAGAGTTTGCTTTTGATGATTTTTTATTTTTTTGTATTTTAAAGTTTTGTATTTTTTTTATGTTTTTGATTTTTTAACAAGAAAAGTATCGCTCAAAATTGAACGGATCCCAAAATTTAAAGTTTCTCACGAAAAATCGTCAATCGTAACGAGCGAAGCGGCAGCGGCGCCAATTTAATGTAGGAATTTTGCAATTCTTTTTTATCTCTATTTTTTTGTTTTGTTCCTTGACTCGACTCGAATTGATATCCAATTTATACGTAGAGATTAATTGTTCGTGGTAAAAAGTACTTTGTTTGGTATTTAAAACTAAAAACTATTAAATCTAATTAAAAAGAAAATATTTAATTAAAAATACTTTTTCACTATTAAATATCTTAATTAAAACTAATTAAACTAATTTAAAACTTATAAACTAATTTAGACTATTTAAAATAAAACTATTTGAAGACTATTTTAAATTTAGACAAAACTTAAAACAAAATTTTATATAAAACTAAATTAATAAAAAAACAAATTTATTAAAAACAATTTAAATTTCTAAAACTAATAAATTCTTTTTTTATATTTGTTTTTTTAAAAAAAAAACTTTATAAAAATAAATTTATAAAAACTTTTAATTAAAATTAACTAAACAAAAACTTGTATTTAAACTAATTAATAAAACTAACAGCTACTATATTAACTATATTAATTACTATGACTATATTAAAACCAAAACAGAAAGCTAGAACAAGTGGTTAAAGCGTTTGGATTCTATCCTAGAGGTCTAGGGTTCGAGTCCAATTGTGGACAGTTTTCTTTAATTTATTTTTGACAGCTAAAACACTTAAACAAGGTCACAGGTTCGATCCACATGGGTGGATTTTTGTGTAGTTCACTTGGACTGATAAATCAACAAATACACTAACAGACTAATTGAGTCTGTTAGCTTATGATCAACAGAAAAAAAACAACACAGGCAAAATAAACACTATAAGCAAAATAAAAGCTAACAAATAATCAGACAGTGAGCAAGTAACCGTAAGAACTCAAATATTCAGCAGACAAATTCAAATACAGCAAAAACCAAATAAAATCAGCAATATAAAATCCTACAAACTCAGCTAAAAACAGTTAAATAAAACTGAAATATCTTACTCAAATAAACGAGCAGATTTAAACAAATACCAAAACAGCTTATATCTAGCAGTCTTATTCAGCAGATTACTGTAAATAACAAACCTAGATTCAATACAAGGATTAAAATCAGTTTAATAGATTAAAAACTTGCAAATAAAGCTCAACTCAAACAGATTAACCCAAACTACTATATCGAAAAAATTACTCAAAACCTTGCATACAAAACTTATCTAAACAGATTATGTAAAAATATAATAAAAACAGATTAGACTAACAGTTTAACAGTTAAACTTAATCAACTTAAACAGAATCACTTAAACATGTAAACAACATAAAAAAATAAAAATAAAAGGACTTAGAACCATATGAAGAATCCTTTGAGACGAAGGAAGACGCTGAGCCTCCTTAATGAACCGAGTCGACACCCCCTTAACAAAACATCATCGAACCATCAACACTCGAACCACCATTACGAACTCGAAGAACCAACTATTTTATGAATCAAACCAGTAGGATTTGATTTTTATCCCAATCATACCTTATTATTTATTTATAGCTATTTAATTAGCTTAATCAAATAACATCATTTATTATAACAAAATAGATGAAAGAAAATTTGCAATAGAAATTACACAGTAAGTAAATCAAGACAAGTTTAATTGAAATAATTTTTTTATTAATAACTAGAAATTGATTACAATAAAAATAAAATACAATTAAACCTAAATCTATTTTTGCATAATAACTTTAAAATAAAAAATGGGACAAACTAAAAATTACAGAATGAGGGGGTTTTATAGGAAAACCTGCTGAGGAAGGTTTGTTGAGCACACATCTTCAATCTCGACCCTTGAATCCATCTTTTCTCTCTCTTTTTCTTGATCTACGGCTGATAAACATTTACCAATCACACAGATTGCCACCGTGGATGGTTTTGTGCTAGTTGTGTTTCTTCCATGATGACTTGGTTGTCTTTTATTGGATAGATGATGGGGTGTGAGGTGTTTTATCCAATCAAAATCAAGGTTGGATGCCACGTTTGATTATTCCTCCATCATGTTGCTCTGATAAAGATGGGGATTAATTAAGGGGGCGTGGTTAACACGCGCTTATAATTAATAAAAGCCCCAAAATAATATATCTAGGGTTTGGGGTAAATAGTAAAAAGAGTTATGGTTATTTGGGGTGGGAGAAAAAAGGATTGCATAGGTTGTATCGAATGTTTGGTGTGTGAGTAAATGTGAAAAGTGTGTGTTGGTTTACGTTTGACCAAGAAAAAGGGGGTTAAATATTACTTTAACCGTCCCACATTCTTTTTAACCCTAATTAGGTTTTGTAAGGCCCAACTTACTCGTTCCTTGTTTTCATTTTGTATCAAGATAATGGGCTTTTAGCCCAATTAATCCAACCATCACTTGTTTCCCTTTTGGGCCTTAATGGGCTTTGTTAATCAAAAATAGTTAAGACTTGCATCCTTATTGGGCCTTTGGGCCCAATACCCAAATGTGGGACCTACAAGGCACAAATGTCTTCATAAAGATTAACTCCGCTAAAAACGAGCTTGAATTTGGCTTTGTTGATATTTTCTTCAAAGTAGTGTCGATTTTGCCGGTTTTCGTGATCTTCGGTACACTTTTGGTTCTTTGACTTTGACTTTGTCTTTTTCTTTGACTTTTCTTCAACAATTGACCGCAAAATCCCGTGTTTTCTTTCCTTTTGATCTTTTGTACCTATTTCACACAAAAACACAAAACCACGCGTAATTCCGACTTTTACGATATTAAACACATGATTAGGTCTTGTTTTTCATTGATTTTAGTGGTAAAAGGATAAGTGTTTACACACTTATTAGATGCAAGAATTCTTGTTTTAGAATGTTTGGATCCTAGTTGATTTACCAGATGGAAAGACAACAATTGGTACCAAATGGATTCTCAAAAACAAGAAAGATGCAAGGGTATTGTGGTGAGAATAAGGCTAGACTAGTAGCATAGGGGCACACTCAGCTTGAACGCATTGACTATACTGAAGTTTTTGCTCCTGTTGCATGAATTGATGCCATTCGTCTATTTTTTGCTTTTGCTTCTTATATTGGCTTTACAGTTTTTTAGATGGATGTCAAGATTGCATTTCTATATGGCAAGATTGACGAGGAAGTATATGTCACTCAACCTAAGGCTTTGTGGATCCCCTTCATCCTAAGAAAGTCTACAAGGTGGTCAAAGCTCTTTATGGCATTCATCAAGCTCCTTGAGCTTGGTATGAGCGTCTATCTACTTTCTTGTTGAAGCATGGTTATAGGAGAGGCACTATTCACAAAACATTTTTCCTTAAGAGGAATGCCAGAGACATCATCCTGGTTCAGGTATATGTGGATGATATTATCTTCGGTTCTACTAAGAAAGAATGGTGTGCTGAGTTTGAACAACTGATGAAAGGAGAATTTCAGGTGAGTGCCATGGGAGAACTAACATTTTTCCTTGGTCACCAAGTCAAGCAACAATCGAATGGTATCTTCATTAGTCAAGATAAATATGTTCAGGAAAAAATTCAGAAGTTTGATGTGGAACCTCTTAGACCAGCAGCAACACCTTATGAGGTAACTAAAGTTAAACTCAAGAATGAGCCAGATCCTCCAGTAAATGTTCATATGTACAGGTCCATGATTGGCTCACTCATGTATTTGACTGCTTCACGCCCGAACATTATGTTTGCTGTTAGTTCTTGTTCTAGACAACAGGTGGCACCCACCGTGTCTAATTTGAATGCTCTCAAGAAAATCTTCAAGTATATCAAGGCATAACCCAAACTAGGCTTGTGGTATCCAAGGGAGTCACATTTTTGTTCTTTAATCCTATAGTGATAGTGATTATGTAGGTGCTAATAATGATAGAAAGTCAACTACTTGTGGTTGTCAATTTTTAGGATGAAGACTTATCTTGTAACACCCCATTTTGGTAAATGGAATGTTACACGTGATTATGGCGTGTCATCAAAGCATACAAGGAAAAATGTATTAAAACATTACATGACCATAAAAGGAAATACCATAAACAAACATCGGTACTCCAAAGTATAAGCTCATCACACACAAACATAAGTACTGTAAAGGAAAAGGACTAAACAATGTCCATAGAAATAAGTAGAAAAAATTTATGATGAAATGCATAAAGTAGAAAAGGCTAGATAGCTTCTAATCCATATGCACGTACGCTTAAAGTCTACGAGCGCCTTTGAGTACCTGCCGTTTGGGAACATGAAAGGAAAACGGCTGAGCATAACGCTCAGTGCACGGATATACAAGTATGACATGGAATAACGTAAGCATTTAAGACTAATGGAAGCGGAATGTTCTAAGTTCTAAGTAATCTGGATTCATGTTCATAAAACGGGTTTTATAGTTTCAAAAGACTTATGTTTCTATGAAAATTTGTTTAATTAGCCAAATAGCCATATAGGTCATGAGGTTCCATCGTACATGAATACTTGGAGGGGAGACATCGTCATGCAATTAGAGGGGTTGCCTCTAATTTAAATAGACTGGGTAAGAGGGATCAACTCCTAGTGAAGGATGCAAGGCACACATCGCATTCACTCTGATAATACTGGTAAACATGTAACTAGGATGCACCTATACACCCCACATGATAATATAATATAATGGCCAAAACTGAAAAGGGACGCCACGAGCAATCAATTCGCCATGGGGAAGTCATAACACTGGTGCTTCAAGTGTTATGGTTATGGTACCTCCATAACTAGGTGACACTGGTCATGCATGTATATGGATTTGGCTCTTATTCTAACATATGTATCAAACATATAAAACAAATACTTGGAAAACAGTTGGCTGCAAACAGGGAATCCTAATAAGGATAGAATGTCCATACTGAAAGGACGAGAAATCCGTACCTTATGTCCAGTGAACGAAGAAGACGAACGGAAGGAAGTCCTACTTCGATCTCACTAATGCTACATAAATAGTATACGTGTATAAGTATTCAGGTTACTGAGTACGTAACTGATTTTATATTGTGTCTTAGCTTGTTTTGTATGTTCATGTCTTGTTTTACTAATTTTAACGTTATGTTGTGTTTATCATGTATTATGTATATTCTGATTAAGTATTAATTGTATTTCTTGTATTATTATATTTGTTGTGTAATAATAAGTAACTTTCTAAAAATAGCAGGTTTCCTAAAATAGAAAGTTTTCAAAATAGAAAGTTTCCAAAAAAATAGAAAGTTTCCAAAAACAGATTAACTTCTTAAAATAGATTAGTTTCTAAAATTAGAAAGTTTCCAAAGTTAGTAAGTTTCCTGAATTAGAAAGTTTCTATATTTAGAATTAAGCTGGATTAAATATCATAAGTCATGTAGTATGGTATAGTTTAATAATCATAACATATTAATTAAATAAACTATAAGTTAAATGATTTAATTAAATATAAGAATTATTTAATTAATTAAAGTATATAAAATACTTAGGTTAAAACATGTATTAATATTATATTAATAATAACCTGAGTCATGTTTATTAATTAATTATATTCCATGTTTTAATAATTGATTAATACTATAGTCTAACTTAAATAATTAAATACTCAGGTTAAAACATGTATTATTTACTAAATGATAATTAACCTAAGTCCATGATTTAATTAATTTAATTACATGTCATGTTTAATTAAATTAATATCTTGTTAAAATAAATACTTGTAAAAATAAAATTCTTGTACATATTTTAGTCACGAACCGAACCAATGTAATTAATTTAGACATGTCGTGAACCGGACCCGGAACCCCTTGAACCGGTCCGAACCAAACACCCCTTAACAGTGGCAAACCGGGTTGGCCGGTTGCCACTGTTTTTGTCATAACTGCCACCAGCTGCTGCCGGTGGTCTTTGTCTCTCGGCTAGCCACTGCCAGCAGTGGTGTTCCCACCGGTTGTGTGTCGGTGGCCCCTTACTGCACTGCTGCGTTCCCCCTGCCTGACCCCAAACTGCCACCGGCTATGTGCCGGTGGTGGACTGTTGCTGCCGAGACCCAACCAAAACCACAAGGACACCCTGACGCATATCAGGGTCCCCTGTCCCAGCTGTCGATCGGACCCAGACACCACCGAGATCGTAGATCTTGGTTGGTGGTGTGATCAACACTCGCCGAGAGCCTAGGGCTCTCGGTTTGTGTTTCGGTCGAACAACCAAAACCCGAACAAACGCTTAATTAACCCCTTGATCCCATGGCATGTTTTTAATCCATGTTTTATTTAATTCATGTTCATGTGCTAGTTAATTAAATAAAAGGAAAAAAAGGGTTTACAAATTTTTGAATGCGTGAAAATGTTGAAGAACAAATAACACGAACAAGATCTAGGATTTGCTTAGCTAAAAATCAAACCAATCACCCTTTGGTGGTGATGATTGCGTGAAAGGGAGCGTTTTTAAATTCTTGAAATTTCTTTGTGGAATGAAAAGGTTTATTCCTTTTTATTTATTACTTAAAAATCATATGGGCTTCGCCCGTTTCTCTCTTTGGTGCCGCGGCTACTATGGCCCACAAGGGAAAACCCGAGGTTTTCCGGTGTTATAATTTTACGTGCTCGTGTGTTCGTATTCTCGTGTTTTAATAGTTCGTGTTATATTTAATACTTGTACATAACGATATAAATTGTATAATATTAATTAAGTACGTAATTACATGTTCGTGATTTTTATGTTTATGATTTCATGTTCGTGATTATAATTATTATTGTTAATAATTATCGTGTACTAACACGTACTTAATACTTGTCGTACTAATAATACATACATAACTTCTGTAATTACTAATCGTTACACGTGTTCATGCTATAAAAGGAAAGTTTTTAATGTGTACGTACGTTACTAAGTGTACTGTTCATGGTAAAAGCATACGGGTTTTACAACTCTTCCCGCCTAAAAAGTATAATTCGTCCCCAAATTATAGACAAAATAAACTGAAAGAGGAACATACTCGAATTCAAAGTATGAAATGAGGGTAAGAAGCCCGGATAGACTCTTCTGTTTCCCAAGTGGCTTCCCGCTCGGTATGGTCCCTCCAAAGGATTTTGACGAATGGAATCGTCTTCTTCCTCATGACTCGTTCTTGCCTGTCAAGAACTCGTTCGGGTTCCTCTATGAAGGTAAGATCTTCACGAATCTGTTCTAATAGATACTGAACCATGTGAAGGGGATGATCTTTGTACCCTCTGAGTAAGGACACATGGAAGACGACATGAACGTGAGAAAGCTACAGATGTAACGCTAAACGGTAAGATACTTCACCGACTCGCTCGATGATATCAAACGGTCCGATGAACCGAGGACTGAGTTTCCCTATGATTCCGAAACGTCTAACAATACGTGCCGGCGATACCTTAAGAAAGACGTGATCTCCTACGTTAAAATGTAAGTCCCTACGATGCTTGTCGGCATAACCCTTCTGACGTGAACGTGCTTCTTGCAATTTCTGCATAGCTACATCGACCCTCTCATTGGTCAGCTCTATCATCTTTGGTCCTTCAAGTGTTCGCTCACCAACCTGATCCCAGCAGATTGGGGTGCGACACTTTCTGCCATACAACATCTCGAATGGAGCACACTTAATGCTGGCGTGCCAACTGTTGTTGTATGCAAACTCTACCAACCAGATGTAATCGTCCCAATCTCCTGTCCATTCCAACGCACATGACCTTAACATGTCTTCTATTGTCTGAATCGTTCGCTTCGATTGCCCGTCTGTTTGAGGATGAAAAGTCGTTCTAAGCTTAAGTTTTGTACCCCAATCTTTCTGCAGACTCCTCCAAAATCGCGAAGTGAAACGAGGATCTCTGTACGAGACGATGCTGGATAGAGCACCATGAAGTCTCATGATCTCCTTCTTGTAAGTATCGTTGAGATTGCTGACCGGATCATCCTTGCGGATCGGTAAGAAACGAGCTGACTTAGTAAGTCGATCAACGATAACCCAAATCGCATCATGCCTCCTCTTTGTCTGCGGAAGACCGGTAACAAAATCCATGGTGATCTTGTCCCACTTCCACTCTGGAATGTCTAACGGTTGTAGTAATCGACTAGACCAATGATGCTCGATCTTAACTTGATGGTAGGTAAGACATTTAATGTAACTAGCAACATCCAGTTTCATACCACTCCACCAAAAGTATTGCTTCATGTCGTGGTACATCTTGGTCGAACCAGGATGAATAGAGAATGGGGAACTATGAGATTCAGCTAATAACGCTTCCCTAAGAGTAAGATTATCAGGAACACAAAGTCTGGTGCCATGCCATAAGATACCATTGTCATCTAACCGAAACTCCGTCTGCTGTTCTAAGTTCTAAATGATCGCCCAAATTTCACCATCATTCTTCCATGCTTCCTTGATCCTAGAGAGTAATTCAGGTTCCACCCTAAGATTAGCCCAGTAACCATGTTGTCCACCTACCATGATCTCGATGTCTAGTCGCTCCAAGTCTCTTATAATTTCCTCCACAATTTTAATGCCGTTTATCATACCAGACTTTCTACTAAGTGCATCTGCCACTATATTCGCCTTGCCGGGATGATACTGCAGATTAATGTCATAATCCTTCAACAGCTCTAACCATCTTCTCTGTCTCATATTCAGCTCACGTTGAGTGAAGATGTATTTTAGGCTCTTGTGATCTGTGAAGATATCACATGATTCTCCATACAAGTAGTGCCTCCATATCTTCAATGCGTAGGGTAATTTTCCTCATAAGGCTTAAGTTGTCGTGAAGCGTACGCAATCACTTTCCCATGTTGCATGAGAACACAGCCAATTCCCTTCCCTGAAGCATCACTCTAGATTTGAAATCCACCTGTACCAAATGGGAGAGTAAGAATCAGTACATATACTAACTTCTGCTTTAGGTCTTCAAAGCTCTTCTCTCTTTCTTCAGTCCAGACGAATTTCTCCCCTTTCCGCATCAGTTTGGTCAATGGCAGTGCTAAACGGGATTCTCTACGAACCTACGGTAGTAACCAGCTAAGCCTAAGAAACTACGAACCTCAGTCGTTGATGTCGGTCTTGGCCACTTGGTAATAGCCTCAACCTTTTCTGGATCCATGGTGATTCCTTCTGCGGATACAATGTGGCCTAGGAATGCCACGTTGTCTAACAAGAACTCGTACTTGGAGAATTTAGCATACAGCTGCTTCTGGCGAAGTATCTGTAGTATTGTACGAAGATGGTCTTCGTGTTCCTCATTGGACTTAGAGAAACTAAGAAGGTCGTCAATGAAGACAATGGCGAACTTGTCTAGGAACTCATGGAAGATACGGATCACCAGATCTATGAAAACAGCTGGAGCATTGGTAAGTCCAAAAGGCATGACTACGAACTCATAGTGCCCATAACATGTACGGAAAGCAGTCTTGGCGATGTCCTGCTCTTTAACCCGTAACTGATGATAGCCTGACCCCAGATCAATCTTGGAGAAATGTTTGGCCCCTTGTAGTTGGTCAAACAAGTCGTCAATGCGTAGTAGCGGATATCTATTCCTGATGGTGATCTTGTTAAGCTCACGATAATCTATGCACAGACGCATGCTGTCGTCCTTCTTCTTTACGAACAGAACATGTACTCCCCATGGAGAAGCACTAGGTCGAATGAAACCGCGTTCTAACAGTTCCTGTAGTTTTTCCTTTAACTCCTTTAGCTCTACGGGAGCCATGCGATAAGTAGCCTTAGATATTGGCTCAGCTTCTGGGATGAGCTCAATATTAAATTCCACTTCACGAGCAGGTGGTATGCCCAAAAGGTCATCTAGAAACACGTCTGGAAATTCCGACACGATCGGCTGATTCTTGATAGATGGAGATTCAGCCTCCAAATCATGAACAGTAGCAAGATGGCCCTCACAACCATGTGACAATAGTGAACGCGCTTGTAAGGTCAAAATTATTTGTACATACCTTCTGGGTACGAACCCGTTGTGAATGTACTCTGTTGCATTTACATCACCGAAGATGACCCGATATGTATGGCAGTCAATGGTGGCGTGATGTTTGGATAGCCAGTCCATGTATAATATCATGTCAAAATCTCACATATCCAGTGGAAGTGTGTCAACAGGACGAATCTTGTCATCAAATTCTAGGGGAAGGCTCTTGTACCCATGGGTTATGCGTATAGAGTCTCTTAAAGGCGTGGAAGTGTTTAAAATATTCTCTAAAGGCATAGGGGATATCCTTACATTCTTGGCATAAGCATTAAAAATGACCGATTGAGTAGCACCCGTGTCAAATAAAACACATGCAGCTTGACCATACATATACAAGATTCCAGTGATGGTACCTGTAGACTTGTTGGCCTTATCGCGAGAAGTCGTGTACACCCGTCCACTAGTAGGAGGTGTCTTGGAATCAGCATGTCTAGATGTGCCCTCAATCTCGCCCTTGTGGTAGTCCTTCATGCGATGACCAGTAAGGCCACACTTGAAGCAAGCATCGCTGTCACGGCGACATGGCCCTGGGTCCCTACGGTTGTAGGTATTGCAGAGAGGGTGGGTATACCCTCCAGCAGGTGCCCTTGATGGTTGGGAGCCTCTTTGGAAAAGTACACATGAGACATGGTTTATAGGTATAAAAGGACAATGCGGAAAACGTAAGATGCAATACCAGTGATAGCTGGACGGTTAGGCTGTGAACCTCTTTGGTTCTGCTCCCTCCCGTTACCATGATTCCTGGTAGAAGATTGCTAATGTGTTAGAATTATGAATTATCACATGTAACATAAGGAATGAGTAAGTGTAAGGACCTGCTGATGTTGGAGTTTCCAGCGTTGTTACGGTAATTATCATTACCGCCACGCCTATTCGTAGCAGAACGGTGTTGAGTCTGACTTTTGCCCTTGGGCTGAGTAGACTGTTGCTGAGTAGTCGGTTGAGACCGGTCCCCAGTCTTCGGCCTGAAAAATGCAGTTTAAAGAGTAGGATAAATATTGGATAGTGCTGAAAGAATTAGAAATGCTCACTGCTGAATGACGAATAAATACCTCTTCTCGGGTCTCTCTGCTTCCCCGAATTCCTCTCTTTCCTGCACCATCTCCAGCTTACGTGTTGCATCGGCAACTTGTGCCACCGTGTTGAAGGTAACACACACCAATTTGTTGGAGACCGATGTACGAAGAGCCCACCGAAAGTGGTATGCTTGCTCTTCAGCAGTACCTGCTGCAACGCCAAGAAAACCAGCCAAACAAAGAAAGCGTTGCATAAAATCATTGTTGTTCTCCCCAGCTCTCTGCCTGATTCCGTGGTATACCCTCTTCAGCTTGTCTTGCTCAGCCTTGGGGAAAAACTATCCCATCACTAAATCCCTGAACTAAGCCCAAGTCAAACCAGCCACCTAATTGTCACCTCCCTCAGACTGCTTGACTGCCTTCCACCATCCCAGTACATCACCTTCGAACTTGTAACAGGCCAACCTCGACTTGAAGACGGGGTTGCATCCCATTGCATCGAATATCTTCTCGATATGAGCCAACCAACTTTCAGCTTCACTAGGGTTGTCAGTTATCTCAAAGGATCGAGGATGTTGCTTGTTGAATCTCTCCAGCCATGTGACCAATGTTGCTGGAGGAGGAGGAGGAGTAGGAACTACGTGTTGTTGCTGATTGTTGGAAGCTTGCACCTCAGCCTTGATTTCATTCCTCAACTGAGGAAGCAAAGCTTGCATCGCAACTTAGACTTCTGCATTAAGTTGTTCCTGCTCGCGTGTGAGAACCATCTGACAGTATAAAACAAAATACATGATTAAACTGATCAAAACATAAAATATATATGAAAAAAATTTATGCCAATAAATCATGAGAAAAAAACTATGCAGGAAAAACAGTGCATGAATGCATGATGCAGTTTTATGAAAACCTTTCATATGCCCGAGAGTGAATGCCTATGGTCAGTTCACCCAAAACAAAAGACATGGCGAGCGGAACCAATGGGTCGGTCCCAAAGTTAAAAGTTTCGATAAAAGCACATGCGACTAAATAAGGTCAGTCCTGTACCAACCATTCCTTAGTCATAAACCTACGACAATGACGTATAACATGAATGCATGAAAAAAATGAATGCATGAAAACCAACTGTAATTTCTAGGAAGACCATAGTGACTACCCATTAATCACAGGTCGTGTTTTGAGAGCTAATAAGTGTGAAAACACTTACCCTTTTACCATTTAATATTAATAATAACCAAGCCAAAACGTGTATTTTATGTCGTAATTGTCGGAATTATGCGTGGTTTGTGTTTTATTGTGTTTTAGAACCAAAAGATGAAAAAGGAAGAAAACACGGGCTTTCACGGGCTTTTATCGAAGAAAAAAGGACAAAAGACGAATTCAAAAGATCAAGAGTGCAAAAAGAACGGAAGTCAAAGGCCTATTCTGAAGATTTATCGAAGAAAAAGTCTTAAGACGGAAGTTTAACAAAGTCGAAGAACCAAGTCTAATAAAAGAAGAAGTTTAAAAGACGAGTTCATTTTATTATTTGACAAATCCCAAGACAAAGTCGAGAAAGACAAAGAAATTAAAAGATGAAAAGATAAGAGATAAAAGGAAGCAACAACAACTCCCCCTCCTTCTATAAATAGTCTTCCATTCCTTCATTTTGGAGTGTTACAAAATTAGGAGTAGATTAGAGTAGGATTAGGAATAGGTGTTTTTACTTTCTCTCTCTAGTTTTTTCTTTAAAGTTTTAAGCTTTTCACTTTAATCTTGTATTTGAATCTTTAATCTTCATCTTTAATTTCAAGTTTTTCATAATCATCTCATTCTTCTCTTCTTGTTTTAAAATCTTTTGTTTGATTTGTTTAATCTTCAAGTTTTCATCTTTATGCTTAATTTGATTAAAGTTCTTATCTTTTTGTTATTATCATTTTCGTGTGATTCATGGTCTTAGCTTACTTTGATTTTTGCTTAATTGGCGTCTAGCTTATTTTCATTTAAGTGTTTTTAAAAGTTCTATCTTTTTAAAGTTTAATCTTTTTCTTTTAGTTCAATTTATAAATTTTGCTTATTTAGCATCTTGAAAGTTTTTAAATTCGTAGCTTATTTTTGTTCTTCTTATTATTGTTTTGGTTAAATTTTTCGTTAAAGTGCTTATTTGATTTTTAGCTTATTGTACTCCATCCGAATATTGTGATTTTTCCATCACAATATCATTAGAGTTTTGACATTGTGACAGCTTATTGTGACAGCTCATTCCGACAGCTTCATTGCGATCGAAGTGTTATAATATCCCTTTATTCCGATCGAGGATTACGATTGCCCCTGGCATCGTGGATTGCGATCAAGATTTAAGGCATATTGCGACGAAACGCTGCCCAATTTTCAACAACCATATTGTGATAGTTTTCATATTATGATAGTTTTTCATATTGTGATAGTTTTCATATTGTGATAGTTTTCATATTGTGATAGTTTTCATATTGTGATAGTTTTCATATTGTGATAGTTTTCATATTGTGATAGTTTTTCATATTGTGATAGTTTTCATATTGTGATAGTTTTCATATTGTGATAGTTTTCATATTGTGATAGTTTTCATATTGTGATAGCTTTCATATTATGATAGTTTTCATATTGTGATAGTTTTCATATTGTGATAGTTTTCATATTGTGATAGTTTTTCATATTGTGATAGTTTTCATATTGTGAGAGTTTTCATATTGTGATAGTTTTCATATTGTGATAGTTTTCATATTGTGATAGTTTTAATATTGTGATAGTTTTTATAGTGTGATAGTTTTAATATTGTGATAGTCAGGTATTTTTAGTTGAATTTTTCGTCAATTTTTTAGTATTAATATTTTTTCTAAAAGTTTAAGTTTTATCTTTTATTTAGAGCCCTCTTTAGCTTTTGTCTCATTTAGTTTTAAAGTACCCGCATAGTTTTATTTTCTCCTTTTTCATTAAGTTAATTTTATTTTTCTGTTGAAAGTTAATTTCTTTTTTTAGTTCTAGTTTAATTAATTGTTTTGTTTTTAATATTCGTTTTAATATCGTTTCTTTATTATTAGTTATTTGCTTTTAGCTTATTTTTATTACTTTCTGCATTTACTTTTTAATTAGCTATAGATAATCAACGACATTTTCTTTTATCCACCAAGATCGACTGAGTCGCATATTTAACTGGAGATCAATTCGATTAGATACCGAGAAAACGAACTTTTTAACTAGCAAAATCATTGTATCAGATGGCGCCGCGGCCGGCTCTTTTCGTGAAGATTAACGGTTTTTAGTGAGAGACGCGTTGTATTTTTGGATCCGTTCACTTTTGAACGTTATTTTTCTTGCCAAAAATTTTCAAAAATCCTAAAAAATAAAAAATAAATAAAATAAATAAAAAATTTCAAAAAATCCCAAAAACAATTAAAAAATCATAAAAAGCATTTCTTTTTCGAAAGTTTTGCACCAAAAATATTCTTCTTGCTTATCTATTGTTCTTAATGAATTCGTATGTTGCTTGTGCTGCAGGGTGTGGAAGACCATTGTATGGTTTTCAAACATGTCAATGGTGTACATGTGAGCGGTGTGAAAATGATATCGACAATACATAATTTGGATTTTGTCCCTCGTGCAATTCGATTAACTCATCCTTTGCTTCTAATGCACTTACTCCACCCTCTTGCATATATTGTGGAAGCGATTCTTATTGGCATGTTTCGTGTCCGACTCGATACCCGTCTCATGACGAGCAAGAACCGGGTTACAATTATGACAATGGTAACAGCTATCCACATGACGCACCCGGTTTTCCTCAATACACGTATTGCAACAATTGTGGGGTCCCTAACGATACCTTTTCTTGTCAGCTGATGAATTATTATAATCCAAATCCGTGTTATAATTCTTTTCAACCGATGATTTATGATGGGCCACATCCGTGCTATAATTCCGGTTTTCACAATTTGAGCCCCCACAATACAGCCTCGATCATCAACCTTCTTTGAATCCGAATGACGAAACACACGCCCTTATTTTGCAACTTCAAGAAGCTGTGGTTCAACTAAAAGAAGCATCAGAGGAGGAAAAGCGACATCAACAAGAGCAAGTATCTAATCTTAGTGATTATACTCCTCCTCTTGTGCGTCCATACTACTATTATGATGATGACGAGGATGATATCTATGATCTCAACCCATCTTCTGAGATTACTACTCCTACTCTTGATATCCCTAATGCGTCTAAGGATAGTGATACATCGAGTGAGATTAGTGATTTTGGGCTTGATGAATTCTTTGATGAGTTTTGTGATGCACCGAATTTTGTGCAGCCAACGGACGAGGTCGATCTTAATGATGATTTTTCTCCATGCTATGAGAATTTCACTTTTGAAATTTCTCCTTCTCCTCCGGGCGATAAAGGCGATGTTGATTTATTCTCTCCGACATACGAGAAGTTCACCACTGAACTTGGTCTTGTAGATGAGGTGGAAGACGTTATTCTTCGCGGCAAATTACTGAAAGTTCTTTTTCTTATTGCTAAAATTGAAGCGTTGAATTCTGCTCCTATTTCTGAGTCTTTACCTCCGTTTGTCACTTGAGTTGAGAATAATGATACAGCTATGGAAGAAATCGACATTCTCTCAATACCTCCGAGTATTGATGATGATGACACGGAGGGGGATATTATTTTTGATAATTTTCTGCATGAAGATATTGTCCCGAGTCCCCCTCCCGAGCACCTTTTATACCAACCTATAGAAACCATTACCTAGGATGAGTGCTTTGACCCGGGGGTGACATTGACCATTCCATGATTGACACCTTTACGGCTTAGCCACTCAGTGATAATCATATGTCTTTTGGGGATGACATTTTGATTCCTTTACCCACCCCACCTCCCGTGGATCATGATCTCACATACTTTTTGTATGTTGAGAAGACTTTTCTACCTTTTAAGACTTACCCTACCACCTCTCCTTCATTGATGTCCTCCGGGAACGAGGACAAGGTCTTTGATCCCGGTATTACATTCGAGGCTTCCCCATGGACCATTTAATTCGGGGACGAGTCAGGCTCGTGACTCGGTTAACAAAAACAAGCGCTTCTCGGGAGGCAACCCGATTATCTGTCCTTCTATTCTGTTTTTCTAATAAGTGTAGGGGGGACCCTAGTATGTGTTTTTTGTTTTCTTTCTTATCATATGCAGGGATTCGAGCTTTCAAAGATCCATTCTTGATGACTTTTGACGACCCGTGATTCCATGTTTCGTCTTCCCGGTTCTATCCTAAACTCTTTTTCTTTGACTTTTCTTTGACTTTTCTTCAACAATTGACCGCGAAATCCCGTGTTTTCTTTCCTTTTGATCTTTTGTACCTATTTCACACAAAAACACAAAACCACGCGTAATTCCGACTTTTACGATATTAAACACATGATTAGGTCTTGTTTTTCATTGATTTTAGTGGTAAAAGGATAAGTGTTTACACACTTATTAGATGCAACAATTCTTGTTTTAGAATGTTTGGATCCTAGTTGATTTACCAGATGGAAAAATAACAATTGGTACCAAATGGATTCTCAAAAACAAGAAATATGCAAGGGGTATTATGGTGAGGAATAAGGCTAGACTAGTAGTACAGGGGCACACTCAGCTTCAAGGCATTGACTATACTGAAGTTTTTGCTCCTGTTGCACGAATTGAGGCCATTCGTCTGTTTTTTGATTTTGCTTCTTATATTGGCTTTACAGTTTTTCAGATGGATGTCAAGAGTGCATTTCTATATGGCAAGATTGACGAGGAAGTATATGTCACTCAACCTAAGGCTTTATGGATCCCCTTCATCCTAAGAAAGTATACAAGGTGGTCAAAGCTCTTTATGGCCTTCATCAAGCTCCTTGCGCTTGGTATGAGCGTCTATCTACTTTCTTGTTGAAGCATGGTTAAAGGAGAGGCACTATTGACAAAACATTGTTCCTTAAGAGGAATGCCAGAGACATCATCCTGGTTCAGGTATATGTGGATGATATTATCTTCGGTTCTACTAAGAAAGAATGGTGTGCTAAGTTTGAACAACTGATGAAAGGAGAATTTCAGGTGAGTGTCATGGGAGAATTAACATTTTTCCTTGGTCTCCAAGTCAAGCAACAGTCGAATGGTATCTTCATTAGTCAAGATAAATATGTTCATGAAAAACTTCAGAAGTTTGATGTGGAACCTCTTAGACCAGCAGCAACACCTTATGAGGTAACTAAAGTTAAACTCAAGAATGAGCCAGATCCTCCAGTAAATGTTCATATGTACAGGTCCATGATTGTCTCACTCATGTATTTGACTGCTTCACACCCGAACATTATGTTTGCTGTTAGTTCTTGTTCTAGACAACAGGTGGCACCCACCGTGTCTAATTTGAATGCTGTCAAGAAAAACTTCAAGTATATCAAGGCACAACCCAAACTAGGCTTGTGGTATCTAAGGGAATCACATTTTGTTCTTCAATCCTATAGTGATAGTGATTATGTAGGTGCTAATAATGATAGAAAGTCAACTACTGGTGGTTGTCAATTTTTAGGATGAAGACTTATCTTGAAACACCCCATTTTGGTAAATGGAATGTCACGCGTGATTATGGTGTGTCATCAAAGCATACAAGGAAAAATGTATTAAAACATTACATAACCATAAAAGGAAATACCAGAAACAAACATCGGTACCCCAAAGTATAAACTCATCACACACAAACATAAGTACTGTAAAGGAAAAGGACTAAACAATGTCCATAGAAATACGTAGAAAAAATGTATGATGAAATGCATAAAGTAGAAAAGGATAGATAGCTTCTAATCCATATGCACGTACGCTTAAAGTCTACGAGCGCCTTTGAGTACCTGCCGTTTGGGAATATGAAAGGAAAACGGCTGAGCATAACGCTCAGTGCACGGATATACAAGTATGACATGGAATAACGTAAGCATTTAAGTCTAATAGCAGAGAAATGTTCTAAGTTCTAAGTAATTTGGATTCATGTTCATAAAACGGGTTTTATATTTTCAAAAGACTTATGTTTCTATGAAAATTTGTTTAATTAGCCAAATAGCCATATTGGTCATGAGGTTCCGTCGTACATGAATACTTGGAGGGGAGACATCTTCATGCAATTAGAGGGGTTGCCTCTAATTTAAATAGACTGGGTAAGAGGGATCAACTCCTAGTGAAGGATGCAAGGCACACATCGCATTCACTCTGATAATACTGGTAAACATGTAACTAGGATGCACCCATACACCCCACAAAATAATATAATATAATGGCCAAAACTGAAAAGGGACGCCACGAGCAATCAATTCGCCGTGGGGAAGTCATAACACTGGTGCTTTAAGTGTTATGGTTATGGTACCTCCATAACTAGGTGACATTGGTCATGCATGTATATGGATTTGGCTCTTATTCTGACATATGTATCAAACATATAAAACAAATACTGGGAAAACAGTTGGCTGCAAACAGGGAATCCTAATAAGGATAAAATGTCCATACTGAAAGGACGAGAAATCCGTACCTTATGTCCAGTGAACGAAGAAGACGAACGGAAGGAAGTCCTACTTCGATCTCACTAATGCTACATAAATAGTATACGTGTATAAGTATTTAGATTACTGAGTACGTAACTGATTTTATATTGTGTCTTAGCTTGTTTTATATGTTCATGTCTTGTTTTACTAATTTTAACGTTATGCTGTATTTATCATGTATTATGTATATTCTGATTAAGTATTACTTGTATTTTTTGTATTATTATATTTGTTGTGTAATAATAAGTAACTTTCTAAAAATAGCAGGTTTCCTAAAATAGTAAGTTTTCAAAATAGAAAGTTTCCAAAAAAATAGAATGTTTCCAAAAATAGATTAACTTCTTAAAATAGATTAGTTTCTAAAATTAAAAAGTTTCCAAAGTTAGTAAGTTTCCTGAATTAGAAAGTTTCCATATTTAGAATGAAGCTGGATTAAAAATCATAAGTCATGTAGTATGGTATAGTTTAATAATCATAACATATTAATTAAATAAACTATAAGTTAAATGATTTAATTAAATATCAGAATTATTTAATTAATTAAAGTATATAAAATACTTAGGTTAAAACATGTATTAATATTATATTAATAATAACCTTAGTCATGTTTATTGATTAATTATATTCCATGTTTTAATAATTGATTAATACTATAGTCTAAATTAAATAATTAAATACTCAGGTTAAAACCTATATTATTTACTAAATGATAATTAACCTTAGTCCATGATTTAATTAATTTAATTACATGTCATGTTTAATTAAATTAATATCTTGTTAAAATAAATACTTGTAAAAATAAAATACTTGTACATATTTTAGTCACGAACCGAACCAATGTAATTAATTTAGACATGTCGTGAACCGGACCCGGAACCCCTTGAACCGGTCCGAACCAAACACCCCTTAACAGTGGCAAAGCGGGTTGGCCGGTTGCCACTGTTTTTGTCATAACTGCCACCAGCTACTGCCGGTGGTCTTTGTCTCTCAGCTAGCCGCTGCCAGCAGTGGTCTTCCCACCGGTTGTGTGCCAGTGGCCCCCTAGTGCGCTGCTGCGTTCCCCCTGCCTGACCCCAAACTGCCACCGGCTATGTGCCGGTGGTGGACAGTTGCTGCCGAGACCCAACCAAAACCACAAGGACACCTCGAAGCATATCGGGGTCCCCTGTCCCAGCTGTCGACCGGACCCAGACACCACCGAGATCGTAGATCTTGGTTGGTGGTGTGATCAACACTCGCCGAGAACCTAGGGCTCTCGGTTTGTGTTTCGGTCGAACAACCAAAACCCGAACAAACCCTTAATTAACCCCTTGATCCCATGGCATGTTTTTAATCCATGTTTTATTTAATTCATGTTCATGTGATAATTAATTAAATAAAAGGAAAAAAAGGGTTTACAAATTTCTCAATGCGTGAAAATGTTGAAGAACAAATAGCACAAACACGATCTAGGATTTGCTTAGCTAAAAATCAAACCAATCACCCTTTGGTGGTGATGATTGCCGCTGGCCAAAGAGAGAGAAAAGATAAAGGGAGGGTTTTTAAATTCTTGAAAATTCTTTGTGAATGAAAACGTTTATTCCTTTTTATTTATTACTTAAAAATCATATGGGCTTGGCCCGTTTCTCTCTTTGGTGCCGCGGCTACTATGGCCCACAAGGGAAAACCCGAAGTTTTCCCGTGTTATAATTTTACGTGCTCGTGTGTTCGTATTCTCGTGTTTTAATAGTTCGTGTTATATTTAATACTTGTACATAACGATATAAATTGTATAATATTAATTAAGTACGTAATTACATGTTCGTGAATGTTCATGATTTCATGTTCGTGATTATAATTATTATTGTTAATAATTATCGTGTACTAACACGTACTTAATACTTGTCGTACTAATAATACGTACATAACTTCTGTAATTACTAATCGTGACACGTGTTCATGCTATAAAACGAAAGTTTTTAATGTGTACGTACGTTACTAAGTGTACTGTTCATGGTAAAAGCATGCGGGTTTTACAACTCTTCCCCCCTAAAAAGAATAATTCGTCCCCAAATTATAGACAAAATAAACTGAAAGAGGAACATACCCGAATTCAAAGTATGAAATGAGGGTAAGAAGCCCGGATAGACTCTTCTGTTTCCTAAGTGGCTTCCCGCTCGGTATGGTCCCTCCAAAGGATTTTGACGAATGGAATCGTCTTCTTCCTCATGACTCGTTCTTGCCTGTCAAGAACTCGTTCGGGTTCCTCTATGAAGGTAAGATCTTCACAAATCTGTTCCAATGGATACTGAACCATGTGAAGGGGATGATACTTGTACCCTCTGAGTAAGGACACATGGAAGACGACATGAACGTGAGAAAACTACAGAGGTATCGCTAAACGGTAAGATACTTCACCGACTCGCTCGATGATATCAACGGTCCGATGAACCTAGGACTGAGTTTCCCTATGATTCCGAAACGTCTAACAACACGTGCCGGCGATACCTTAAGAAAGACGTGATCTCCTACGTTAGAATGTAAGTCCCTACGATGCTTGTTGTCATAACCCTTCTGACGTGAACGTGCTTCTTGCAATTTATGCATAGCTACAGCGACCCTCTCGTTGGTCAACTCTATCATCTCTGGTCCTTCAAGTGTTCGCTCACCAACCTGATCCTAGCAGATTGGGGCGCGACACTTTCTACCATACAACATCTCGAATGGAGCACACTTAATGCTGGCGTGCCAACTGTTGTTGTATGCAAACTCTACCAACCAGATGTAATCGTCCCAATCTCCTGTCCATTCCAATGCACATGACCTTAACATGTCTTCTATTGTCTGAATTGTTCGCTTCGATTGCCCGTCTGTTTGAGGATGAAAAGTCGTTCTAAGTTTAAGTTTTATACCCCAATCTTTCTGTAGACTCCTCCAAAATTGTGAAGTGAAACGAGGATCTCTGTACGAGACGATGTTGGATAGAGCACCATGAAGTCTCATGATCTCCTTCTTGTAAGTATCGGTGAGATTGCTGACCAGATCATCCTTGCGGATCGGTAAGAAATGAGCTGACTTAGTAAGTCGATCAACGATAACCCAAATCGCATCATGCCTCCTCTTTTTCTACAGAAGACCGATAACAAAACCCATGGTGATCTAGTCCCACTTCCCCTCTGGAATGTCTAACGGTTGTAGTAACCGACTAGACCGCTGATGCTCGATCTTAACCTTTGATGGTAGGTAAGACATTTAATGTAACTAGCAACATCCTGTTTCATACCACTCCACCAAAAGTATTGCTTCATTTCGTGGTACATCTTGGTCGAACCAGGATGAATGGAGAATGGGGAACTATGAGATTCAGCTAATAACGCTTCCCTAAGAGTAAGATTATCAGGAACACAAAGTCTGGTGCCATGCCATAAGATACCATTGTCATCTAACCGAAACTCCGTCTGATTTTCTAAGTTCTAAATGTTCGCCCAAAATTTCACCATCATCCTTCTATGCTTCCTTGATCCTAGAGAGTAACTCAGGTTCCACCCAAAGATTAGCCCAGTAACCATGCTGTCCACGTATCATGATCTCGATGTCTAGTCGCTCCAAGTCACTTATAATTTCCTCCTCAATTTTAATGCCGTTTATCATACTGGACTTTCTACTAAGTGCATCTGCCACTACATTCGCCTTGCCGGGATGATACTGCAGATTAATGTCATAATCCTTCAACAGCTCTAACCATCTTCTCTGTCTCATATTCAGCTCACGTTGAGTGAAGATGTATTTTAGGCTCTTGTGATCTATGAAGATATCACATAATTCTCCATACAAGTAGTGCCTCCATATCTTCAATGCGTAGGGTAATTTTCCTCATAAGGCTTAAGTTGTCGTGAAGCGTACGCAATCACTTTCCCATGTTGCATGAGAACACAGCCAAGTCCCTTCCCTGAAGCATCACTGTAGATTTGAAATCCACATATACCAGATGGGAGAGTAAGAATCAGTACATATACTAACTTCTTTTTTAGGTCTTCAAAGCTCTTCTCTCTTTCTTCAGTCCAGACGAATTTCTCCCCTTTCCGCATCAGTTTGGTCAATGGCAGTGCTAAACGGGATTCTCTACGAACCTACGGTAGTAACCAGCTAAGCCTAAGAAACTACGAACCTCAGTCGTTGATGTCGGTCTTGGCCACTTGGTAATAGCCTCAACCTTTGTTGGATCCATGGTGATTCCTTCTGCGGATACAATGTGGCCTAGGAACGCCACGTTGTCTAACCAGAACTCGTACTTGGAGAATTTAGCATACAGTTGCTTCTAGCGAAGTATCTGTATTATTGTACGAAGATTGTCTTCGTGTTCTTCATTGGACTTAGAGAAAATAAGAAGGTCGTCAATGAAGACAATGGCGAACTTGTCCAGGAACTCATGGAAGATACGGATCACCAGATCTATGAAAACAGCTGGAGCATTGGTAAGTCCAAAAGGCATGACTACGAACTCATAGTGCCCATAACGTGTACGGAAAGCAGTCTTGGCGATGTCCTGCTCTTTAACCCGTAACTGATGATAACCTGACCTCAGATCAATCTTGGAGAAATGTTTGGCCCCTTGTAGTTGGTCAAACAAGTCGTCAATGCGTAGTAGCAGATATCTATTCCTGATGGTGATCTTGTTAAGCTCACGATAATCTATGCACAGACGCATGATGTCGTCCTTCTTCTTTACGAACAGAACATGTGCTCCCCATGGAGAAGCACCAGGTCGAATGAAACCGCGTTCTAACAGTTCCTGTAGTTTTTCCTTTAACTCCTTCAGCTCTACGGGAGCCATGCGATAAGTAGCCTTAGATATTGGCTCAGCTTCTGGTATGAGCTCAATATTAAATTCCACTTCACGAGCAGGTGGTATGCCTGAAAGTTCTTCTAGAAACACGTCTGGAAATTCCGACACGATCGACAGATTCTTGATAGATGGAGATTCAGCCTCCAAATCATGAATAGTAGAAAGATAGCCCTCACAACCATGTGACAATAGTGAACGCGTTTGTAAGGTCAAAATTATTTGTACATACCTTCCGGGTACGAACCCATTGTGAATGTACTCTGTTGCATTTACATCACCGAAGATGACCCGATATGTATGGCAGTCAATGGTGGCGTGATGTTTGGATAGCCATTCCATGTATAATATCATGTCAAAATCGCACATATCCAGTGGAAGTGTGTCAACAGGACGAATCTTGTCGTCAAATTCTAGGGGAAGGCTCTTGTACCCATGGGTTATGCGTAAAGAGTCTCTTAAAGGCGTGGAAGTGTTTAAAATATTCTCTAAAGGCATAGGGGATATCCTAACATTCTTGGCATAAGCAGTAGAAATGACCGATTGAGTAGCACCCGTGTCAAATAAAACACATGCATCTTGACCATACATATACAAGATTCCAGTGATGGTACCTGTAGACTTGTTGGCCTGATCGCGAGAAGTCGTGTACACCCGTCCACTAGTAGGAGGTGTCTTGGAATCAGCATGTCTAGATGTGCCCTCCATCTTGCCCTTGTGGTAGTCCTTCATGCGATGACCAGTAAGGCCACACTTGAAGCAAGCATCACTGTCACGACGACATGGCCTTGGGTCCCTACGGTTGCAGGTATTGCAGAGAGGGTGGGTATACCCTCCAGCAGGTGCCCTTGCTGGCTGGGAGCCTCTTTGGAAAAGTACACATGCGACATGGTTTAGAGGTATAAAAGGACAATGCGGAAAACGTAAGATGCAATACCAGTGATAGCTAGACGGTTAGGTTGTGAACCTCTTTGGTTCTGCTCCCTCCCGTTAGCATGATTCCTGGTAGAAGATTGCTAATGTGTTAGAATTATGAATTATCACATGTAACATAAGGAATGAGTAAGTTTAAGGACCTGCTGATGTTGGAGGTTCCAACGTTGTTACGGTAATTATCATTACCGCCACGCCTATTCGTAGCAGAACGGTGTTGAGTCTGACTTTTTCCCTTGGGCTGAGTAGACTGTTGCTGAGTAGCCGGTTAAGACCGGTCCCCAGTCTTCTGCCTGAAAGATGCAGTTTAAAGAGTAGGATAAATATTGGATAGTGTTGAAAGAATTAGAAATGCTCACTGCTGAATGACGAATAAATACCTGTTCTCGGGTCTCTCTGCTTCCCCGAATTCCTATCTTTCCTGCACCATCTCCAGCTTACGTGTTGCATCGGAAACTTGTGCCACCGTGTTGAAGGTAACACACACCAAGTTGTTGGAGACCGATGTACGAAGAGCCCACCGAAAGTGGTATGCTTGCTTTCAGCAGTACCTGCTGCAACGCCAAGAAAACCAGCCAAACAAAGAAAGCGTTGCATAAAATCGTTGTTGTTCTCCCCAACTCTCTACCTGATTCCGTGGTATACCCTCTTCAGCTTGTCTTGCTCAGCCTTGGGGAAAAACTATCCCATCACTAAATCCCTGAACTAAGCCCAAGTCAAACCAGCCACCTAATTGTCACCTCCCTCAGACTGCTTGACTGCCTTCCAACATCCCATTACATCACCTTCGAACTTGTAACAGGCCAACCTCGACTTGAAGACGGGGTTGCATCCCATTGCATCGAATATCTTCTCGATATGAGCCAACCAACTTTCAGCTTCACTAGGGCTGTCAGTTATCTCAAAGGATCGAGGACGTTGCTTGTTGAATCTCTCCAGCCATGTGACCAATGTCGCTGGAGGAGGGGGAGGAGTAGGAACTGCGTGCTGTTGCTGATTGTTGGAAGCTTGCACCTCAGCCCTGATTTCATTCCTCAACTGAGGAAGCAAAGCTTGCATCGCAACTTGGACTTCTGCATTCAGTTGTTCCTGCTCGCGTGTGAGAACCATCTGACAGTATAAAACAAAATACATGATTAAACTTATCAAAACATAAAATATATATGAAAAAACTTTATGCCAATAAATCATGAGAAAAATTTATGCAGGAAAAACAATGCATGAATGCATGATGCAGTTATATGAAAACTTTTATATGCTCGAGAGTGAACGCCTATGGTCAGTTCACCCAAAACAAAAGACATGGCGGGCGGAACCAATGGGTCGGTCCCAAAGTTAAAAGTTTTGATAAAAGCACATGCGACTAAATAGGGCCAGTCCTGTACCAACCATTCCTTAGTCATAAACCTACGACAATGACGTATAACATGAATGCATGAAAACCAACTGTCAGTTCTAGGAAGACCATAGTGACTACCCATTAATCATAGGTCGTGTTTTGAGAACTAATAAGTGTGAAAACACTTATCCTTTTACCACTTAATATTAATAATAACCAAGCCAAAACGTGTATTTTATGTCGTAATTGTCGGAATTATGTGTGGTTTGTGTTTTTATTATGTTTTAGGACCAAAAGATGAAAAAGGAAGAAAACACGGGCTTTCACGGGCTTTTATCGAAGAAAAAAGGACAAAAGACGAATTCAAAAGATCAAGAGTGCAAAAAGAACGTAAGTCAAAGGCCTATTCTGAAGATTTATCGAAGAAAAAGTCTTAAGACGGAAGTTTAACAAAGTCGAAGAACCAAGTCTAATAAAAGAAGAAGTTTAAAAGACGAGTTCATTTTATTATTCGACAAATCCCAAGACAAAGTCGAGAAAGACGAAGAAATTAAAAGACGAAAAGATAAGAGATAAAAGGAAGCAACAACAACTCCCCCTCGTCCTATAAATAGTCTTCCATTCCTTTATTTTGGAGTGTTACAAAATTAGGAGTAGATTAGAGTAGGATTAGGAATAGGTGTTTTTACTTTCTCTCTCTAGTTTTTTCTTTAAAGTTTTATGCTTTTCACTTTAATCTTGTATTTGAATCTTTAATCTTCATCTTTAATTTCAAGTTTTTCATAATCATCTCATTCTTCTCTTCTTGTTTAAAAATCTTTTGTTTGATTTGTTTAATCTTCAAGTTTTCATCTTTATGCTTAATTTGATTAAAGTTCTTATCTTTTTGTTATTATCATTTTCGTGTGATTCATGGTCTTAGCTTATTTTGATTTTTGCTTAATTACTGTCTAGCTTATTTTCATTTAAGTGTTTTTAAAAGTTCTATCTTTTTAAAGTTTAATCTTTTTCTTTTATTTCAATTTATAAATTTTGCTTATTTAGCATCTTGAAAGTTTTTAAATTCGTAGCTTATTTTTGTTCTTCTTATTATTGTTTTGGTTAAATTTTTGGTTAAAGTGCTTATTTGATTTTTAGCTTATTGTACTCCATCCGAATATTGTGATTTTTCCATCACAATATCATTAGGGTTTTGACATTGTGACAGCTTATTGTGACAGCTCATTCCGACAGCTTCATTATGATCGAAGTTTTATAATATCCCTTTATTCCGATCGAGGATTACGATTGCCCCTGGCATCGTGGATTGCGATCAGGATTTAAGGCATATTGCGACGAAACGCTGCCCAATTTTCAACAGCCATATTGTGATAGTTTTCATATTGTGATAGTTTTTCATATTGTGATAGTTTTCATATTGTGATAGTTTTCATATTGTGATAGTTTTCATATTGTGATAGTTTTCATATTGTGATAGTTTTCATATTGTGATAGTTTTTCATATTGTGATAGTTTTCATATTGTGATAGTTTTCATATTGTGATAGTTTTCATATTGTGATAGTTTTCATATTGTGATAGTTTTCATATTGTGATAGCTTTCATATTATGATAGTTTTCATATTGTGATAGTTTTTCATATTGTGATAGTTTTCGTATTGTGATAGTTTTTCATATTGTGATAGTTTTCATATTGTGAGAGTTTTCATATTGTGATAGTTTTGATATTGTGATAGTTTTCATATTGTGATAGTTTTCATATTGTGATAGTTTTTATAGTGTGATAGTTTTAATATTATCATAGTCAGGTATTTTTAGTTGAATTTTTCGTCAATTTTTAGTATTAATATCTTTTCTAAAAGTTTAAGTTTTATCTTTTATTTAGAGCTCGCTTTAGCTTTTGTCTCGTTTAGTTTTAAAGTACCCGCATAGTTTTATTTTCTCCTTTTTCAATAAGTTAATTTTATTTTTCTGTTGAAAGTTAATTTCTTTTTTTAGTTTTAGTTAAATTAATTGTTTTGTTTTTAATATTCGTTTAATATTCGTTTTTATTACTTTCTGCATTTACTTTTTAATTAACTATAGATAATCAACGACATTTTCTTTTATCCACCAAGAACGACTGAGTCGCACATTTAACCGGAGATCAATTCGATTAGATACCGAGAAAACGAACTTTTTAACTAGCAAAATCATTGTATCAGATGGCGTCGCGGCCGGCTTTTTTCGTGAAGATTAACGGTTTTTAGTGAGAGACGCGTTGGATTTTGGGATCCGTTCACTTTTGAACGTTATTTTTCTTGCCAAAAATTTTCAAAAATCCTAAAAAATAAATAAAATAAATAAAAAATTTCAAAAAATCCTAAAAACAATTAAAAAATCATAAAAAGCATTTCTTTTTCGAAAGTTTTGCACCAAAAATATTCTTCTTGATTATCTATTGTTCTTAATAAATTCGTATGTTGCTTGTGTTGCAGGGTGTGGAAGACCATTGTATGGTTTTCAAACATGTCAATGGTGTACATGTGAGCGGTGTGGAAATGATATCGACAATACACAATTTGGATTTTGTCCCTCGTGCAATTCGATTAACTCATCCTTTGCTTCTAATGCACTTACTCCACCCTCTTGCATATATTATGGAAGCGATTCTCATTGGCATGTTTCGTGTCCGACTCGATACCCGTCTCATGACGAGCAAGAACCGGGTTACAATTATGACAATGGTAACAGCTATCCACATGACGCACCCGGTTTTCCTCAATACCCGTATTGCAACAATTGTGGGATCCCTCACGATACCTTTTCTTGTCAGCCGATGAATTATTATAAGCCAAATCCGTGTTATAATTCTTTTCAACCGATGATTTATGATGGGCCACATCCGTGCTATAATTCTGGTTTTCACAATTTGAGCCCCCACAATACAACCTCGATCATCAACCTTCTTTGAATCCGAATGACGAAACACACGCCCTTATTTTGCAACTTTAAGAAGCTGTGCTTCAACCAAAAGAAGCATGAGAGGAGGAAAAGCGACAGCAACAAGAGCAAGTATCTAATCTTAGTGATTATACTCCTCTTCTTGTGCGTCCATACTACTATTATGATGATGACGAGGATGATATCTATGATCTCAACCCATCTTATGAGATTACTACTCCTACTCTTGATATCCCTAATGCATCTAAGGATAGTGATACATCGAGTGAGATTAGTGATTTTGGGCTTGATGAATTCTTTGATGAGGTTTGTGATGCACCGAATTTTGTGGAGCCAACGGACGAGGTCGATCTTAATGATGATTTTTCTCCATGCTATGAGAATTTCAGTTTTGAAATTTCTCCTTCTCCTCCGGGCGATAAAGGCGATGTTGATTTATTCTCTCGACATACGAGAAGTTCACCACTGAACTTGGTCTTGTAGATGAGGTGGAAGACGTTATTCTTCGCAACAAATTACTGAAAGTTCATCTTCTTATTGCTAAAATTGAAGCGTTGAATTCTGCTCCTATTTCTGAGTCTTTACCTCCGTCTGTCACTTGAGTTGAGAATAATGATACAACTATGGAAGAAATCGACATTCTCTCAATACCTCCGAGTATTGATGATGATGACACGGAGGGGGATATTCTTTTTGATAATTTTCTGCATGAAGATATTGTCCCAAGTCCCCCCCCCCCCCCCCCCCCCGAGCACCTTTTATCCCAACCTATAGAAACCATTACTGAGGATGAGTGCTTTAACCCGGGGGTGACATTGACCATTCCATGATTGACACCTTTACGGCTTTGCCACTCAGTGATAATCATATGTCTTTTGGGGATGACATTTTAATTCCTTTACCCACCCCACCTCCCGTGGATCATGATCTCACATACTTTTCGTATGTTGAGAAGACTTTTCTACCTTTTAAGACTTACCCTGCCGCCTCTCCTTCATTGATGTCCTCCGGGAACGAGGACAAGGTCTTTGATCCCAGTATTACATTCGAGGCTTCCCCATGGACCATTTAATTCGGGGACGAGTTAGGCTCGTGACTCGGTTAACTAAAACAAGCGCTTCTCGGGAGGCAACCCGATTATCTGTCCTTCTATTCCGTTTTTCTAGTAAGTGTAGGGGGAGACCCTAGTATGTGTTTGTTGTTTTCTTTCTTATCATATGCAGGGAATCGAGCTTTCAAAGATCCATTCTTGATGACTTTTGACTACCCGTGATTCCATGTTTCGTCTTCCCGGTTCTATCCTAAACTCTTTTGATTCATTATTTTATCATTTATGATTGAAATAGGAATCACTTTAGTTGTCTCTTCCTTACCAAGATTTAAACAACGTGCACAATGTCCTAAGTGTAGGGGATTTTAATCCCACATGCTTAAACATTGAGGACAATGTTTATATCAAGTTTAGGGGGGACTTCTATCGAAGTAAGTGGGCTTTTCCATTAAATTGTCCTCATTTTAACCGGAAAATTTGACTTTTCGACAATTTTCAAAAATTTTAATCTATTTTGGCCTAGTAGTATAGTCGTATTTTCCTTTGTTATCGTTATTTACTTTCTTGCTAGAATAAATTTTTAATAATGTGGTTTTAATTTTTAAACGTTGTGAATCTTTTGACTCAACCTGAGTTTACTTATCCAAGTTTACTCTAGCTAGTATCCTTAACGTGTTTAAGTCAAGTTTTGCTAGGCTTTTATATAAGGAACTTTAAAACGCGAAAGTATTAACTCTTACAGGTTAAGAACAAGAACTTTTCGCAAGTTCCTATAATTGATCCTAGAAAGTCGTTTATCAAGGGAACTTTAAAATGCGAATTCTAAAACTTAAAAAAGTCTAAGAAGTTGCAAGATCCTATAGATGACTTGAAAACCCGAAACTTTGATTTAATTGGCTAAGCATCCATGAGTCTCATTCCTTGAGATTTTAAAATATGGAGAATGAGAGATGATAGAGTCAATTATAAGTTTGGTATTCTTTCATGAATTTATGTGAGTTAATTATGAGCTTTTTCTCCCATCGCTTGTTAATAAATATAATTTCAGTAAGTAAGGTTGTACGATTTGAAAAGTTACTTAGCTTCTAGCCTAAGATCGTTTAAAAGTTGCTCGGTATTAATTAGAGTTCATAGCCAAGTCATAACTTATTGAAGCGGGATGCGAAGATTAGCGAGTCCGAATAGGCCCTAACAAGGCATGAGGGCTACATTTTGTTGCTATAGATCCCAAGTGATGTGAAGAATCATTTATCAAAAATAAATATGAAGGATCGAGACACACGACGTAAATCAAATAATCCCCTAAAGATCATGGAGAAGTCTATCCGAAAAGACCCTAGCAAGGTATGAGGATAAATAGATCAAAGTCCTAAAAGGAGGCGGATCGTTGTATATGAAAGTCCAAAATAAAGATTGGAGAAAAATGAAGAAGTCGTGGTCCAAAGTTGAAGAATCTCTCAAAAACTTCAAGTGAAGAAATTCCTATTATGAAGAGAAGATCATAATTTCAAGAACGTCTCTCAAAGATTTCAAGTATGAAGTCGCTGCCAAATATCGGTCCGAGAAAGGTCTCAAATAGTGAAGCGAGTTATGACAAGATATGAACTTTAACAGGTCCCGAGAAGCAGTTTTAAAAGATTTTGTCCTTTAGCTAACTATTGATTAAGTCTTCCCACTTTATTTTAAGCCTAAATTAACTATCGAAATAAGTCTGAAAAGGGAGGGCTTTACCTGGTTTGAGTCTGTGTGGCGGTGGGCTCAAACCCCGTGGATTAGTCGACCAATGAGTCGGAAATCACGGTTACCAAAAAAAACTATCGAAATAAGTCAAACAATGAATCCTCGTGATCATTCAAGACAATTATAAAATATAAGAGATACACCCAGAAATAAGGGAGTCTAAGTGAATAATTGGGCCACATGAGTTTGTATTAGTTTGCTAACTTATAATAACAATGATCTCGTTTATAAGCTTGGTGTAGGGAACGTGAAACTTGAGGATGATAAACATTCATGACAGCCAAACACCAATGCAGGTCTTTGATTTCTTTACTTGTTTTGTATATATTTCTATCTTTTAGTTTCCTTAGTGTTTAGTATTTAATAAAGGCCAAGGTGGGTTATTTATGAAGAAAAATGTAAACCGTGCTTTGAAATTAATGCATTGCATGAGGGCATTGCAATGGTCAAGTGTAGGGGATTTAATAAGTGTAAAAACACATATCCTTTTACCACTTAATATTAATAATAACCAAGCCAAAACGTGTATTTTATGTCGTAATTGTCGGAATTATGCGTGGTTTGTGTTTTTATTGTGTTTTAGGACCAAAAGATGAAAAAGGAAGAAAACACGGGCTTTCATGGGCTTTTATCGAAGAAAAAAGGACAAAAGACGAATTCAAAAGATCAAGAGTGCAAAAAGAACGAAAGTCAAAGGCCTAATCTGAAGATTTATCGAAGAAAAAGTCTTATGACGAAAGTTTAACAAAGTCGAAGAACCAAGTCTAACAAAAGAAGAAGTTTAAAAGACGAGTTCATTTTATTATTCGACAAATCCCAAGACAAAGTCGAGAAAGACGAAGAAATTAAAAGATGAAAAGATAAGAGATAAAAGGAAGAAACAACAACTCCCACTCCTCCTATAAATAGTCTTCCATTCCTTCATTTTGGAGTGTTAGAAAATTAGGAGTAGATTAGAGTAGGAGTAGTAGTAGGTGTTTTTACTTTCTCTCTCTATTTTTTTCTTTAAAGTTTTAAGCTTTTCACTTTAATCTTGTATTTGAATCTTTAATCTTCATCTTTAATTTCAAGTTTTTCATAATCATCTCATTCTTCTCTTCTTGTTTTAAAATCTTTTGTTTGATTTGTTTAATCTTCAAGTTTTCATCTTTATGCTTAATTTGATTAAAGTTCTTATATTTTTGTTATTATCATTTTCGTATGATTCATGGTCTTAGCTTATTGTGATTTTTGCTTAATTGGTGTCTAGCTTATTTTCATTTAAGTGTTTTTAAAAATTCTATCTTTTTAAAGTTTAATCTTTTTCTTTTAGTTCAATTTATAAATTTTGCTTATTTAGTATCTTGAAAGTTTTTAAATTCGTAGCTTATTTTTGTTCTTCTAATTATTGTTTTGGTTAAATTTTTCGTTAAAGTGCATATTTGATTTTTAGTTTATTGTACTCCATCCGAATATTGTGATTTTTCCATCACAATATCATTACGGTTTTGACATTGTGACACCTTATTATGACAGCTCATTCCGACAGCTTCATTGCGATCGAAGTGTTATAATATCCCCGTATTCTGATCGAGGATTGCGATTGCCCCTGGCATCGTGGATTGCGATCTGGATTTAAGGCATATTGCGACGAAACGCTGCCCAATTTTCAACAGCCATATTGTGATAGTTTTCATATTGTGATAGTTTTTCATATTGTGATAGTTTTCATATTGTTATAGTTTTCATATTGTGATAGTTTTTATATTGTGATAGTTTTCATATTGCGATAGTTTTCATATTGTGATAGTTTTCATATTGTGATAGTTTTCATATTGTGATAGTTTTTCATATTGTGATAGTTTTCATATTGTGATAGTTTTCATATTGTGATAGTTTTCATGTTGTGATAATTTTCATATTGTGATAGTTTTCATATTGTGATAGTTTTTCATATTGTGATAGTTTTCATATTGTGATAGTTTTTCATATTGTGATAGTTTTCATATTGTGATAGTTTTCATATTGTGATAGTTTTCATATTGTGATAGTTTTCATATTGCGATAGTCACGTATTTTTAGTTGAATTTTTCGTCAATTTTTACTATTAATATTTTTTTCTAAAAGTTTAAGTTTTATCATTTATTTAGAGCCCGCTTTAGCTTTTGTCTCGTTTAGTTTTAAAGTACCCGCATAGTTTTATTTTCTCCGTTTTCATTAAGTTAGTTTTATTTTTCAGTCGAAAGTTAAATTCTTTTTTTAGTTTTATTTTAATTAATTGTTTTGTTTTTAATATTCGTTTTAATATCGTTTCTTTATTTTTAGTTATTTGCTTTTAGCTTATTTTTATTACTTTATGCATTTACTTTTTAATAAGCTATAGATAATCAACGACATTTTCTTTTATCCACCAAGAACGACCGAGTCGCACATTTAACCGGAGATCAATTCGATTAGATACCGAGAAAACTAATAACTGACTTTTTGTTGGTTAATAAAAGTTTTTGCTTGCAAGATCTTTCGTTGCGTTGCTCGTACCCAATTGATATATGTCGTTGTTTCGTTCTCGGTATCTTCTCGAATTGATCACGGTAAAAAGTGGAATCGTTGTAATTGGTGATTAAAAAGGGGGAGCTTTGGTCTAAATCTACTAAAATGATAAGTGCTAGAAATAATAAAATTAAACTAAAAACAATTACTGAGAATAAAAATAAAGCTAGAATTTAAAACTGGAAAAACTGGAATAAAACTGGAATTTTACCTTATTCGGAATAATGGCTATCTGGAATATTTTGCCTTACTCGGAATGTTAACTCTACTCGGAATAAACCTCTTATGCTGAATAATTGGCTTATGCGGAATGTTTTAGGAAGTACGACTATGCGGAATATTTTATGCTACTCGGAATATTTCAGTTATGCGGAACATTTGTGCTATGCGGAATATTTTAACAGAAACCCTTATGCGGAATACTATGAACAGAAACCCTATGCGGAATGTTTAAGAGAGAACCCCTATGCAGAATATTCGGATATTCCGAATAATAAACAAAATCAAAAACTCTATCCGGAATATTTCGAAAAGCCTATGCGGAATAATCGAACAGAAACTCTATGCGGAATGTTTTGGTATGAAACCCTATGCAGAATGTTTTGATATTCCGAGTAAGCAACACAATCGAAGCCTTGATCCGGAATATATGGATATTCTGAACCAACAGAAAACCCACAAATCCCCTTATCCGAAATCTGGGCAAGATGATGGTGCGAAGAACAGGGGAACGACTGAAACACAAATTTAACACAAAATTTTACCAAGTTTTTAATCAAAACTTAAACCAATTTAACCACTACTCATTTACCCATAATAAAGATCAATCCAAAACATTAAAAACACAAAACCCAGTTACTTTTGATGATCAAACCAATAAAATGAAACTTAAAGAACTTTGAATCATAAAGAGATAAAGAACAAGATGATGGAAAGATTAAAAGTAAACTTATATTAATGATTTTGGATTCAACAAACAAAGTGGAAAGATTAAACTTACAAGATTGGAAGAAATCAAAGAAAAAATGAAAACCACTCCTTAAGGGAGATGGTTTTCTTCCTACGAAATAGGAAATATGTAACAGAAAAGAACTAGTGGAAATTTGTGAATGGGAGGAGTATTTATAGGCTTCTCCCTTAGTTGGTGAGTGGGCTTTCTCCCTTTCTTTTTGTCTTCTCGTCTTTTCAGAAAAGTTGACGTTTTCGATTTCGATTCGGGATTTGTCGACGAATAAATTCAACTCGTCTTTTTTTAATTTCTTCATTTAATAGACTTGAGTTTCTTCGACATAGGTAAATCTTCCGTCTTTGGTCCTTTTCTTCGATAAATCTTCAAATAGGCCCATTGACTTTGAATCTTTTGCATCTCTTGGACTATAGACTTCGTCTTTTCGTCTTTTTCCTCGATAAAACCCATGCAATCCCATGTTTTCTCCAATATTTATCCAGTTGGCTCTGAAAACACAATAAACACAAAAACCACGCATAATTCCAAACAAATGACATTAAATACGCGTTTTGGTCTTGTTTTAGTAAGAAATAAGTGGTAAAAGGATGGGTGTTTTCACACCTATCAAATCCCCTACACTTAACCATTGCCATGCCCTCATGCAATGCTTAGTGATAAAGCAATTATACACTTTTCTCATAATCAATCAACCTTGGCCTTATTAAAATTCTACTAAACAAAAATTTAAATACTAAGAGAAATTAAAAACTTTAAAGGAGACAAAAGGATAGAAACCATTTTCACTTGAAAATAGCTATATGGAAATAACTTGCAAAGAGATCAAGGACTTACATTAGGGCTTTGGTGCTGCGAAGATTTATCACCCTCAAGTTTCACGTTCCCCAAACTAAGCTTTAAAACGAGATCATTGTTATTATAAGTTAGCAAATCAAACATTTACACACATGGCTTAATTATATGCTTAAACTCCCTTATTCCTAGGTGTATCTCTTATATTTTATTTTTGTCTTAGAATGATCATGAAGATGCATTTTTGGACTTATTTCGATAGTTTATTTAGGCTGAAAACAAAGTAGGACGATTTGATCAATAGTTAGCTAAAGGACAAAATCTCTTAAAACTGCTTCTCGGGATATCAAAAAGTTCATATCTTGGCATAACTCGGTTCACGATTTAAGACCTTTCTCGGGCCGATATTTGCCATGTACTTCATACTTCATATCTTGAGAGACGTTCTTGAAATAATGGTATTCTCTTCGTTAATAGAGTTTCTTCACTTGGAGACTTTTGAGGGGTACTCCAACATTGTTGACCACGACTTCATGATTATTTCTTCAATCTCTAATTGGGATTTTGAGATACAACGATCCGCCTCCTTTTCGGACTTGGATCTATTTATCCTCATACCTTGTTGGGGTCTTTTCGAATAGACTTCTCCATGATCTTTATGGGAGTTGATTGCTTTTCGTCGCGAGTCTTGATCCTTCATATTGATTTTGGGAATAATGCTTTTCACATCACCTTGGATCTTTAGCAATAAAATAGAATCCTCATGCCTTGTTAGGGCCTTTTTGGACTCGCCAATCTTCGCGCCCCGCTTCATAAGTTATGCCTTGGCAATGAACTCTTATCATTACCGAGCAACTTTTAAACGATCTTGGGCTAGAAGCTAAGTAACCTTTCAAATCGTACGACCTTACTTATTGCAGATAAATTATTAGCAAGTGATGGGAGAATAGGCAAATAATTACACCAAGTGAGCTTGTGAAACAATACCGACTTATAATTGACTCTATCATTTCTCGTCCTCCACAATTTAAAATCTCAAATAATGAAACTTGTGGATGCTTAGCCTAATAAACCAATTAAGGTCTACATGGTTAAGGATACTAGCTAGAATAAACTTGGATTAGTCTATTCGGGTTGAGTCAAAATAATCGCAACGGGCCTAATATGTCAAAGATTTCAAAACTAGCTACACCACTTTATTAATATTTTTGACTTTATTGCGGGATATATACATATGAAAGCAACAATAAAAATTTAAAAATTATGACTAAATGGCCAAACTTAATTAAGAATTTGAAAAATGCTGAAAAGATGATTTTCCGGTTAAATGAAGGCATTTTAATGGAAAAGTCCACTTAAAACTTCGATAGAAGTCCCCCCTACACTTAAGATAAACATTGTCCTCAATGTTTAAGCATGTGGGAAAAGTTTCCCCTACACTTATGACATTGTGCACGTTGGATAAATCAAGTTAAGGAAGAGGCGACTAAAGTGATCAATTTTAAATGTGAATATGAAGACAACTGAATCACGATAGTTGAGAGATAGAACCGGTATTGCGGATAACATGGGAGCACGGTTCTTGAAAGATTCCAAGAGTACACTTATCCCTGTAATCACATCACCATCCAAATATAAGCAACCTATATAGCTCCCCCTACACTTAGGTTGAAAACGGGAAAGGGGGATAGATACTCAGGTTGCCTCCCGAGGAGCGCTTGTTTTTGTTCACCAAGTCACGAGCCTGACTCGGTCCCGAACTAATTCATGGGAAAAGTGGTGAGAGAAGGAATCATCTCGTGAGAGATTTCCTCACCAAGGTACAATTTCAAACGCTGGCCATTCACCTTAAAATTTGGCCCATTTAGCTGAGGAAGCTCAATGGTGCCATAGGGAAAAACATTGGCGATGGTGAATGGACCAGACCAGCGGCTCTTCAACTTGCTTGAGAAGATCTTCAACCGAGAGTTAAAGTGTAAGACTTGATCACCAACGTGGAACTCTCGGTTCTTAATTTTAGCATCGTGGATAATCTTGGTCTTCTCCTTGTAGATCAATGAGTTCTCGTAAGCTTGATTCCTCAATTCTTGTAGCTCGTTGAGTTGAATCTTGCGAAGATCACCGGCTTTGTTGATGTCGAAGTTAGCCCACTTCAAGGCCCAATATGCCTTATGTTCCAGCTCGATAGGGAGGTGGCATGCTTTCCCGTACACAAGACGATATGGTGTACAACCTATCAGCGTCTTATAGGCGGTACGGAAAGCCCACAGAGCATCGTCAAGCTTATCGGCCCACGAGGCACGATGCTCGCCCAGAGTACGTTCCAAAATTCTCTTCAATCCACGGTTGGATATCTCGGCTTGACCGCTGGTTTGAGGATGATAAGCGGTGGAAAGACGGTGATTGACACCATACTTAGCCATGACTCTTGCAAATTGATCGTTGCAAAAATGAGTCCCGCGGTCACTGATAATAGCACGAGGAACACCGAAACGAGCAAACAGTTGTTTCAAGAAATTACAAACCACCCTCGCGTCGTTAGTGGGTAAAGCCTTAGCTTCAACCCATTTGGAAACGTAGTCAACAGTGACAAGGATGTATGTGTTTCCTTTAGAAGAAGGGAATGGCCCCATAAAGTCGATGCCCCATACATCAAAGATTTCACAATCTTGTATGAAATTTTGAGGCATCTCATCTTTATGTGTGATCTTGCCTTGTTTTTGGCAAGCATCACAATGTTTAACCATCTCGTGAGCATCACGATAAATGGTGGGCCAATAGAATCCCGAATCAAACACTTTTTTGGCGGTGTGGTTGGGACCAAAGTGACCACCGGTGGGTCCTTTGTGGCAAGCCTGGAGAATGTCAAAAGCTGCCGGTCCGTCAACACATCGGCGAATAATCAAGTCAGCGTATTGTTTGAATAGAAAAGGGTCATCCCAAAAGTAAGTCTTAACATCGTTCAATAACTTCTTCTTTTGTTGGGATGTTAACCCTTTGATGAGAACACCACCCGCTAAGTAGTTTGCAATATCGGCAAACCACGAGGTGTCATCCAGATTGAGATTTATAGACATTAAGGTTTCAAGGGGGAAAGAGTCATTGATCTCTTTGTTCGGATGATCCCCTTGATATGGATCCTCAAGTCTACTCAGATGATCCGCGGCTAGGTTTTCAGCACCCTTCTTCTCACGAATTTCAATGTTGAATTCTTGAAGGAGTAAAACCCTACGGAGAAGTCTTGGCTTAGAGTCGTGTTTAGTCATCAAGTACTTCAACGCGGAATGGTCCGTGTATACGATGGTGGTGGATAAAACAAGATAGGGGCGAAATTTTTCAAAAGCATAGACAACAGCTAAAAGCTCTTTTTCGGTTGTCGTATAATGCAATTGAGCCCCCGTCATTGTTTTGCTAGCATAGTGGATTGGTTGGAAGTGTTTGTTGATCCTTTGTCCCAAAACCGCACCAATAGCGAAGTCGCTAGCATCGCACATCAATTCAAAGGGTAGCTCCCAATTAGGGGTAACCAAGACCGGTGCCTTAGTTAGCTTATCCTTAAGAAGATTGAAGGCTTCGATACACTCTTTAGAAAAGATAAAAGGAGTATCTTTTTCCAAGAGGTGGGTCATCGGGCGAGCGATTTTAGAGAAATCCTGAATGAATCGACGATAGAAGCCCGCATGACCCAGAAAACTTCTCACACCCTTCACGGTTGAAGGTGGAGGTAATTTGGCTATGACATCTACTTTAGCACGGCCGACTTCAAGACCGGCTTTAGAGATTTTGTGTCCTAGCACAATGCCTTCTTTTACCATAAAATGGCATTTTTCCCAATTCAGAACAAGGCGAGTGTCTTCGCACCGCTGAAGCATACGTTCTAAATTGGCAAGGCAAGAAGAGAAGGAATCCCCAAAGACCGAGAAATCATCCATGAAGACTTCCATGGTTTGCTCAACCATGTCATGGAAGATAGCCAACATGCACCTTTGGAAAGTCCCGGGGGCATTGCATAAGCCAAAAGGCATTCTTTTGTAGGCAAATGTGCCATAGGGACAAGTGAATGTTGTCTTCTCTTGATCTTGGGGATCGATGGGTATTTGGAAATAACCCGAGAAACCATCAAGAAAGCAGTAATATTCATTACCCGCTAAACGTTCAAGCATTTGGTCCATAAAAGGTAGAGGGAAATGATCCTTTCTCGTGGCATCATTGAGTTTGCGGTAGTCTATACAAACTCTCAGACCCAGTAACGAGACGGGTAGGAATCAACTCGTTGTTTTGATTGGGCACAACGGTGATTCCGCCTTTCTTAGGCACACAATGGACTGGACTAACCCATGGTGAATCCGAAATAGGGTAAATCATACCCGCATCAAGAAGTTTGATAACCTCTTTTTTGATGACTTCATAGATTTTAGGATTCACCCTTCGTTGGGTTTGAATTGTGGGCCTAAAGTCGCCCTCCATGAGAATTTTATGTGTGCAAAAGTGAGGATCAATTCCGCGAATGTTGGAGATTTTCAAAGCGATATCTCTTTTATGCTTCTTCAATACATCGATAAGTCGGGCTTTTTCTTCTTCTTACAGGTCCTTCGCGATGATGACGGGTAACTTCTCGTTGTCTTCAAGAAAAACGTACTCTAGATGAGGAGGTAGGTCCTTAAGCTCAAGAGTAGGAGGATCCTCAATAGATGGTGTAACTAACGATGGATCATCATTAGTCACCTCTTTAGGAGAGGGAGGAGGAAACGGGTCTTCATTGAGAAGTCTCTCAATAGTACGAATGTCTTCATCCCAATAATGTCGTAGCAATTGAGGCAACGGTCTCAACATTGGGTAGAGAAGAGAGAGTACTTTTGTAAGCATCATGAAAATGTTCTTCACAAGCCTCATCGAGAACATCAATAGCATTAACACTCTCATACGAATAAGGTTGCTTAGAAATCTTACCCATGTTGAAGACAATTTTATCGTCACCAACTGTCATGATTATTTCGCCCGCGGCTACATCAATGAGAGTGCGACCGGTCCTCAGGAATGGACGTCCAACGATTAATGTAACACGAGGATCCATCTCGTAGTCAACGACAACAAAATCCACCGGGAAGGTGAATTTGTCGACGCCAACGAAGACGTCTTCGGCTATCCCCACTGGATAAGCAACCGTACGGTTAGCTATTTCCAAAGTCATTTTGGTGGGGACTAGCTCGGGGAGAGATAATTGCTTCCAAACACTTAAAGGCATTAAGTTTATACTGGCACCTAGATCGGCTAGGGCCATGCAATTCTCTACTCCCGGGAAGTTGCAAGGAATCAAGAAGCGGCCCGGATCACCAAATTTGGTGGGCAATTTCCTTAAGAGAATGGCGGAGCAATTCTCATTAAGTTGGGTCTGAGCAATGTCAAGAAGCTTCTCCTTGTCACTTAGAAGATCTTTAAACATTTTAGCGTATTTAAGCATGTGAGCGAGAGCCTCGGCAAAGGAGATGTTAAAATTCAATTGTTTAAACATTTTTAGAAAGTTTGAAACCTGAATATCATCCTTGCTCTTTTGCTTCTCTTTCCTCAACCTTGAAAGATAAGGTATATTGGATGAAGAAGAAGGCTTTAGGGGAGTAGGATCACTCACAACCACGGGTGGTGGGGAAATGGGGATAGAAGGTAAAGGAGGTGAAGAAAGTTGCTCTTTTTCCTTGTTCACAATCACGGGTAGAGGTGTAGGAAGCTCGGGTTCGAACGGTGTTACTCGGAAGAGTACCCGAAGAGTACCCGAAGAAGAGGGTTGATTACCTTGGATGAGCGAACCAATCATATCACGAATGTTAAGCGCTTGAGTGCTGAAAGAGTCTCTGATGTCTGCACGAATTTCATTGCTTTGTTTTGCCATGTCATTCCTCAGCTCGGCTCGAATATCGCTCCCTTGTTTCGCCATGTCATTCTTCAAGTTGACAAATTGACTCTGAAGATTCGTCACCATCTCTCGATTAGTCTTCATGAACGTCTCGACGTCTTGATTCAATACCATCGGTTGAGTGAGAGGTGGAGCTTGGTAAGCTTGAGAATTTCCTTGAGGTGGGTATGGGTTTCTTTGGGATTGATATTGATTGTTAGCACGAGGTTGGGATTGGTTGTTTCGGTTATAGCTTTGTTGTTGGTTTTGGTTTGAAGGAGGGAAACCGGGTGGAGCAAGATAATTGTTTGAACGATAACAGCAAGCTACGGTCTCCTTGAGGGCGAGCTTGATAGCCTCCCGTGGGATAAGTACCGTATGCAGCGTTAACGTTTTCAGAAAAATTGCCTTGGGTAGAAGGACAATCATTGTAAGAATGAGGACCACCACATGTGTCACAAGAAATAGCAACGGCTTTAGCTTGTTGAAAGTGGTTTGTGGCCATGGTCATGAAATTCTTGTTCATCTCAGCGAGTTGCCGAGAAATTTCAGTCATCTCAGGATTATAAGTAGTAGAAGAAACATTGACTCTCGAGTTAGATCTTGAGGATGCGGATGAATCCCAATTCTTGTGGTGAGTAATCATGTTTTCAATCAAATCTCGACACTCCTCTGGTCTCCTTTTCATAAAAGTACCACCAGCGGCGGCGTTGATCGTGTCACGATCACGAAAAGTAAGACCATTGTAGAAAGTGTCAATGAGAGTGACTGGGAGCATATTGTGATTTGGACAGCGGTCGATCAAATCATTGTATCGTTCCCAAGCATCAAAGAGCGATTCATTATTGTCTTGCATGAATCCACTAATTTGGTTACGAAGGCTCGTGACCATGGATGGTGGGAAGTAGCGCGACAAAAAGCGTTGAGTCATGTCGTCCCAAGTATGAATAGAGTTCTTTGGGAGACGTTCAAACCATTTTTTGGCATGGTGAGAAAGCGAGTGGGGAAAGAGTTGGAGGCGAAGGTCATCCATAGAAACACCGGGGGACTTCATGCTTTGGGTGATGGTAATGAATTTGTCGAGGTGTTTGTTGGCATCATCATCCGGAATTCCGCGAAATGGGTTAGTTTGCACTTGTTGGATCATGTGATGCTTCAACGAAAACTCCTGAGTCGTGACATGCATCAGCGCAATCGGGCCTCCACGTCCGTTCATCGTGGGTTGACATAGCTCCTCCATGGTGCGTAGGTCGGGTAAGGGTGGATTATTCATGTTTTGGTGGGGTGGATTATTATTGTTGTTGTTTGGGAGGGGTGGATTATTATTGTTGTTGTTGTGTACACCGGCCATGTCTAAATCTTCGAGAGTCTCGGCTCTGAATAAGACGTTGATCGAGTACGCATACACTAAAAAGAAAATGCAAGAGAAAATATTTTTGGTTTTTATAGGTTTTTTTTAATGTTTTTGTATTTTTGAAAATTTTAGATTTTTATGGGTTTTTTTTGAAAATTTTTGTCCTTGAAAATAACGTTCCCGAAAGAACGGATCCCAAAATCCAATTTTTCTCACAAGAAACTGTTGATCTTAACGAGAAGAGCAGGCAGCGGCGCCATTTTAATAACTGATTTTTTGTTGGTTAATAAAAGGTTTTGATTGCAAGATCTTTCTTTGCGTTGCTCGTACCCAATTGATATATGTCGTTGTTTCGTTATCGGTATCTTCTCGAATTGATCACGGTCAAAAGTGGAATCGTTGTAATTGGTGATTAAAAAGGGGGATGTTTGGTCTAAATCTACTAAAATGATAAGTGCTAGAAATAATAAAATTAAACTAAAAACAATTACTGAGAATAAAAATAAAGCTAGAATTTAAAACTGGAAAAACTGGAATAAAACTGGAATTTTACCTTATTCGGAATAATGGCTATCCGGAATATTTTGCCTTACTCGGAATGTTAACTCTACTCGGAATAAATCTCTTATGCTGTATAATTGGCTTATGCGAAATGTTTTAGGAAGTACGGCTATGCGGAATATTTTATGCTACTCGGAATATTTCGGTTATGCGGAACATTTGTGCTATGCGGAATATTTTAACAGAAACCCTTATGCGGAATACTATGAACAGAAACCCTATGCGGAATGTTTAAGAGAGAACCCCTATGCAGAATATTCGGATATTCCGAATAATAAACAAAATCAAAAACTCTATTCGGAATATTTCGAAAAGAAAGCCTATGCGGAATAATCGAACAGAAACTCTATGCGGAATGTTTTGGTATGAAACCCTATGCGGAATGTTTTGATATTCCGAGTATGCAACAAAATCGAAGCCTTGATCCGGAATATATGGATATTCCGAACCAACAGAAAACCCACAAATCCCCTTATCCGGAATCTGGGCAAGATGATGGTGCGAAGAACAGGGGAACGACTGAAACACAAATTTAACACAAAATTTTACCAAGTTTTTAATCAAAACTTAAACAAATTTAACCACTACTCATTTACCCATAATAAACATCAATCCAAAACATTAACAACACAAAACCCAGTTACTTTTGATGATCAAACCAATAAAATGAAACTTAAAGAACTTTGAATCATAAAGAGATGAAGAACAAGATGATGGAAAGATTAAAAGTAAACTTATATTAATGATTTTGGATTCAACAAACAAAGTGGAAAGATTAAACTTACAAGATTGGAAGAAATCAAAGAAAAAATGAAAACCACTCCTTAAGGGAGATGGTTTTCTTCCTACAAAATAGGAAAACTGTAACAGAAAAGAACTAGTGGAAATTTGTGAATGGGAGGAGTATTTATAGGCTTCTCCCTTAGTTGGTGAGTGGGATTTCTCCCTTTCTTTTTGTCTTCTCGTCTTTTCAGAAAAGTTGACGTTTTCGATTTCGATTCGGTATTTGTCGACGAATAAATTCAACTCGTCTTTTAATTTCTTCATTTAATAGACTTGAGTTTCTTCGACATAGGTAAATCTTTCGTCTTTGGTCCTTTTCTTCGATAAATCTTCAAATAGGCCCATTGACTTTGAACCTTTTGCATCTCTTGGACTATAGACTTCGTCTTTTCGTCTTTTTCCTCGATAAAACCCATGCAATCCCATGTTTTCTCCAATATTTATCCAGTTGGCTCTGAAAACACAATAAACACAAAAACCACGCATAATTCCAAACAAATGACATTAAATACGCGTTTTGGTCTTGTTTTAGTAAGAAATAAGTGGTAAAAGGATGGGTGTTTTCACACCTATCAAAAATGAACTTTTTAACTAGCAAAATCATTGTATCAAGAGCCTATAGGTCGAAACCTGGCTCTGATACCATAATTGTAACACCCCATTTTGGTATATGGAATGTCACGCGTGATTATGGCGTGTCATCAAAGCATACAAGGAAAATGTCTTAAAACATTACATGACCATAAAAGGAAATACCGGAAACAAACATCGGTACCCCAAAGTATAAGCTCATCACACACAACATATGTACTATTAAGGAAAAGGACTAAACAATGTCCATAGAAATAAGTAGCAAAATGTATGATGAAATGCATAAAGTAGAGAAGGCTAGATAGCTTCCAATCCATATGCACGTACGCTTAAAGTCTACGAGCGCCCTTGAGTACCTGCAGTTTGGGAACATGAAAGGAAAACGGCTGAGCATAATGCTCAGTGCACGGATATAGAAGTATGACATGGAATAACGTAAGCAAATAAGACTAATAGCAGCAGAATGTTCTAAGTTCTAAGTAATCTGGATTCATGTTCATAAAACTAGTTTTATAGTTTGAAAAGACTTATGTTTCTATTAAAATCTGTTTAATTAGCCAAATAGACCATATAGGTCATGAGGTTCCACCGTTCATGAATACTTGGAGGGGAGACCTCGTCATGCATATAAAGGGGTTACCTCTAATTTAAATAGTCTGGGTAGGAGGGATCACTTCCTAGTGAAGGATGCAAGGAACACACCGCATTCACTCTGATAATACTAGTGAACATGTAACTAGGATGCACCCATACACCCCACATGATAATATAATATAATGGCCAAAACTGAAAAGGGACGCCATGAGAAATCACTTCGCCGTGGGGAAGTCATAACATTGGTGCCTCCAGTGTTATGGTTATGGTACCTCCAAAACTATGTGACACTTGTCATGCATGTATATGGCTTAGGCTCTTATTCTAACATAAGTATAAAACATATAAAACAAATACTGGGAAAACAATTTGCTGCAAACGGGGAATCCTAATAAGCAAAGAATGTCCATACTGAAAGGACGGGAAATCCGTACCTTATGTCCAGTGAACAAAGAAGACGAACATAAGGAAGTCCTACTTCGATCTCACTCATACTACATAAACAGTATACATGTATAAGTATTCTGATTACTGAGTACGTAACTGATTTTATATCGTGTCTTAGAGGGTTTCATATGTTCATGTCTTGTTTTACTGATTTTAACGTTATGTTGTGTTTATCATGTATTATGTATATTCTGATTAAGTATTACTTCTATTTCTTATTTATTATAATTGTTATGTAATAATAAGTAACTTTCTAAAAATAGAAGGTTTCCTAAAATAGAAAGTTTCCAAAAATAGAAAGTTTCCAAAAATATAGAAAGTTTCCAAAAATAGATTAACTTCTTAAAATAGATCAGTTTCTAAAAATAGAAAGTTTCCAAAAATAGTAAGTTTCCTGAATTAGAAAGTTTCCATGTTTAGAATTAAGCTGGATTAAATATCATAAGTCATGTAGTATGGTCTAGTTTATTAATCATAACATATTAACTAAAGGTTAAATGATTTAATTAAATATAAGCATAATTTAATTAAATTAAAGTGTATAAAATACTTAGATTAAAATATGTATTATTATTATATTAATAATAACCAAAGTCATCCTTATTAATTAATTATATTCTATGTTCTAATAATTAATTAATACTATAGTCTAAATTAAATAATTAAATACTTAGGTTAAAACATGTACTCCCTCCGTCCCTAAATAAATGTCTACTTTGACTTTTTGCGGTCTTTTTTATTTAATTTTAACCGTAAATATAGTTTTTTGTGTTATACAATAGTTGATGAAAATTATATCAATGAAAAATTCATTTAAAACTCAATCCATTCATATATTTTGTATTGAGTATTATATATCACAAACATAAATATTTACGGTCAAATTTAAACAGAAAGACCGAAAAAAGTAAAAGTGGACACTTATTTAGGGATGAAGGGAGTATTATTTACTAAATAATAATTAACCTAAGTCCATGATTTAATTAATTTAATTACTTGTCATGTTTAATTAAATTAATATCTTGTTAAAATAAACACTTGTAAAAATAAAATACTTGTACATATTTTAGTCATGAACCGAACCAATGTAATTAATTTAGACATGTCGCGAATCGGACCCGGAACCCCTTGACCCCGTCTGAACCAAACACCCCTTAACAGTGGCAAACGGGCTTGTCCGGTTTCCACTGTTTTTGTCATAACTGCCACCGGCTGCTGTTGTTGGTCTTTGTCTCTCGGCTAGCCGCTGCCAGCAGTGGCGTTCCCACCAGCTGTGTACCGGTGGCCCCCTGCTGCGCTGCTGCGTTCCCCCTACCTGACCTCAAACTTCCACCGACTGTGTGCCGGTGGTGGGCTGTTGCTGCCGAGACTCAACCAAAACCACAAGGACACTCCGACGCATGTCGGGGTCCCCTTTCCCTGCTGTCGACCCCACCGAGATCGTAGATCTCGGTTGGTGGTGTGATCAACACTCGCCGAGAGCCTAGGGCTCTCGGTTTGTGTTTCGGCCGAACAACTAAAACCCGAACAAACCCTTAATTTACCCCTTCATCCCATGACATGTTTTTAATCCATGTTTTATTTAATTCATGTTCATGTGCTAATTAACTAAATAAAAGAAAAAAAATGGTTTACGGATTACCGAATGCGTGAAAAGGTTGAAGAACAAATAACACGAACACGATCTAGGATTTGCTTAGATAAAAATCAAACCAATCACCCCCTGGTGGTGATCATTGCCGCCGGCCAAAGAGAGAGCAAAGAGAAAGGTAGCGTTTTTAATATCTTGAAAATTCTATGTGAATGAAAAGGTTTATTCCTTTTTGTTTATTACTTAAAAATCATATGGGCTTGGCCCGTTTCTCTCTTTGGTCTTGCGGCTACTATGGCCCACAAGGGAAAACCCGAAGTTTTCCTGTGTTATAATTTTACGTGCTCGTGTGTTCGTATTCTCTTGTTTTAATAGTTCGTGTTATATTTAATACTTGTACATAACAATATAAATCGAATAATATTAATTAACTACGTAATTACATGTTCGTGATATTTACGTTCATGATTTCATGTTCGTGATTATAATTATTATTGTTAATATTTATCATGTACTAACACGTACTTAATAATTTTCGTAATAAGAATACGTACATAACTTCTGTAATGACTAAGCGTGACACGTGTTCATTCTATAAAAGGAAAGTTTTTAATATGTACGTACGTTACTACGTGTAATGTTCATGGTAAAAGCATGCGGGTTTTACATATCTCATGGCAATGTAAGAAACAGACAATAGTAGCTACTTCCTCAACAGAAGCTGAATATGTAGTTGATGCTAGTTATTGTGGACAAGTCTTGTGGATACAAAACCAAATGCTGGATTATGGGTTCAGCTTTATGAACACCAAAATCTTCATCGACAATCAAAGCACTATCTGCATTGTGAAGAATCTAGTGTTTCATCAACGAACCAAGCACATAGAGATTCGACACCATTTTATACCCGATGCCAATGAAAAGAAGTTGATATAGGTTCTCAAGGTACATACGGATGATAATGTTGCTGATATGTTGACTAAAGCGTTTGATGGTCCAAGGTTCAACCACTTGGTGGTTCACATTGGTATGGTCAATCCTTAAGGTCTAGGATTGAGGGGAGGCTTCTTGTACATGTATGCTTGTACATTCTTACTTCTGGTAGCTTCTTACGACATTTTACATGGGTATTTGCTGTGTGTGCAACTTCTATTGGAAGAATTTGGTTACTCCTAGTGGCACTTTTCTGCTCCTAATGGGTTAAAACACCTATTATCCACTTGTGTTTGGCTTCTAGTATCACTTCGGGTCACTGTTCATTATGTTGACTTTTGTTGACCACTCGCTGCTCCTAGCGTTGACCTATAGCCGTTTTGACTTTCAGTCAACACAAGTTACTTGTTGTACCCATATTTGTTTATCTTTGGTAACTGAGATTCTCTAATAATGGATGAAAGGGCAAGTGGTTACTCTCCATTAATGCCTTAACTTGGAAAGGGCAACCCACATAATTAGGGGTCAATGAACAGTTTTCCCTCACCATTATTTATGGTCAAAGGGATCATTTGACTTAATTATTACAACTTAAACTCACACACACATGCTCGTACCCTTAACCATCTTCAAGAAATCATCTTCCAATCCTCAATCTTCATCAATGGCAGCTCTTCAGTATAAACCCGACCACAACAAGGTTGCCTACCTAGAAGAAGGCCCCAGAAGGGAGGAGTTACTTGACATCTTGGAGTTCATCGAGGCATCTAATCTCAGGTATGCATTAACTGTTTGCCCCACTGTGTATGACTCTGTCATTCGTCAGTTCTGGGCTACAGCTTTCACGCACGAGGATTTGGGTCACCCATTGGAGCTCCATGCTACTATTGATGGTCGCTCATATGTGGTGACTGAAGCCTCCATCAGGTCTTCCCTTCATCTCTATGATGAAAGTGGCATTATTTCTCTCCCAAATGCAGAGGTTTTGGATGGGATGGCTCCCATTGGATACTTTGATATCCTACTTGGATAAGTGGACCGTTACGTGTATTTACGGCGTGTCATCAAAGCATAATGTAAATGTCCTAAAACATTAACTGACCATAAAGGAAATACCGGAATCAAACATCGATAACCCAAACATAAGCTCAAAACATAAAAAGTAAAATATTAAAGGAAATGACTAAACAATGTCCAAATAAGCAGAATAATGTAAGAAGTGCATAAAGTAAGAAGTCTGGATAGCTTCCATCCAATGTGCATGCTCTTAGAATCCTAAGAGCGTCCTGGTGTACCTGCCGTTAGAACATGAGAGGAACTACGGCTGAGCATAACGCTCAATGAACGGATATAATGCATGATAATAATATACTATACTTGAAATAATTAATAATTTCTGAAGCTGAAAGACTGATATGTAGAATGTGATGAAAATTGTAGAAAATCTGATAAGTCTGATTTATAAATAATAATACTACACTGTTATCTGTTAAATCTGAAAACATGCATTTACTGTATTTTAATTGCCAAGAGCTTATATAGGTCATGTGTTGTAACAACTGTTGCATGAATAACTAGAGGCGTGACCTCGTCATGCTGTAGAGGGGTGACCTCTAATTACTGTGTTGGGTGGAGGGATCAGCTTTAATGTGAAGGATGAAGAGCACACACCACATTCACTTGATAAACTGTAAACTGATAAGCCTAGGATGCATCCATACGCCTCACTAATAATACTGATAAAATGGACAAGCTGAACTGAGTGGAACGCTGCGCGATATCACTCTTCCGCAGGCGAGTCATGACACCGGTGCCTCAAGTGCCATGGTTACGGTACCTACGTAACTACTACTACTGACTGGTCATGCTTGTATATAGGCTCAGGCAATATTTTAGTTATTAAAATAAATTCAGATAAATTATAACATGTACTGGGGAAAACATTTGGCTGCAGAGGGGAAATCCTAATCATGCATAGAACGGAAGTCCTTACTGAAAGGACGGAAAATCCGTACCTCGTGTCCAGTAATGAAATAAGGACGAAAGCTGGAAGATCTACTCCGAATTCACGGATACTACATAAATAAGGGACGCGAATGAGTTGACTGATATCGGTTTGTTTTTACTGATCTTAAATGTTCTCAGTTTGATTTTATTTTACACTTGTATTACTATTCGTATATAATCTGGTAAATTCTTACTGTTCGTAAATATTACTGATTTAATGTGCTCTATATTCCTGATTACTGTATAATGTATATTATGGTATTACTATAAACAGTAATTCGTTATAAATAGAACATTTCCCAAATTAGAAAGATTTCCTAAATTAGTTCTCTTGAAATTTAAATCATAGCATAAATCACATGTTTAAGTAATTAAAAGGATTAATTTAATGTTACTAATTAAATTAATAACACAACAATATAATTAAATTTGTTTATAAAACTTATTTATAAAAAAATTTAATTAAACTAAGTAAATCCTTTTATTTTTATATGTTCGTGTAATCCCGAATTCACGCTTTAAAAACCTTCCCCGAGACACCCATGTCTCTGGTTAAACCAAACCGGGCCCACCACCTGGTCCCCCCGCTGCTGACGTCAACCACATAGTCGCCACTGGCCTTGTGCCAGTTGCCACCGTTGGCTATGTAGTACCCACTGCTTGTCTTTATTCCCACTGATATAATATAGTTCCCAAAGTTAGATATAGTTTCCCACTGTTAGATATAGTTTCCCACTATTTTCATACAGTTCCCACCGTTTTCATATAGTTCCCACTGTTTTATGTTTTCTATTTACAATCCAAACACCCCCTTATTTCCTGATAATCCCCAAACACCCCCTTACTACTTTGATTGTTGCTGTTCCGACCCAAAACAATCCCGCAACCCCTGTGGGTCGCGACTGGCTCAAGACCACCACCCCGAGACCTACTGGTCTCGGTTTTGTGAAGCTAAACAAACCCGATACCACGATGTGTTTTGATTCGTCATTACTCTTTTTATGATGATTTTTTCTTGATTAAACATGTATGATTTGGGGTATAAGAAAGGAATAGCACAATTACCATTGTAGGATTAAGGAGAGACAGTTACTCGCCTCTAAATCAATGGTCGGGAAAATCAAACTCGCCCCTGATTTGGCTTCTAGGCGGCAGCCATTATTCACCAAAACCCTAACCGTTTGTTTGTTTTTTTCTTCACGTATGTAATGTCAGGGAGTGGGGGTTTACCCCGTTATATTTTTTTGAAATGGGCTGGGCCCAAAGCTTACTATCTCCTTTTTGTAATAAAAAATGCAGCCCAACCACAATACACACTATTCATTTTCATGTTTACATTTTTAACGTGACGTTCGATTTAAATTTTTTGTGTTTACTCAAAACGTGTAATATTTATTTTACTGAAATAATAATAACAATATGTTAGAAATACGTTTTTACGTATATTAGAAGTATCGGTCACTCCACAATATGATTTATGTTGTAATAGCTCGTAGTTAGTAATTAGTTATTATTTGCTTATTAACTTAAGTAAGAACCGGTCCATGGGCTTGTCATGGACCGGCCCAAGCCCAATGTTTAGCTTGGACTATAAATACCCCTTTCCACTAAGGAAAGGGGTTGGTTGTTATCATTTCTTTGATTCCATATTAATAAAATTCACATAGTTTCTCTCACTTTCTCTCTCTAACTTTCTCTCTCTAGAAATCAACAAACCCCTTCATAGATTCATTGATTATCAACATTCTACATTTGGTATCAAGAGCTATGGGGTGATTTAAGGTGGTGGTTTGTGTGGTTTTATAGTTTTTGATTGTATTAGTGTTCTTTAAGAAAAATCATCTTGATTCTTGGTGTTTTTTGGTGTTTTTGTGATTGGGATTAGTGGATAAGTATTAGTTGTTACTTATTTTAGTCGAAAGCACAAAACTTTTTGGGTTATTTGGTCAAAATCTGGGCTTAATCTTACTTTTTACTGTTCGACTGTTCATCGGAGGAGGTTTCTGTTCATTCAGCAGAAGTTCCGGATCAAGGAGTTCCGGATCAAGAAGTTCCGGATCAAGGAGTTCCGGATCAAGGAGTTCCGGATCAAGGAGTTCCGAGTCAAGAAGTTCCGAATCAGAAACTTCTGAGTCAAGAAGTTCCGGATCAAGCAAAACTTCCGAACCAAGAACTTCCGAGTCAAGAAGTTCCGGATCAAGCAAAACTTCCGAACCAAGAACTTCCGAGTCAAGAAGTTCCGGATCAAGCCAAAGTTCCGAACCAAGAACTTCCGAGTCAAGAAGTTCCGGATCAAGCCAAAGTTCCGGATCAAGAACTTCCGAACCAAGAAGTTCCGGATCAACCCAAAAGTTCCGAATCAAGGTAATCTTCCGGATCAACCCAAAAGTTCCGAATCAAGGTAATCTTCCGAATCAACAAAAAGTTCCGAATCAAGGTAATCTTCCGAATCAAACTTCCGAATCAACAAAAAGTTCCGAATCAAGGGTTATTTTGCTTGTTTTTTCGACGATTTTTTAGAGGATTTAATCTTGGTTTCTTACAACAAAAACACAACACAATTCACAAGCTTTACTTCACTGCTCGATCAACCGATAATCTCTGTTTCTTTGAAGAAAAACAAAATGAATCCAAATTCAGTAATGCCTCAGATGACATCTCTTACGGATATATCAATCATAACGGGAACTGATAGCCGTCCACCGATGCTCATTAAAGAGGTGTTTGAGGCATGGCAAGGTCGAATGATGCAATATCTAAAGGGGAAACCGACATACGGAAGACTTATGGTCAAATCGATTTTGAATGGTCCACTCGACTATGGTACCATTACAGTTGATAACGTGACTAGACCACGAGAATTTGAAGAACTTACTCCAGCTCAACAACTTGTTGCAGATGCAGATGAAAAAGCTCTTCAAACAATTCTCCAAGCTCTTCCCCATGACATCTATAGGATGGTGAGTCAGTATACGGTGGCAAAGGATCTATGGGAACGTCTTAAGGTGTTGCTACAAGGCACGTCTCTCACCAAATAAGAAAGGGAGTGTCAGCTGTATGATTTGTTTGATAGATTCACCTACAACCCAGGGGAAACACTTCACGATTATTACTTCAGATTCACCACACTCATGAATGATCTGAATGTATACAATCTTGTGATCGCACCATTCCAGGTTAACACCAAATTCTTGAATACTCTACCTCAAGCTGAATGGGGTGAGTACATTACTGATGTGAAGTTAACCCGGGATTTGCATAAGTGCAATTTAGATCAAATCTATGCCTTCCTTCAGCAACATGAGAAGCATGTGATTATGCACCGTTCTCCTCGTGGTATGCACCCAGATTCCTTAGCTTTGATGGCGAATCAACCAAGCTTGTCTCACAACAACACACCCTATATCTTGGGACATCAAGCTTATCATCAATCACCTTACATGACACCAGCCTTTCCCCAATACTCGATTCTACCACAACCACCCACCTCACATCAGCAACAATATCGGTTCAATGCACCTTCACCACAGTATGCTTCACAACTTCATCCAGCAAATGTTGCACCTTATGCTCAGCCATCTTATTCTTCTTATCAAGAGAATGCAGCATATCCAACAAGCTACCCTGATCAAATGAGTATTCCTTCTACTGATTATGCAGCTTATCCAGATCAAGCACTTTATTGTGATGATGAGGAAGTCCCAGTTCCTGTATTCCAACAAGGAGCTGACCCAGTTGAAGTGCTAACTACTATGTCTGCTTACCTCACAAGAACTTTAAGCAAACGAGGATTCAGAGGATCAGCTCCTACCAACAATCAGTTGAGGAATTCATCCAATTCTCGCCAACAAGCTACAATTGAGAATGGCAGAGTAATGGTTCAGCCAATTCAGCCATATCAGGGGAGAACTTCCACATCAACCAATGTTCGCACCGCCAATCCTGCTCCTGCTCCAATGGTCAACAACCCTCCACGGACTAATACAGGCAAGTTGAGAATGATTACATGCTACAACTGCAAGGAAGAGGGTCATATGTCCAGGGATTGTAAGAAACCCAAGAGGAGAAGGGATGGACAGTGGTTTGCAGAAAAGATCTATCTGGTAAATGCTCAGGCGCAAGGAAGGGAACTTGATGAAGAGGAGCTTGCATTTCTTGCTGACCCAGGGATTGCTGAACAAGACGTTGTCACTACGCAGAATGCAGCTTACCAAGCCGATGATCTGGATGCGTATGATTCCGACTGTGATGACTTTCAAACTGCAAAGGCTGCTTTCATGGCAACTTTTTCCAGCTTAGGGCCAGATAAGAAATCTAAGGTACTTATTAATAACACTGATAATGCCACTGATGCTAGTATTCAACCACATCAAGTTGGGCAAGAGAGTGCTGATTCGAATGAATCTTCGGTGGTGAGTCTTTCAAATGAGGAGACAAACAATGATAGCAATATCAATGTGAGTTCCCAGACTTTGAGTGAATCACAACCGGGACCCAGTTCGCATACGCCTACTCCTGCTCAACAAGATTTGGTCATGGTTCCTGCTACACTACTTAGCCAAATGAATGCTGCACTCTTAGAAACCTTAGCTAAGAATAAGAATTTGTCTGATGAGCTTGCCTTAAGCAATGAGAAAGTACAAACTTTGGAATTAGTGCCTTCGTCTAGTGTTCTCACAAATCTCGAATATGATCACTTTAGGAACAAACAAATGGGTCACTTGCAAGAAATCGAAAACTTAAGAGCAAATTTGTCTAGTGAACTTAGAGAAAAGGAGTTAGTGGTCACTAATTTTCAAAAACTTCAAACTGATTTTGAATTACTCGAATCTAAGAAGACTGAAATGGAGATTAATGCTACTAATAAGATTAGAAGTCTAGACTACTTGCTGTTAAGACAATACGCTGCTTCACAACTAGTTCACTTATTTGATGCTTCATTTAAAGAGTTTAACTTATCACGTCTAAAAGGCCTTCCCCCTAATCCACGATATGCAAAACAAGCTTTAAGACATAGTCCTAGACTTTATAATGCAACTCAATTAGGATTGGCTTTAGACCCGGTTGTTTTTCCCAATGATCGAACAAGTAAGGTTCTAGTTGATGAGGATCGGTCATACAATTCAGCAAAATATCCCGATTGTGATTATTTTAAAATGAATAAGGAGCTTGCTAAAACTGATTTTAGAGTTCGCTTCCATATGGACAAAGATCTCATTACAGCACCAACCTACATGATAGAGGAAGAAAGCCCTAGTACATTTCCTACACTTGTCAACATGGAAGGTCCTAAGGAAATTCCAAAGAATCTTCCACCTGTTAGCACTGTATGGTTAAACTTGCAAGAGATTAACCGATACTTTACTAACTTTGACAAGGTCATCTTGGAATGTACGACTTCAAATGGCTTAAATGCCGGAGAATGGGCTTTCGAACACATGAACGAGGTGTTTAAAACTGAGATCAATCCGTTTGTCGAAAGTCTAAAAAGAAGTTTTGCATCTCTTAAGGAAAATCTTCAGTTTGAAATTGGTGAAGTTCAAAAAGTGTTTTATGAAATGGACACCGCTTACGAACTGCAACTAATTGAAAAGGAAAAGATTTCAACCGAATATGACCGATTCTTGTCCGAAGTAATCTCGTGTGATGTGCTTACTATTGTAAATGTTAAATATTCGAATGAGCTTACATCCGCTATGATGAATTGTGATGCTGTGAATATTTGTGAGGATATTTGTGATGATGTTTGTGATATTTCTGTAAATGTTGCTGAAACTGTAAATGAGGTAGATAATCATTCTTGTCACGAATCTAACGCTGAGTTTTTAAAGCTACAAGATTCTTATAATTTACTTTCTCAACGCTTTAATCAACTAGAACAACATTGTATATCTTTAGAATTAAAACAACAAGCTCAAAATGAAAATCTTTTGATATCAAATGTTTGTGAAAACGGTGTTGAGACAAGTGACAAGATGATTGCAATTGTTAAGACATTAGAGGAAGAAATCATGAGATTGAAGAGAGAGATATCATCAAAGGAAACATTAAGAATGGAACTAGAGGCCGCAGAGTCTAAAAACCAGGTCTTAGAAATTAGACTATCAACTGTTCTAGGGGAGATGGATCGGACAAGGCAGGGACTATCCGCTCTTTATGGTTCACTAGAAGATCGATTCGCTTTTAATGCGACACAGCAACAATATTATGTTGAACAACTGAACCAAAAGTGCGAAGAAATCTCTGACTTGAACATCCTGCTCATAGACAAAAATATGGTTTTGGCTGAGTTAAAGGAGACACTTCTTCTCACTCGACAAGAAGTTGTTGATAACTTAGCTACCGACTCTGCACCGTCCATTAGTGCTCCAACAACCAAGAAAGTAGTGCTTTATAAGAATCCGCTTCATAAGAGAAACCAGCTTACCTATGATGATTATATGAGGAATGCCATTAAGCATGTCGATCTTCTTAGGGATATTTTAGACGATCTTTATGCCTTAGATCCCTCAAGTAGCGACTATTATTCGGCTCATGAATATGTTAAGCGAGTTCAATATTGCTTGGCTTATTTACAATACATAGGTACACCAGGTTCTGCACTACTTAATAATAGGCCCATTGCTGTCACTCCATTTAATAAGACTCCAGGAGCGAAACCGTCATTGGCACAATCAAGTAAGACACCTTTAAAATCTGCTGCTAATGTTCCCAATTTGCCTTCTACAGGATTAAAAGCGACTACTAAGGCTAAAGGATCGCCACTCAAGAAAGATAAGATCAAGCCCGCCACTAGTAGTGCCACAAAGAAGAAAGTAGAAGTCCACAATAGGAATGCTAGTTCAGTTTTAAATAAAACGAATCATGTTAAGACTAAAAGCTCTGCGCCTGTGCAGCAGCCTAAACCATTCGTGAATTCTGATTTAAATTGTTGGAATTGTAATGAATGTATGTTTTCCCAGCGTCATGATTTGTGTCTGATTGATCATGTTAATGAAATGAATGCTATTAAGAATGGTCTTGAATGGAAGCCAACGGGTAGAACTCGTGCCCAAGTTGGCTGGCAATGGCGTCCCACTAGTAGGACCTTTACTCTCGATGGTAAAATGTGCCCTTTAACTAGGAATGCATCCATTGAGGTTAGGTCTGAGCGTCCTTTAGTTAGGAACACTTGCACTCAAGTAAGGAAACAGCGCCCTTTAATTAGGTCAGCCCCCACTATAGTGCCTATCAGTGTAGAAATACCTCAAGATTTGAGCCAATTAGAATCTACACCACCAATTAAGAAGAAAAAGGCTAGGAAATCTAAGAAACCTAGAGTTAGCAAATCTAAGATTATTAAATTTGTACCTGCTAATAACAAGGAACACTCAGATTCCGATACCTCTACATTGTCTTTGTGTGGTGATATTTTCAGGTGGTCCAAATCATCCTGTGGTATTTGGACTCCGGTTGTTCAAAACATATGACCGGAAATCGCTCGATGCTCCGAAATTTCGTCAGCAAGTTTCTTGGTACGGTTAAATTTGGGAATGATCATATAGCAAAGATTATGGGGTATGGTGAATATCAGATTGGAAACGTGACGATTTCTAGGGTATACTATGTTGAAGGTCTTGGTCATAATTTATTCTCAGTAGGACAGTTTTGTGATTCCAACCTTGAGGTTGCTTTTCGACAACACACTTGTTTCATCCGCAACTTGGAAGGAAAAGATTTGTTGAAGGGATCTCGTGGTGCAAATCTTTACACTTTGTCCTTACAAGACATGATGGCCGCTTCTCCAGTATGTCTTATCTCTAAAGCTTCTAAGACCAAGTCATGGTTATGGCATCGCAGATTATCTCATCTTAATTTTGATGCTATTAATCATCTGGCTAAAAACGAGTTAGTTCGTGGTCTTCCCAAGCTTAAATTTCACAAGGATCATTTATGTTCCGCGTGTTCAAGGGGGAAAAGCACCAAGAAATCTTACAAACCCAAAGCTGAAGACACTAATCAAGAAAAACTTCATCTTTTGCATATGGATCTTTGTGGACCGATGAGAACTGAAAGTGTGAGCGGTAAGAAATTCATTCTGGTAATTGTGGATGATTTCTCAAGGTTTACATGGGTTAGATTTTTACATACAAAGGATGAAGCACCGAAGGCTATCATTACTTTTCTGAAGTTCATCCAGGTACGTTTGAATACCACTGTCCGCCGTATCCGTACAGACAATGGTACAGAGTTCGTCAACCAGACTCTTCGTGATTATTATGAAGGAGTTGGTATATCACATGAAACATCCGCTGCACGCACTCCACAACAAAACGGTGTCGTTGAAAGACGAAATCGCACACTTATGGAAGCTGCTAGGACCATGCTTATTTATGCGAACGCTCCATTGTTCTTGTGGGCAGAGGCTATTTCTACTGCATGTTTTACCCAAAACCGTTCTATCATTCGGAAACGCCATGGAAAAACACCTTATGAGCTTCTACATGACCGCAAACCCGATGTTTCATTTTTCCATGTGTTTGGTGCTCTGTGTTATCCAAACATCAATAGTGAGAACTTGGGTAAGCTTCAACCAAAAGCCGACATAGGTATTTTCATTGGTTACTCACCGTCCAAAAGAGCATACCGAATCTATAACCGTCGTCTTGGCAAGATTGTAGAAACTATGGACGCAGATTTCGACGAGCTGACAGCGATGGCTTCTGAGCAACACAGCTCTGAACCCGCGCTTCATGAGATGGGACCCGGTGCTATAAGTTCCGGATTAGTTCCCAACAATCCTACTTCTACATCATTTTTACCACCATCAAGGCCCGAGTGGGATAAACTGTTTCAACCGTTGTTTGATGAATTCTTCGATCCCCCGACTGATGAAGTTCCAGCACCTGTAGTAATTGCTCCAATACCTGAAGTGATTGCTCAAGTTAATGAACCTTTATCTAATGCATCTACAATTCACATTGAACCGGATGCACCTTCACCAAGTGATTCTCAAACTACACCTGAATCATCACCCCTACTTGTGCCTAATGATGTAGAAGAGGATTCTACTGATCACGACCTGGAATATGCTCACTTGCAAGAGCTTCCTTTCTTTGGTGTAGCAATCCCTGAAAACCCTTCAGCCGCGTCTACCTCAGAAGAAGCTCCATCTATTGTTCACTCCAGACCACCTAGGATTGAAAACCATAGCACTAAATGGACAAAAGATCACCCAATTAGGAATGTTATTGGAGATCTAGATCGACCAGTCTCTACACGCCATCAACTACAAGAGAGTGCACTATATTGTTACTTTGATGCATTTCTCTCTGAAGTTGAACCCAAAAATTGGCAGCAGGCTATGACCCAATCATCTTGGATCGAAGCTATGCAGGAGGAACTCAATGAATTCAAACGACTTGAAGTATGGGAATTGGTTCCTCGCCCTGACAAGGTTAACATCCTTACCTTGTTATGGGTTTATAAGGTTAAACTTGATGAAATGGGTTCGGTATTGAAGAATAAAGCAAGATTGGTCGCTAGAGGATATAAACAAGCCTTGGGTATAGACTTTGAGGAATCTTTTGCTCCTGTGGCTAGATTGGAGGCGATTAGACTATTCCTTGCGTTTGCTGCTCATATGAACATGATCGTCTATCAAATGGATGTGAAGACGGCATTTTTGAACGGTGAACTAAGGGAAGAGGTTTATGTTAGTCAACCGGATGGGTTCGTGAGTACGGAATCTCCTAACCATGTGTACAAGCTTAAGAAGGCTCTCTATGGGTTGAAACAAGCTCCACGCGCGTGGTATGATCTCCTGTCAACATATCTCATGTCGGAAGGTTTCTCCAAAGGCAAAGTGGACCCCACTCTATTCACTCTCAAAGACGGCAACGACATGCTTCTGGTACAAATTTATGTTGATGATATAATTTTTGCTGCCACTAACATAGAATTGTCTAAACAATTTGAGAAGATAATGTCCACACGCTTTCAGATGTCGATGATGGGAAAAATTTCATTTTTCTTAGGATTACAGATTTCTCAAAATCCCAGAGGCATCTTTATTAATCAATCCAAATATGCTCTAGAATCTCTTAAGAAATATAACTTTGAGAATTGTGACCCCGTAGACACTCCAATGGTGGAGAAATCCAAGTTAGATGAAGATAGGGATGGGATTATTGTTGATCCGAAACTTTACCGTGGAATGATTGGCACCCTTCTCTATCTGACTGCTAGCAGGCCTGATTTGTAATTTGCTGTATGCATGTGTGCCCGGTATCAGGCTCGGCCTACCGAAAAGCACCTACATGTTGTGAAAAGGATCTTTCGGTATCTAAAAGGAACACTTCATCGTGGTCTATGGTATCCGAAAGATTCCTCGATTGCTTTAATATCATACGCAGATGCCGATCATGCTGGATGTCAAGATACGAGGCGTAGCACTTCTGGATCTGTGCAACTCCTAGGAGATAGATTGATCAGTTGGTCTTCAAAAAGGCAGAAAAGCGCTGCAATTTCTAGCACGGAGGCTGAATACATCGCCATGTCCGGTTGTTGTGCTCAAGTCCTTTGGATGAGATCACAATTAACTGACTACGGTCTTGGATTTAACAAAATCCCGATGTATTGTGACAACAAGAGCGCCATTGCCCTTTGCTGCAACTATGTTCAACATTCCCGGGCCAAGCACATAGACATTCGCTACCATTTCATCAAAGAGCAGGTGGAGAACGGAGTGATCGAGCTGTATTTTGTCACTACTGAGTATCAGCTGGCGGATATGTTCACCAAAGCCTTAGATCGAGGACGAATCGAGTTTTTGATCGACAAGCTTGGCATGAAATCATTCACTCCAGCGACTCTCAAAGAGTTGGCAGAAGAATCAGCAGAATAGTCGTGGTAAACTATTCAGAGTATCCTTTGGTTGTGATCATGTATATTATCGTAAATATATAAACCACAAAAAGCAAATACAAAAATATAAAACCAACAAAAACCATAAAAAATATAAAACCTAGAAAAACCATAAAAAATATAAAACCAAGAAAAACCAAAAATATTTTTCGTTTTAAATCGGGCATGTCTTTTAGTACGGTAATATTTACGGCCTTAGAAATGTCGATCAATATTGACACGGTGCCATAAATAGAGTCCGTATAAAAGTTGTACATTTTTAAAACATGCCCATAATGGCTTGTAGTTATTTCAGACTGCAACCCGGTTTTCATATTAAAGTCACGTATTTCCTTGGAAAACGTTGGCTCAGAACGGGAATTAATTTTCTCGGGCGTGATTTACAAGCCAAATCATGCAAAGGGATCAAGGTTACTTTATACCTTGGTCTGACACGAATTTGTGTACGTCTCAGTGCATAAATTTGTTAAAATAAGAGAAATCTTATTAAAACCACGAATCAAACTTTTTCAAGAGATAAATTGGAAATGCTTTCATCAATATTTAACTCTTTAAACAATGACTACAGCTCTTTAAATAGAAAACGGGTCATCATTTAAGGGGGAGAAAATATTAAAATCATCTTCGTCATTAACATTAATTTTTAAAAGTGATTGTGAAAATTAAGGGCTACATGGTAATTGAGTGGTTTTGCTTTAGAAAACGACTAGTGTTCGTTCTAAGTGATAGGCATTGCTTTTAGATATTGGAGATATGCTAAATAGGATGCGTTTGCTAAGATTGTGTGTAAGTTAAACAAGGTTTAAGTGAATTAAAAAGTTAGAAACAAAAGAAAAAGGAGTAAAATTGGAGGACTTAAAGTGACATATTGTGAAAGTTGTTAGCATTTGACCTAAGTCAAACAAATCACTCCCCGCCCCCATTATTTCCATTCACTGTTTATCTAATAACTTGCCGCCAGTGTTTACACACACAAACACGCATTCAAACCTTCGTCTGATCATTCCTTTCTGTTCATCTGCTAAATTAAGGTATATACATCAACATGTTAACTTCTAATCCACAGTTCTTATCATATTATTCTGTTAAACATGCTCAATTAATCAGTTTAATCCATTTAGGGTGTATGATTAAATTAGGGTTAATTAACTAAGGATTTGTGGTGGGTTTTATGCGGATTTGTATGCTATGATGTTTGTATGCCTTAGTTTGCCTTAAAAACTCACAAACGCGCTAGAATAAATATCTGAGATTCGTTTGTAAAAGTTCCGGATGAACATGGTTTAGAACTTCCGAATGAAGGATTTCTTCTGAAAAACTTCCGAATGAGGAAGTTCCGAATGAAGGACTTCCGAATGAAGGAAGTTCCGAATGAAGAACTTCCGAATGAAGGAAGTTCCGAATGAATAACTTCCGAATGAAGGAAGTTCCGAATGAAGAACTTCCGAATGAAGGAAGTTCCGAATGAAGAACTTCCGGATGAAGGAAGTTCCGAATGAAGAACTTCCGGATGAAGGAAGTTCCGAATGAAGAACTTCCGAATGAAGGAAGTTCCGAATGAAGGAATGTTCCGGATGAAGGAAGTTCCGAATGAATAACTTCCGGATGAAAGAAGTTCCGAATGAAGAACTTCCGGATGAAGGAAGTTCCGAATGAAGAACTTCCGGATGAAGGAAGTTCCGAATGAAGAACTTCCGGATGAAGGAAGTTCCGAACGAAGAACTTCCGGATGAAGAAGTTCCGAATGAGAAGAAGTTCCGAATGAAGAATGTTCCGGATGAATATGTTCCGAATGAGGAAAAGTTCCGGATGAGTTGTTTGATTATTTGCATGCTATATATGTACTTGTTGTTTTATGAAATGTGTTATGCTTAGAAGTAAGAATGATATAAATCTATATGTTTTTGTGCATCAACCTTTCATGTCTTATCTTAAGCAGATAAAATGACTAATCCAACAGTACAAGCTATCCAAGAATCTAGAGAAGCCGATATTGCTAAAGCCCGAACCCTTAAGTTTATACCCAACAACTATAGGCTGAAGCAAGTTTCTAAATCCACTCACCATGGTTTTAAGGTCGCCATAGCCATTCTTGATAACTCTCATTTCAAGAACGCCCTTAGGAGTACAGCCTCGGTGCCTTATGAGTATATGTTTGAATTTTGGGCAACCAAGGATTTCACTTCGAACAAGATCACCTTCACCATCGACAACAAGCAGCAGACACTCACCGTTTCAGACTTCCGTAAGATACTTGGTATACGGGATACACCCAAGGGCATGTCATTCTCAAGGGATCCCAATAAAGATGAACTCGCGGAATTATTTGACGCACTTGGATGTCCGGAAATACGAGTTGCGTCTGAGTTTACTACTGCTAAGGTAGGACAACCCTGGAGAGCTTTGATGGGTATTCTCAGTAAATGCCTTACACCAAAAACGAGTGGCCATGATGCTTTGCGCAGTCCGATAATGAATCTCTTCTATGGCATGTACAAAGCTGCAAACTCAGATTATGCTTTGTTGATATGGGAAGAATTCACCTTTCAACTCTTCCACAACAAGAAGCTGAAGACAAACTTCTTTCCGTATCCTCGGTTTATTAAGCTCATCATAAATTATTTTATGAAGCTTGATGCTACTATTGATAGGCGTGCAGGAGGTCGCTATCACACTGAAGAAGCTGATGATACTGTAGATCTGAGGCATGAAGGACCGTCTACTGGTGTGATTCCGGGTCCTGTTCCTGATTATCTTCTGTCTGACAAAATCAAAGGTTCTGCTGATTACAAGCTACTGCAGTTAGAAATCCAGAGGCTGAAAGCAAACCTTCAAACTGGAGAAGACTCATCGACAACGGTTAAGAGTAAAGGCAAACGCAAACAACCAGCTGCGTTACCTGAACCCGAACCAAAGAAGAAGAAGTCAGAGGGTAAGAAGGGAAAGGGTAAGGATTTGATGCGTCTACGTGATGAAGAAAATATTGTTGATCCTACTCTTGACAAATCCGAGCAACAAATGATGAAGATTGCTATTAAAAGGAGTAGGAAAGATACAGGCGGTAGTGGTTCAGGTGCGAGGGTAGATATCGAGGATGAGTACGAGGAACCGCATGATGTTGATGAGTTTGGGTCACCTGAAAACTATTCCACTTCGAAGGAGCCATCAATCCCTATTTCAACAAGTGTGGAAAAGGAACCTGTTGCTCCTACGATCATGGTGACAACTCAACCTTTGGCAACTCTACCACCACCAATCCAACCCTTAACAACCCGACCAACCCGACCGGCTTCCACACCATTTCTTCCACCACCCACAATCCCCATCCTTAGTACAGCAGTAACAACTGAGCCTATTCAGTCAACCCAGAGCAGCTCTGCAACATCTGCAATGGCTGCATTAGTGATGGCCGAAATGCTTGACAATCACAAACGCGAAATGGATGAACTTCGCCAAGAGTTGCAAAGACGAGCACAAAGGGAAGAAGTATCTCAGAAAGCTCAAGAAGAGTTGATTGCCAAGTTCTCTGCAGACATGGAAGCGACACGTAAAGCTCATGCAGAGGAACTTGCTCGAGTTAAGCAGGCTGAGGCTGATAAGCATGCTGCACGCATTACCAGACTTCAAGCGATGAGGGATAAATATAAGGAACAAAAAGAAGCACTTGAAGCATCTGTGAAAGAAAGAGTGCAAGAATCCGTTGAATCCTTAATGCCTAAGCTTCGTGACGAGTTGAAGACACTTGCTGCTGACAACTTGATGGTCAAATCATCCAACCCTTCAGAAGCCGCCTATAAGATTGCTTATGACCTGACGGATTTTGAATTGAAGAAGATCCTTAAGGCTCGAATGGTGGAACTTGGGTCGTATAACAAGTCGAGGATTCAACGGGCTCTATATAAATCCCTGAATGATGCTATCATGGAGGATGATAGATTATTCAAAACGTTTGGAAGTGTGGTACCATATCACATCTTACCTGAGGAAGAAAGGGAAGAGAGTGAAGAAGAGGGTACGGGGGAAGAAGAGGAATAAGAAGAAGAAGAAGAAGAAGGAGAAAAGGATAAAGACGATGACGAGGGTGGTGATGATGATGATGATGATGAGGATGATGACGATGATGAGGATGATGAGGATGATGATGGCGATGATGGTGGTGATGAGAATCAGGAGAGTGCAAGGGGTAGTAACGGGGATGACAATCAGGATGATGATGGGGAAGAACAACCGAAAAAGGGAGACAAGGTTACCAGCTCCAAGAAGACTGCTACAAAGACTGGAACCAAGTCCACAAAAGATGCAGCACAGAAGGACAAATCGACATCCTCGGAATCAAGACGAACTAAGTGGCGCCACGATGTGAATGCCACTACAGCGTCTTCGGCTCCCGGTATCTCTATCGCTGTATCTTTACCTGTTACAACTAACCCCATTAGTTCTGCTGTTGTTCCTCCTGTGATTGCAGAATCAGTGACGGAACCCGAAGCTGCACAACACTCCCCAGTTCAAGACACTGCTGAAATGCCTGAAACAGAACCAACAGATGTTCGCACTTCAACTCCTCAACAACAAGTTCAACAATCTACGATTCCTGAACCAAGCATACGAAATTGGGAAGACACGTTGGAGATAGACGAGTCTGCACCACCACAAGCTTGGATCACGGCAGCAGCTCAATATGATCCGATCACAGATGCTGACAAAGATGTGCTATATCTGCGTATCCGAAGTCCGATTGACTTATGTGCATTTCTTGCTCATGAGTATAAGACTTCGGTTACTTCATCCTTGGTGAAGAAAGCACTGAAAGATAAGAGACTGCGTGCCAAAACCCGATTACCCCGAATGGAGCTCGAGTACTATGCCGATGAGATCCTGAAGGCTTTGAAAACCGTTCAACGGCCTGGACTTCATGAATCAGAAAGAGCCCCACCTCCAATGGATCCTGCTCAAGATAATCAGATTACTCTTGACTTCTTCATCACCAATGATCTTGAGTATCTTATGAAGGGGTCATCAAAGTATGCAACATCCCTGACTTTGCTGAAAGCTGCCAACTGGGGGACAATACCCTTCATCGAGGAAAAGGTAAATCGACTCTGGGTCCCAAAAATGAATCGTAATTATGATATGTATGCTGTCATAGGTGCATCTCATTGGGACGAACGAGTCCGAAGGGCGTACAGGGGTTGCTGCTTGGTCAAGTCTGGAAGCAATGTTAGATCTGACATCCGTATCTCCAGCATCTTAGGAATGAAAACTGAAGCTAAGAACGGCTACTATCATGTGACGGAGATTCGCTTGAAAAGGGAGGATGACAGGGAATACAAAATCCAGCAAGGAGATTTTTCCATCATTCGCCTTGAGGATATTGAAGATATGCTGCTTCTGATGACCCGAGATTAACTTACTCACATTCCTCGTGAAGACCTGATTGCTTTGAATACAGCACTTCGTATGTTCACACGAAGCGTTGTCATCAAGTCACGAGTTGAGGATCTTCAGTTGGGAGTCGAAAGCTATCAGAGGAGGCTCAATTTAACCCGTCCTGTGAATCAAGTGCTACCTCAACACGTAGAAAGATGTCCTTATACCGGCATTTCTGTCCCGAATTCCGGTATTTTCTACTTGAACAGTCGAGGTTTGATGAAGTTTATGAGGGTGGGTGAGCTTCACAAGTATAGTGATGGAACTCTTATACAAGTCAGAGATAAGTTGGAGCATCTGAACTCGGGTGGGACTCTGCCAGAGATGACGGAGGATTGGCATCCGGGTTACCGGCAGATGGCAAAGTATGTGATCAAAAAGATCGATCAAAAGCTCCGTGAACGTAGATTGATGAGGAGCTTGGAAAGATTCGTGGGTGGAAGACCGTATTTAGTGCACCACAAGCTACTGCAACGATCCATCTGATGGGTCGTACATCTCAGGTCACTTTATATTGGTTTTCAATTGTGAATATGTAAATTTGTGAATAATGTGCTTGTATGGCTTGCTGTAGTGTTAAGGTATGATAATTTTTCAAGAATTTCTCACGAGATTCTAAATCTTTCAAAATATGTCATATCAAAGCACTACAACTATCCCTTATTAACTTAAGGGGGAGCAATAACTTGTTCTATGGCCAAAATATCGATTTCATTTTTTACCCAAAGACCGGTTAATCCATTCAGTATCCCAAATATTAATGGTTAACATTTTGGATAAGGGGAGAAAATGGGATTAAGGAGACGTAAGTGATACTTGGCTAAAAGATGAAAAAGACTTAAAGATTATCCAACTTAATATGTGTAAAGCACGTGTTAAGGGGGAGCGTTTTTGATGAACAAAACACCTAAGGTACAAAACTTTTGATTTCAATATCACAAGTACTTTAGGTGATTTTCAATGATTTTTCATGGTGGCAATTCCTTCCCAAAACACGCTTAATTCACGACGGATGTGGTGACAAAAGGGTGGTAGGAATAGGTTTAGTCCAATGATTCATCAGAGCCGATGGAATCTTCCCAAGGACAATTCCCTAGATAGAATTAGAAGTCCTAGGAAAGATGGAGAAAGAATGTGAACGTAGCTGAATGCCGACCAAGTACTTAAGCTAGCACTGGAACAATCACAACAAGGTGCTAGTGATGACGTATTGGTAAGCATTGAAGGGGTTGAAGAATGAAAAAGAAATGTAAAGATAAAGGGTGTAAAGAAAGAAGCCCTCCTTACAACATTAGGCAGAAACCGGGTCAATACATATGCTATTGAGGTCATTTTTGTTAATGATTCTCGGTATTGAAGAAAGACATCATGGACCCAGTGATGCAATGCACAACCCTTCCCCAGCTAACTCAAATATCTCTCAAAAGGTATTTGTTTTAATCACACGGAGATCAACACGTTATCTATTGGTTTATTCACTCCGAATAAACTGGTATTGAAAAGGTGGCACTCCTCTCCAGCCATCGCTCACTAAATCAAAACGCACAATCGAGTCTAGAGCCAAGAGATCATCAAAAGTCTCATTAGGACACTTTCCATTTATTCCTTGCTTTCTCACACACTGTGAAAAGTAAGAGATTTTCATGAGTCCTACGCAATATTCTTGTAATATTGCCAGAACATCCGAGTAATACGTAAGTATTACAATGAAGATGGAAATCCTGCTTGAGCCAACATCAAACAAGCTCATGGTAGGTTACACGTGCGGTTCTTTTAGAACCAATCTTGTGAAAAAACTGGAAGGTAACAGTGGTTTAATTCGTAATTGAACTTAAACTCGTTCCAGGCCTCTTCGCATTATCATATGATCTTGCCAGAACACTCAGAGTGACTCTTTATTGACCACAGTGACGAGTGGAAATCCTTCTAGTGTCAACATCAAACAGCACTTGGTAGGTAACGTGCAAGATTCTTTATGAATCGAGCTCGTGACAACTGGAAAGCAACGATGGTGAAAATCTTAATTGAAATTCACTTGTTCCAGGTTTCATGAATTGACGGCTTTTAATCACAAGGATAATTTATCCAAGTGATTCACTCTTTATGTTCGCAGTCAGCTTTGGACGGTCGAATAAAGAGAACGGGTTTACCCGCGAAATCCTGTCAGGAAGTTACTTAATTGAAACTATCCGTCACGGGTACGATATCTAATATCGTCCAACGGTCTTCACCGACCGGAGGTAAAATGCTACCGAATTAGAATAAAATGTTCAAAGCCATTTTATTCGTGTCGTTGCTGTGTACCTGCTAAAGACGGTGGCGTTGCTGAGTACCTGTTGAAGACGGTGGCGTTGCTGTGTACCAGTGAAGACGGTGGTGTTGCGGTGTACCTGTAAAAGTCGTTCCCACATGCTTATGTCTTTTGCAACAAAAATTCAAGAAAGTACAAGATGAAGTCTTCCGCTGTATCAAACTCTGAAGCTTTCAAGAATACAACAAAAAGACGTAAGTGTGTGGAACATGAAGTCACGAGGAGGCAAAGTTCACAAGAAAGGCAAAGATCGCACGTGAAAGGCCAAAGAACAATGCTCTCAAGTCAAAGCCAAAAAGATCAAATCAACATATTCACAACAAAAGAAAGAAAAGAAGAAAAGACTACGAGCTAAAGAACGAAGACTTAGTATAGTATGCTAGGTTTAGAACTTTGTAACGTGGAGTGACCTCCCTTAGGGGGAGATTGTTAGAAATACGTTTTTACGTATATTAGAAGTATCGGTCACTCCACAATATGATTTATGTTGTAATAGCTCGTAGTTAGTAATTAGTTATTATTTGCTTATTAACTTAAGTAAGAACCGGTCCATGGGCTTGTCATGGACCGGCCCAAGCCCAATGTTTAGCTTGGACTATAAATACCCCTTTCCACTAAGGAAAGGGGTTGGTTGTTGTCATTTCTTTGATTCCATATTAATAAAATTCACATAGTTTCTCTCACTTTCTCTCTCTAACTTTCTCTCTCTAGAAATCAACAAACCCCTTCATAGATTCATTGATTATCAACATTCTACACAATAACTGTAATACTTGAATAGTTAAATCTAGTTATTTCTTTGTATAATTAACTTAATGTTTAATTAAAGTTGAGGCTGCGTATATTTAATATTCTTGGATTTTAAATAGGGGTTTTATAATTCTTCCCCTCTAAAAAAATAATTCGTCCTTGAATTAAGGATGCGATTATGTCGTGGTTTTACAATTCTTCCCCTCTAAAAGGAGAAATTCGTCCTCGAATTAAAGATAATAGGTTGATGAAGTTCTAAAAACTGAAAGGACACATATGTTGAAAGAGCATGAAGGCTCAAAAGACGTATAAGCTGAAGGATTATTCGTCCTTGATTTAGAACATGATGCTGGTGAAAGGATATAAACGTGACATGACTGAAGTCAACATGGAACACAACATTACTAAAAGAACTTAACCATATTTGTTGAAGAAAAAAATAAGAAATAAAAATGAGAGCTCCGGATGGACTCCTCTATTCCAAGTGGCTTCCCGCTCGAAACGGTTCCTTTAAAGGTCTAAACTCACTGAAATATTGGTCCTTATGACGTTGTCCTGGCGATGCTGAATAGTTTCTGGTTCCATACTTGAGCTGCATTTTCTAAATCTGATTGAATGAATCAAATATAACACGTAGGATACATGAAACGGTACGTATGAATATCCTGAAAAGATAACATTTATATCTCTAAGAAAATTACTGAAAACATATTTGAATGAACTACGCGAAAAATTGTGAACGTGCTACGTGAGCAATTGTGAACGTGGTTCACGATTATATGAGGAACGCTGGGCACGGAATATATTGCGAACGATGATACTTGAAACATACTGTGAACATGATACTAGGACATATCATGAATGTATGCTGATTAATGAAAGAATGCCAAACGATACGGCCTGAGACGTGAAACGTCTGCCTGGGTATGGAAAAGTGATGCTAAACTTGAGTCTGGTTTTCTCAAAGTTTCTGTAGTCAATTCCGGTATAATAACTGGAGCATATGTACTGAGAGGGAGCGCGAACCCGAACGTGAATAACGTCATGAACGCAAACGTGAACGTAAACCATGAGATAGCACAAAATATGGACTGAAATAGCATCACAAGGTGAACGTGAGGCACAAACGTGAAGGTGAACGTAAACATGATCGTGAACATGAACGTGAGTGAGATTCGCGAACTTGAATTTTCGATCTGATATGATGGTTGATGGAATACCTTGAAGTCATATGATCTATTGCTGAATTTCCTTCAGATCTGCTACTGTGTAACCCTTCCGGATGGAAGAAAAACGTGTAGGCTGGGTTAAATGGTCGACAATAACTTAGATAGTATCATACTTTTTCTGAATATGTGGTAACTGATATCAATCTTCATGAAATCTTGTCTCATTCTTGTTCAAAATTTCAAATGATTGTAATAACTCACTAGCATGACGACGTTCTATCTTGAACCTGCGGTATGTCAGGCATCTAGATATGAACATAGTTGTATCAATGTGTTATACTGCTTCTATCAAAATTCTGCCTAGGATTATGGTACATTCTGGTGGAATCTGGGTGAATAGTCATGAAAGAAGTTTGAGTCTGGGTAAACTAGATCTCTCCTAGCATAGGATCTTATGTGATAAAAAAATTTAGTGTAGGTCCTCTCTTTTATGCGTAAGCTTAGCCATGGAAGGCTAATCGTGGGAACTGTCAGCAATTTCTACGGTATCGATTTTGTGCTTTAGTCACCGGCGTCATTCTTGACCATCTGGTGATGGCCTTCATCTTCGCAGGACTGTCTGAAATTTCTTTCTGCTGAAAATAAGGTGGCTCAGAAATGATACCTTGTTCAACTGGAATTCACATCTAGGAAGCTGTTTATATAGTTTTTCTCCTATCGTAGATTCTGTAAAATTGTGAGAAGATGATTCTCTTGTACTTCTAGAATTTAGCAGATCAGAATGTTATCAAAGAATATACTGGTGATTTTGTCTGAGAAGTCATGAAAATTTTTATTCATAAATTTTATACTATAGCTGGAGCATTAGGGAGCTCATAAGTATAAATCAAAATTTTTAGAGAAACCATAACGTGTGCAACAACAGTCTAGAAAACATCATAATCTTTTTCTCACCACTGATGGTGGTATGATTGTGAATTTTTCTGGGAAAATGTTCAAGGCATCGTAACGAGTCAGATAAACCTTCTATACGTGGAATGAGTATCAATTTATAATGGTGATCTGGTGATTTTTCGGTGGTCGATACATGATCTCATTTTACCGGCCTTCTTCCTGATAGACAAGAATGGTGCACTCCCTGGTGGTGCGCTAGGGCGAATAAAGCCTCGTTCCGGTAACTCTTGCAGCACTTGCTGCAACTCTTTTAACTAAGCTGAAGCCGTGCAATAAGGAGTTTTGAAAAAAAGTTCTGTTCTTGAGACAAGCTCTACGTTAAATTATGTCACGTGGTTAGGAAGGAATTTCTAGAAAAGCTTTCGGAATTACATCTGCAAACTTTGGGATAATCTGCTGATCATGAATTTAAGGAATTTTAGAATTTGCATCATGAATGGTGACCAGAAGTCTTCGCAGCTAAAAGATAATAATTCACGTACTTGTAAAGCTGAAACAATTTGTACTGATTTTTTTTTGGCAGGAGTAAAATAAACATGTACAGGAGTTGGTAAGATGGATCTCGTCTTTAATTGAATATAAACTTTAACAAATATGGTGATACTATTGAGTCCTTTCTGGCTGAGAGGCAGGTAACTACCTTATTTAAGATAAAGATGACATAGGAACACGTGAAGTAAACATGGCGACATTTCATTGAATGTGTTTGTCTGTAACCTCACAGAATGAATACTGCGTGTTTAACCTGAATAGTACTCTAGTGGTGGTGACTGAATTTCTAAATGAGCTGATTCACGCGTGGCATAATAGAACGGGTATACCCTTTTTCTGATGGGTACCCTAAATTTCCGAGGTCTGAGTTAGAAGACACACTGGAGTTATGAGTTCTGACTCGTATTTAGAGAAAAGATTCATATGACGTGTACCATGTCTGGTGTCCTGATATGTGTCTTCCGAAGTGATACCTGAGACCTATGTCTTGACTGATGTCTTGACATGTGTTTTAGTGGATGAATCTGGAAAAGGTTGAAATTTTTTGGTAACTGCTAGGATTGGTGGACCGGTTAGACTACTGACCTCTGTATTTCTGGTCACATCCGTTCCGGAGTTCCGATGGTTACTGACTGATTAATTATAAGCACGGTTGGTGTCATTACTGCTTTGTTTGTCAATTTATGACGGTCATTATCATGACCGTGATTCACGTAACTATTTCTGTCGAGTGGTCGGATGGGTACCTGTTTTCATAATTCCGACTGAAAGATTAGCTGAGTGGCGTGTGACAGCTAAATGAGGAAGTAAAGCATGGAATGGAGTGGTAGCGTATGATGGTTAAATTATATTATTGTCTGGAATTTCAAATTTATAGATTTCGTCCTTGCTCTGAAGAGTCTTTAGAATATAAACTACATCAGCATCTTGTGGAATCTCCAAAGTATCAGCAGCATCAACATTCGTGAGGTCTTTAAAGTGTTAGCAGCATCAGTATCTGGTAAAATCTTCAGCTCACGAGCAGCATCAGCATCTGGTAGAATATCGACAAGTGGAAACGCATGAGATGATTGAGGATCGATTAGCAATATCTATGGAGTAGGGTACCTGGAGTACACCTGTTCTATTGTATATGAATCCAAAGTGAATACTGTACATGGAACATGTCACTGTACGTGGAGTACTCATGAAATACTATACATGGAGTATAACTGAGACACTATACATGGGTACAGATGAAATACTGTACATGGCACTAGAGGAAATTTTATGGGACGATCGATACTGGTGTCGGTTGTCTAACATGATCAAAGAAATAAATTGATTTAAACGGTAGTAAACTAAAATGAAATGAGTAACATGATAGCCTGGTAATTCCTGCGTGGACTTAAAGCTGGTTGTATAGAGTTTTAAGAATATGATTTAAACGGAATTTCAACGATGGTCAGCACGAAGACATGACTGATAAAGATCAAACACGATTAGTATGAAAACAGGATTTTACTGTAACCCCTTCTGTACCTTAGCATGAAAACTTCATCACCTTGCCGAAAAACCTAATCCTCATAAGGAAACATGAACTTAGTAAGCATGAAAACGACATTCACGTGAGAGTATAAACTTGACTGATACAAAGCACATAGAAGAATAATCGACTGAGGTTTAACATCAACTTATGTGGATAGTAGGAAGCATGTGACTAAGTATGGACGATTCTAGTTTGATCCATACTTGTTAAAATTTTCTGAGAACTTTCATGTATAGAAATTTACATTCTGGGACTATATATGGTTGGATGTATCTAATATTTCGTTTTTTAGTGTAGTTGTCTTCTCAGCTCGATTCGAATTGATCTAACAATTTCTAATTAAGACTTGATTGTTTTTGGTTAACTAAAGATTATTTGGTATTTAAGCTACTTGACAAACAAAACACTTAAAAATGTAAAAATAGCTATATATGTAACCATACTACGCTAAAACATATTGCACGTAAAGCATTTAAATGCACAATATGTAAAAAGAATGTAAAATGCAAATCTTATACTACAAATGAAAACTACAAATTTTATAAAACTACAAATTTAATTCTACTAATGAAAATTAAAATGCTAAAGTCTAATTAGCCCAAATAAAATGTAAGCCCAATTAATCTAAACTAGAAACCCAACTGAAGTTACAGACTTAACTAACAGGACTAACATTGGGACTAATCTAACTGTAACTAACAGAATGGACTGTGACTGATATGGAAACATACAAAAAGAAGGGCTAAAGTTGAACTTTTATCAAATTTGTAAAGAAGATACAATACAGACTATAGTCAACGTTTAGTCAATTAAATCTTTTCCTATTCTATTCTCACAAAACGACTAAAAATAGTTTTCCTACAATAAACCACTTTCCAAACTGAATTTATTTGTTCTACTCATTTAACTCTAATTTCTAATAAACTCCTATTCTAAAAAGCAGTTAAACTACACTTATAGCAACGAATCAATTCTACAAACTGAAATCTGATAACAACTAAAGACTGAAATATCAAGCAATTAAGAAAATTCAAGAACTGATTCAACCACAAAATCCTAACGTTCAAATTTCAAAACTGCTAATTTCAACTGTCAAATTCATATTAATGCAGACGATCTCAAAATCGCTAAGTATGTTTGTACAGAATTCAATGGCAGAAATTGCTAAACTTCTAATTACATACAAGATCAATCAAATTCAAAGTTTAAAACAAAAGCAAGTCTAAAGTGTACTACAGCTTAAAAGTTTATACTACACTTACACTAACTAGCAGATTATGCTAAAAAGAATGCAGAAAAGTAAATCACGCTTGACCTGCGCTTCCGAGGCCAGTCCGTTGTGGAAGAGAAACGCGGCGCTGAGCCGGTTTAAAACCAAACACAACTACACTCTATCTGCTTGATCTGCTACCTTCACGAAAAACCTGCAAAATCGAAATAACACACCAAACAACCAAACAGATTCTACGATCCTGAAACCTGCAGGAACTGATAACAAACGAGACTCTATTCTTGATTAAGCTAACAAACACACCTATCGAAATTAAATCTCTACTGATTCGGTAACTATCTTTTACTTAAAGCTGCGAACATAAATCGACTTCTTCTTAAAACTCCTAAAACTTTAAGCTAATCAAACCGTAGCAAACAGTAAACACTTTACTAATTCTCAATGTAATCAAATCCAAAAACTCAAAGATTCATTAGTAAACACTTACAATCTTATGCACTATGAGCTTAAAAAAAATCAGTATTAACAAGCTTTTTAGGACTATGAACAGTAACCGAGAGCTTAATCAATATCGAAAAATGGCGATGATCAAGATTAATATTCTATAAATCGCGAAATTACAATGTTTACCACTACAAATCCTATGTGAATCAGTGACAGTACCGTAAAAGAATTTAAAACAGAATAAAGAAGAATATCGTGACAAAAGAAAACTCAACTAATAAGAAGAGAAGAATGAGAAAGCTTTATTCTTTCATTAATGGCAGAAAATGAAACGGTTACAAACTGATTAAACTGAAAAGAAACAGAATTGAAAGAAAAAACTAACAAGTTTATCTAACTAACTATTTCTACTCCTAACTAACTATGTGTAAAAACACCTAAGCTAACCGATTTCTAATGAGGGCTTCGTCTTCTATATATAGCCGTCTGGAGAGGGTGTTGTGACGTGTTCAATCCAATGAGGATTGGACACGTGTAAAATACGAGGTTTACTCGTCCATCTTCATCTTCATCTTGAATTTGGGGCTTTCTTCGTCTTTGACTTTGAGTCTAATTAAGTAACATCATCTTGTAGAGGAAATGAGATGAACATCTTCTCTTCTTTAATCTTTGGCTGAAAACCCTTGGATCATTCATGTTTTTCGTTTGCAGGTTTGGGAGGTGAAAAAGATATAAACCGTTTATCACTTTCTCTCTCTTGTGTAGAAGATGAAAACGCGTATAGGTTGTGTTTGACCGGTTTGGTCTTTGACCAAGATAATAAACTTGTTAAATTTTCTATTTGGTCCTTTTCTTTAAACTCTTTTCAAATGGTTATAAAACTTTTAAGTAAACTCTTTTTCATCCTTTGAATTATAGAAAGTTGCAAGCTTATTCCTCCATCTTTGGAAATTTGGCAAATAAGGTCCTTGGAGCATCTTCCAATTTTCTTCGTCTTTTATCATGAAAATCCCTTGAAAGCTCGTGTTTGTCTCAAATGTACCTATATTACCTGAAAATACACAAACACCAAATACACGCGTAATTCTGATAATTAACAGTTTAATATAATGTATTTGACAGTGTTTTTAATGGTTTTTGGATCATTATTGATGAGTGTTTTCACACTTATCAACTCCCCTCCACTTGACCATTGCCATGTCCTCATGCAATGCAGCATTTTAAAGCTCTAAATTACACTTTTCTCATAATTAACCAACCTTGGCCATTATGGAATGCATCTACACTACTCTACACTATATGATGCATGATTTTGATTATATACAATGCAATGCAAAAGAGTCAATTCTATTTATATCTTTTTGATTTTTATTGAAATGGTTTTGATGGAAATAACTCATAAAGAATTCAATGACTTAGATTAGGGCTTGGGTACCATGGACATTTATCACCCTCAAGTTTCACTTTCCCCATACCAAGCTTAAAAATGGGATCATTGTATTCACAAGTAAAAAGTGCATCAACTTATTCATGACAATTAAATGTGGAACCGGTTATTATATGAGCAAATTGCTTTTGGGCAAATTTGTCATTATTTAAGCGTGAAATATAAGAAATGTAAAATCCAAAAATAAGGAAGCACGGTTTTAATCCTAAGTAATCCTCTCATCCATTACTTGAAAAACCGCTCACAATTAATACAAGTCCGTATTAAGAGTAATAAGTCATTCGCCTTATGTGTAAAATCCTCATGTCATGCTTTCATAAGTAACTACACACTCGCTAAGGAAAGAAAAATAAAACTCACGCAATAATTTACATCCGCATCTTTTTGAGATTTTGGATCTTCAACCCCGCAACCCGTCAAGGTAATATTGGATTGGAGCAATCTATTGAATCCCCGCAACCCGTCAAGGTAATATTGGAACTCAATAGTCACTATAATTAACACCACACTGCCCCTCTTGGGAGTCTTGCATTATTTTTTCTTTTTCTTTTTTTTTCTTTTTTTTTTCTAGCCACTCATTTTTTTTCATAAGCCGCTCTTATTTTTCTTTATTCCTCACCAAGAAATTTGAAAAGAAGAAAAGGAAAAACACCCGCTAAATATGGAGCATGACACAAGTCTAGTACACATAAAACGTGCTAACTTAGAATCTTAAGACGTACTCATATCAACCATGAATGATTAGCCAAAAATGCATAAGAGATTACGAACCAATTAAAACCGTACTTGATTATTTATTAACAATTATATACATGCGAAGAAAGTAGAGATAAAGAAGAGAAGGGTTTAACCACAAGTAATTGCCATGAAGTCTATCTAGCCCTTTTACACTTGCTTCAACTCTATCATTTCCCATTCTCCACAAATTTAAAATTTCAAAGAATGAAATTGGTGGAAGCTTAGCCTAATAGACCAATGAAGGACTACATGGTTAAGGATACTAGCTAGAGAGTGCTAAAATAAGCAAACTCGGGTTGAGTCAAAATATCCATGGCGGGCCTAATATGTCAAAGAAGTCTAAACTTGTTAAAACCATGTTTTATTATATTTTTTCCTTTTATTTATTTTTGATGAAAAATAAAAGAAGAAATATATACAATGCAAATGTGATATGCAAATGAAAAATGATTAATGCAAAAATTATGAATGCATATTTTTGGTGGCCAAAGTAGATCAAAAATTTGAAAAATGTTTGAAAAATTAATTTTCCCAATTATCATGCAAGACAATGACAAGTTCTAGGTAAGGTCACTTCGATAGAAGACCCCCCTACACTTAAGCTAAACATTGTCCTCAATGTTTAAGAGCACTGGAGTGAACTCCCCTACACTTATGACATTGATAACCTTGCTTAACCCAAGTTAAGGAAGAGACAACTAAAGGGTATTCATTTTAAGCACAAGTGTTTAATATCATGACAGCAAAAACTAATCGAAGTGAACCAGATACACGGGCCTCCTCCATAAGCTCCAAGCATGAAATGTGAGAGAGCAACCCTTGAAACAAACACCAAAAGACGAAGAAAGGCACCCCTCCACTTCAACTCTACTAGAACATCCTTTTAATTAAACCTAACCTATTGAAAATCTACTCTACGTTGTCTAACCTAGTTATTCAATGCTTGAGTTTTTCTAACCCTAAGTCGCTAGCTCGACTCGGCCCCGAATTAAGTTGTCCTTGGGGAAACCATCATGGAGAATAAAGGATATCACTTTGAAGCACGTCTCACATGATACACTCAAACTTAGCACGTTGCCATTTACTATAAGATTTACAAAATCCGCCTCGATAAATGGAACGGTCCAACGTGTCTCAAGTTTGTCCAACATACGAAAGCTCTCAAATAGGAAGCACACCAGGATCAAATACATAGTTTCCATCTCTACACTCGAACAACTCCAAAATAGGTAGCATCACCAAAGTAAGCTCATACAAGAATTCCATCTCAATAGAAATCACACTCTTAAGTGGAGTAGATGAAAACCAAGGTGTCTCAAACATACGTATCCCAGGATCAAAAACTTTTTCCTTCATGGCAAAATAAGAAGATGAACTCGTATCAACCATATAAGATTCCCCCTTAGTGAGCAAAGCATCATGAGAATATGAAGGTGTAGGTATCAAAACATTCATAAGTATTATGTCCATGTTAGGCTCGTCATCATCAAAAGGTGGGTAATCTTCCATAGAAGGCATAGAAAAAGGAGGATCAAGATGAATAGTGTCTTGTGAATGAGGTGTAATCTCTATGTTCCCAAAAAGCAAGCTCTCACTAAGACGAATCTCCTCTTCCCAATTAGAATCACTATCATCGACCTCAATATCAATTTTAGCAAGATAAGCCTCTATGGTGTCATCAATATCCATATGAGAATCCATATCAAAAATTGTGGGTTCTAAAGGTGCCATAGGTGAAAAAGGATCAATCTCTAAGAGTATAGGATCTTCATCAATAACCAACTTCAAGGGTGGGAGGGTGGGAATAGAAGGCTCAAAAGAAGGTGTATTGAGAGAATCACTCAAAGGGATTATACCATCATAAAAATCAATAGGTGCAACCTCAAAAACCGGTGAAGATATGTCAATGAAAGGTTCTTCTTCTATGGAATCATCATTATGGTTTCCATTCAAAGCTTCAATCGAAGAGATAAGATGATAAACGTTTGATAAAACTTCTCGAATATGAACATCTTCCACTTCTTCTATATGATCAACATCATCATCCAAATTAGGAAGGTCATCTTGACATGAAAAGTCCTCGGATAATATATCATAAGATGCCTCACTAGAATCACAATCATCATCCTCTATATCTTGCATAAACTCTTCCTCAATCTCATTATCCCTTTCTTTGAACAATTCATCAAGATCAAAATCACCAAAATCACTAGTAGTAGCATGAAAGTCAACATGTGATGAAATCTCAATGTGATCGTGAGGAGAAGTATCAATAGAAAGCTCGTCACATGGTTCGTTGGAAATACCCTCAAACTCTCTTTGGATTGGGATAAGGTTCTCAACACTAGAAACGGTTAATTCTTCTAAATTGGTGTTTGTATTAGTGCTAAGAGGCTCGTCCCCCATGGTTAAAGAGTCGGTGGTTGCCACGTGAGGTAAAGGTGATGAAGGTGTGTCATCATTAAGTGTCATACAACTCTAAGGTTCCTCAGCATCTTCATCTAATAATGGATCAGGCCTACGAGTAAAAGTAGTCATGTAATGTCCGTCTTCCTCGATTATAAGAGTCTTAAGGAATAAATCATTTGAATATTTCCTGAGGCGACAAGAAAATTTGTTCAACGATTCACGATACAAATCACCGAATTCCTTGTAATCATATTGCCGAGACTCAATTTCCGTTTCCTCAGTAGAGTTAATTAATTCCTTTAACCATCGATGAGTGTCTTTCATTTCCTTGTAGCTCATGTTTTTCTTACCATCAAGCATCTTATAAACGTCATCGTTCGACTTGTTCATTTTCTCAAGTAAAGAATGAAACTTCTTGTCATTATCAAGGACATAGGATGGCGGATCTCTCGGTCTACAATCATAACCATAATGGGGTGCGTTCCCACAAAACTCACATGAATAAGTCGAAGAATATGGTGGAGGCGGATTTCCATAATTAGGTGGATTATAGGTTTGAAAAGAGTCTTGATTGTGAAAATTCTCATGATTGTAACCTTGAAAATTCCCTTTATCACTAATAGTATCATCCTCAGCATCAACTCTCAAAGACGGCTCAATATCACATGGTAAAGCTCCTTGAGTTAGATAAGATTGTACAAAGAAAAGTTGTCTTTGACAATCTTCCTCGAAACGTCCAAGTATTCTCCTTTCCATCTCTTGAAGTTTCCTCTCAAAGGATTCACGAAATTGAGAGACATTTTGCATATTCTCTTGGTTAAACCCTTGATTATATCCTTGATTATGAAAAGTTTCTTGATCATAGCCTTGAAAATTATCATTAGTTTGAAAACCTTCATTGTTTGAAAATCCTTGATTATGAAAGGTTTCTTGATTATAGCCTTGAAAATTATCATTGTTTTGAAAACCTTCATTGTTTGAAAATCCTTGATTATGAAAGGTTTCTTGATTATAGCCTTGAAAATTATCATTGTTTTGAAAACCTTCATAATTGGAAAATCCTTGGTTTTGGTATGGCACATTAAAGGTTTGATCATGAAATGATGGTGGAGGTTGTGATGAAAAACCGGAATATCCCATATAGTCATTACAAGTGTAGTCCATTTGAGTGTGAGGTTGAAAATTAGGGTTCTCGGTTCCATTGTAAGCATATCCCTCCCCATAATAACCATTATTTTGATCACATAAATAAGTATCGTGTGGACCTCCACAAGTCGAACAAGACGGATAATTAACGGTGGCGGATCGTTGTTGCAAAATCTCCAACATGGAACGAGTATCCATGTTTAACAAGGTGGCCGAATGTATATACAAGTATAATGACGTTTAAAAGCTTCCTCAGGGAAGGAAGTAATACACCAAAGGTGGTATGTTTACACGTGTGCGGGTACACGTGTAAGTAAACACGAGGAATGAGGGAGTAGCCCTCGGTCGACTTTGAAGAGAAAAAGATTATCCTCTTCGAGGTTCGATATGAAATATCCACAAGAAAGTATATATATATAATTACTACTTGGGTGCAAGACTTCCAATTAAGCCTTCCTTCTTAGAATACGCACTAGTGAACGGGGGGTTAGGTGGCGCGAAGCACTTAAGTACCTATTAACCCTTAGACGGCATTTTATAGCACGTCGCCTTTCTATTCACTTTAGTAGTTTGTATTCTTCGAATTATTGCCAATTGGAAGTATTTATCTATTCTTGCTTAATTAAATTGGATCGATACGCGTGTCAAGGACCGGAACGCCCCTCAACACGGTGTATTGCCTCGGCAATACTTATGGAAGATATGTTTATTGGTTGTTCTTATACGTATACTTATTTACATATAATAATATATAGAAAATATTTTTGTATTTATTTGATTTTTTAAGAAAAATACTATATCTACATAAAAAGCGATGAAATCGATATAATATATATATTTTTTTTGTTGTAATCTTTTAGGAAAAAGATTACTTTTTGGATTTTTTATTTTTTTGGTTCAATTCTTTAGGAAAAGAATTGATTTTGTGATTTTTTATTTTTTTGTATTTTTATCTTTTTGATTTTTTTTATCTTTTTGATTTATAATACGTAAAAATAACGTCACAAAGTGAACGGATCCCAAAATCCAATCGTCTCACTCGAAATCGTTAATCTTCACGAAAAGAACCGGCAGCAGCGCCATTTAATATTTCGTTTTTTAGTGTAGTTGTCTTCTCAGCTCGATTCGAATTGATCTAACAATTTCTAATTAAGACTTGATTGTTTTTGGTTAACTAAAGATTATTTGGTATTTAAGCTACTTGACAAACAAAACACTTAAAAATGTAAAAATAGCTATATATGTAACCATACTACGCTAAAACACATTGCACGTAAAGCATTTAAATGCACAATATGTAAAAAGAATGTAAAATGCAAATCTTATACTACAAATGAAAACTACAAATTTTAAAAAACTACAAATTTAATTCTACTAATGAAAATTAAAATGCTAAAGTCTAATTAGCCCAAATAAAATGTAAGCCCAATTAATCTAAACTAGAAACCCAACTGAAGTTACAGACTTAACTAACAGGACTAACATTGGGACTAATCTAACTGTAACTAACAGAATGGACTGTGACTGATATGGAAACATACAAAAAGAAGGGCTAAAGTTGAACTTTTATCAAATTTGTAAAGAAGATACAATACAGACTATAGTCAACGTTTAGTCAATTAAATCTTTTCCTATTCTATTCTCACAAAACGACTAAAAATAGTTTTCCTACAATAAACCACTTTCCAAACTGAATTTATTTGTTCTACTCATTTAACTCTAATTTCTAATAAACTCCTATTCTAAAAAGCTGTTAAACTACACTTATAGCAACGAATCAATTCTACAAACTGAAATCTGATAACAACTAAAGACTGAAATATCAAGCAATTAAGAAAATTCAAGAACTGATTCAACCACAAAATCCTAACGTTCAAATTTCAAAACTGCTAATTTCAACTGTCAAATTCAGATTAATGCAGACGATCTCAAAATCGCTAAGTATGTTTGTACAGAATTCAATGGCAGAAATTGCTAAACTTCTAATTACATACAAGATCAATCAAATTCAAAGTTTAAAACAAAAGCAAGTCTAAAGTGTACTACAGCTTAAAAGTTTATACTACACTTACACTAACTAGCAGATTATGCTAAAAAGAATGCAGAAAAGTAAATCACGCTTGACCTGCGCTTCCGAGGCCAGTCCGTTGTGGAAGAGAAACGCGGCGCTGAGCCGGTTTAAAACCAAACACAACTACACTCTATCTGCTTGATCTGCTACCTTCACGAAAAACCTGCAAAATCGAAATAACACACCAAACAACCAAACAGATTCTACGATCCTGAAACCTGCAGGAACTGATAACAAACGAGACTCTATTCTTGATTAAGCTAACAAACACACCTATCGAAATTAAATCTCTACTGATTCGGTAACTATCTTTTACTTAAAGCTGCGAACATAAATCGACTTCTTCTTAAAACTCCTAAAACTTTAAGCTAATCAAACCGTAGCAAACTGTAAACACTTTACTAATTCTCAATGTAATCAAATCCAAAAACTCAAAGATTCATTAGTAAACACTTACAATCTTATGCACTATGAGCTTAAAAAAAATCAGTATTAACAAGCTTTTTAGGACTATGAACAGTAACCGAGAGCTTAATCAATATCGAAAAATGGCGATGATCAAGATTAATATTCTATAAAACGCGAAATTACAATGTTTACCACTACAAATCCTATGTGAATCAGTGACAGTACCGTAAAAGAATTTAAAACAGAATAAAGAAGAATATCGTGACAAAAGAAAACTCAACTAATAAGAAGAGAAGAATGAGAAAGCTTTATTCTTTCATTAATGGCAGAAAATGAAACGGTTACAAACTGATTAAACTGAAAAGAAACAGAATTGAAAGAAAAAACTAACAAGTTTATCTAACTAACTATTTCTACTCCTAACTAACTATGTGTAAAAACACCTAAGCTAACCGATTTCTAATGAGGGCTTCGTCTTCTATATATAGCCGTCTGGAGAGGGTGTTGTGACGTGTTCAATCCAATGAGGATTGGACACGTGTAAAATACGAGGTTTACTCGTCCATCTTCATCTTCATCTTGAATTTGGGGCTTTCTTCGTCTTTGACTTTGAGTCTAATTAAGTAACATCATCTTGTAGAGGAGAATGAGATGAACATCTTCTCTTCTTTAATCTTTGGCTGAAAACCCTTGGATCATTCATGTTTTTCGTTTGCAGGTTTGGGAGGTGAAAAAGATATAAACCGTTTATCACTTTCTCTCTCTTGTGTAGAAGATGAAAACGCGTATAGGTTGTGTTTGACCGGTTTGGTCTTTGACCAAGATAATAAACTTGTTAAATTTTCTATTTGGTCCTTTTCTTTAAACTCTTTTCAAATGGTTATAAAACTTTTAAGTAAACTCTTTTTCATCCTTTGAATTATAGAAAGTTGCAAGCTTAGTCCTCCATCTTTGGAAATTTGGCAAATAAGGTCCTTGGAGCATCTTCCAATTTTCTTCGTCTTTTATCATGAAAATCCCTTGAAAGCTCATGTTTGTCTCAAATGTACCTATATTACCTGAAAATACACAAACACCAAATACACGCGTAATTCTGATAATTAACAGTTTAATATAATGTATTTGACAGTGTTTTTAATGGTTTTTGGATCATTATTGATGAGTGTTTTCACACTTATCAGTATCCCAATCCATACTTGTCAAAGTTTATGAAATGACCTGATATGAAAATGGTGAATAACTGTAGATCGGTGATGAGACTGCTTTTATACATAGTCTCATCTTCCAAATAGGGTTAAAATGCATTAAATATCATCAAGATACCCAAATATATGCTTGTGTTTGTTGCTTGTGTATTTTAGGTACGGATATTGAGATAATGACAAAAGATCACAAGAATTATGCAAAAACGAACACGGGAAACGAAGCCGCACAATGAACCAAGCCCTAGTGAAGACTTTCCCAAGATCAACCCTTGAAGATTTGAAGAATTATGAAGAAGGGTCCTCCAATTATGAAGAATTGACACTTTATACCCTTGTATCCTCAAAATTACAAGTTTGGTCCCTAAAGTTTGTCAAAATTACAAAAAGGACCCTTAACTTTGAAGAATTGGCAAGTTTAGCCCCTCAACAAAGCTAAATTGTCAACCAATATCATCCACAAAGTCAAATATATCATGAAGTCCTTCAAAGTACAAGAAATGACAAGTCTGGTCCTTTGAAAAATCCAAAATTACAAAAAGGACCCTCAACTTTCAACAGTTGGCAAAAATGGTCCCTCAATCATCAAGACTTGGCACATTCAGTCCTCCAAAATGTCAATTATACAAGTCTAGACCATTATCATTGAAGAAAATACCAAACCAGCCCTTGAAGAATTCAATTATGGCAAGAATTACCCCTGATTTTACTTTGCAAAAGTTTTTAGGCCAGAAGTGTAAAAAGGCAAAAGTTGACAAGGAAGAAAGTGGGCGTTGATAGAGTTTGGAAGGGATTTGACAAGTTTTTGAAACATGAGGGTGTTAAACTGGCCAGACAACATTGTAACCTAGACCACTCACCAGCTGCCGCGTGCCCCACTACCACCTCTCCACCAATCACAACTCACCCTTTGTCCACATCAGATCCCACTCACATTTATTTATTAACTAATCCTAACAGATTAGTTTAAACTTGGCGCTAAACACCCATTTAAAAAACCAAACGGATTAAAAACATGTTCTTGGTGTTCTTGGCACAAATTGGGCATTTGCTAATTACCAACAATTAAACTCCCATATTGTGCAGATTTATGATTAAGGGTCCTATAATCACAACCCAACCTTAAAACTTGACACCTCACCACCCCATTTGTCTCCTTGTGTCTCCCCTGCTCCACACCCATGCATACTGCCAAAAAGATGGCAGCAATCCAACGTTTGAGAAACATGCTTACTTTCTAAGCTTCATCTACACCTTTGGATGCTCTCACACATGCCAGCTGCCACTACACAACAAGAAAAGTCACATGATTCTCCAAGGCATTCAAACTTCATAAGGGCAATTTTGGAAGTTCAACACTAGGGTTTTACTTATTCTTCAGCTTTCTAGATAGATTGTAAGGCTATATATAAAGCCCTTAGGTCTCAATGAGACGTTTGCTTTTGGTTTTTCCTTTGTTCAAACACTTGTAAATCCTTTTTCAGATTAATGAATTTGAGTTAAGTGCTTTGAAGAAAGACCAAGTGCCATCTTTATTTTGCTTGTTATTGTTCTTAGTTTACTGCTTTTGAAGTTTAAAACCTGTTTTCAAAAGAGGAGTGTGCACAAGTTTGCATATTTTCCTCATTTTCTTGATATTTTGCTAAGTCTTGTTCCAATCTTGGAATTCTTGGGCTATAGGGCTGATCATAGCATCCTAACTGAGTTGGTTAAGGTGTGGTGAGGCTTATAACTTGGGGATAATCAAGTGTGGGGTAACAAGTTTGCATCAATCAAGATTTTTCCAAGTTTCTGATTTTTCATGTTATTGTGCTTAACCCTTGTTGAATCTTAGCAGGCTTTTGTGGAAGCTTGTGCTTGTTCTTGCTAGCACATAAGCTCAAAATTCGTGGGTGTGGATGTACATCCATGAGGTTTGCATACTTAATCTCCAAATCTGCTTAAATTGTGATTTTTGGTGATATTTGTATGAAACTGTTGTTCTTGTGAATTTTGTGGCTAGTTCTTGCTTGAATCTGTTTATTATACTTGTTTGAGTGTTAATTGATGCTTGGTTGGCCTGAAATCTTGTTTTGCTTTTGAAAATCTTGATTTGAAAAAGTTAAAGGGGTGTTTGGGTCTACTGGTTTATGCTTGTAATATGTTTTTGTGTTAAGGGAAAGTGTTGTTTATGCTTTGTATCTGATATACCTTTGTTTGAGAGTGTTTTGCTGCAAGTTTTGGGTTTTGAACACTTGAATTGATCAATCTGCTATATAGACCTTGTTTCTGCTTGTTTTGACCTAGGATTTTGGGAACACTTAGCTTGTATGCATGCCTAGGGATAAGAGTGGTTTAAACAAAGTTAACATAACCTGTTTGAAAGATTTGAGGTGTTGAAATTGGCTTGTGTGTCAAATACATCAGCAAAAGTAGAAAACTGCATGTGTAGTGTTCATCAGTAACTTTCATTGCTTGGATCTTGCTTAATTCTTTGAACCAGTGCATGAAACCTGTTTAGACTTGCTTATTGGAGTTTATTATAGCTTGTGTGTGCATTTGGTTGAATTTGGCTGGCTGAATTGTGCTAAAACTGCTCTTGAATGCTAAACTGCTTATTGTTCATGTCTGTGCAATGTCTGGTGATTAATTGATTAAACTGTATCAATTGGCTGTTTGTGATTGTGTTATTTTGATTGTTATTGACTCCTTTTGATCCAGAGATCAATTGGGTGCCTTTGTGAAATCTGAATCCAAGAAAAAGTCACTAAAGACAACAAGTCAAAATAGTCAAGCAGTGGGAAAAGTTCCCACTGCTCAACATCCAAAACTAGCCCCTGCTAGTGCAATTTTATCATCAGCTTATTAATAAGCTATTCTAGCTTATTCTGACTTGCAACAACTTATTTTTTGTAATAGATCTTCATTATTTGACCCATTTAAGTGAACTGGAGCTTATGAGACTTTGACTTTGACTTTTTACTAGAAAACCAACTTGTTTGACTTTTAAGATAAGTGCTTATTTGATTTTCCAGCTTATTGAGTGTGCTTATTTGAAAGTTCTTTGGTTTTTAAGCTTAGTTTTGTCAAAAGAAACATTTTGCAACTTGAATTAGCTTCTGAGGTGGTCTAGATCATAAAAACGACTATTTTGTCGTTTTGTGAATAAGTTGTTGACTTGTTTCTGGCTTATTGAGTGGTCTTATTTGAAAATTCTTTTTGCAGAAGTCTTTGTTAGGTCAAAAGAAGGTTGTGTGTTAAATTTTAGCTTATGGCATCAGCTTATGGCTTAATGGGCCAAAAAGCCCATTAAGAATAAGCTGCTTATTATAAGTTAGCTTATTTCACATTTTCAGCTTTTGGGCCTTTGGAAAAAGTTGTTTAAAATCAAATTTTGAGTCAACCTGTGCTTTTTGAGCTTATTTTGAGCACTTTTTCTTATTGGGCCTTAATTAAGCCCAATAAGGGACTGTTTTGGGTTTGGCCCATTTTCTAGGCCCAGTAGGGGTATTTAGGTAATTTCACTTTCATTTCTTAGTTATTTAGGTTAAATTAAGCTAGTTTGCAAGTTTTTAGAATTTTTTATAATTTTTAGATTTTTAATATTATTTTAATATTATTTTATTATTAAAAATTAAAAGTCTGATTTTCTAGGTTTTTATATTTTTCCTAGGTTCTAAACACTTAATTAGGATTTTTGCAACTTTCCATATTATTTTCTAGGTCTTTTAATTATTTTCTATAATTATTTTGAGATTTAATTGATTTTAGGAGTTTTTAATTGTTTAAAAATAGTTTTAATTGATTTTAAAATTTTGAAAAATAGTTTTTAGCTTAATTAGAGTATTTTTGAGGTTTACAAACTTGAAAATCTTGTTTAGGGCTTTTTAATAATTAATTTTGATTTTTAGGGCTTTAATTAGCATTAAAAATTCATTATCTAATTAATTAAAAGGTTTTTGCAAGTTTTGATTTTTTGTAAACTCTTAGAATATTATTAGGGATTTTTGGTAATTTTTAGAAATTTTTAGGTTTAAATTTTAATTTTGGTGGTTTTTACGACTTTACGTGTACGCCTTTTTAGACTTAGTTTAATCCGTCTTCATAACCGTCATTCTCTTCTAATCCCTTTTCTATTTTTCTTTTCTCAAATATAATCACAAATTAATCCAAATCATTACGCACATAACACACTAGCCTCCTTGAGAACGAACTTAATTGGGTCATTCACACACGGTTTTCCTAAATCGTCGTGCTCACTTGCCCTATTTATTGCTCTCTTTTCCTAAAGGGTTGCAAAACTTCAACATCATTTTGGCGCCGCTGCCGGGGACGCGTGTTGTGTTTTGATTTGGCATTGTTGTTTTTATACTAACCATAATTAGTATTTGTATTAGTAGCACTCTACTAATACGTATTATCGTTTTTTTTTGTTTTTGTGTGAATATTATTACTATATTGTATACGTAGAACAATAAATACACAAGTACTCCAAATACGTGAGAAATCACAACCTTGACTTGGGAGGTCATTACCCAATCATTGTATTCGAATCTCAAACCAAAGAAAAAGGCAAAAATAGATAAATACTTTCGTGAAGCTTAATCTTGAAAATACAAACTATAAGGTGGGTATAAGGCGGATATTATAAAATATATCCTAAGGAAAAAGGCTCTTAAGTTCTTCGCGCCGCCTCGTTTCCCCGCTTGCTTGTGAGTATTTGATTGTGAGAGTGAATCGAGGGTTTTGCCGCCCAAAGTATTACTAAGTATCATATATATTTTCTTGGTTTCTATTGATTAAACCCTCTTGAACGATTTGGTGTTCCACCATCGTTCTAAAGTCATCGAAGGCGTTCACTCCACGTGATCGTTTTCATTCCTTGAGGCTTCGTTAATCAAGAGATTTGATTAGTGAGGAGATTTGTGGACTTTTTGTCTACTTAATACATTTCACCAAGTTCCAAAAAAGGTTAATACAATCAAAAACCACAAAAAAATTGAAAAATACAAAACACCAAAAAGAATCTTCTTTGCTCGTCCCCTCGTTGTACGTGACGTTTATGCTAACTCGTAACAAAGCAAGACGTGCTCGTAAACGAAAGAACAAATCCATCACTCCAAACAATTCTAGTGAGGAGTCTCCTATTGACGAACCCATTGTAAGAGAAGCACCAACCATGGCGAATCGAACTATGATGGAGTTACTTCAAGCACCCACCGAGGGTTATGGAGAGGCTATTGTGATTCCCGCTATCATTGCGGAGAATTTTGAGGTGAAAACGGGTTTGTTGTCCATGATTCAAAACAACAAATTCCGTGGTGATGAGAAGGACAATCCACACAACCGTATCCGCCAATTCAATCGTCTTACCGCTACTTGCAAGTTTAAGGATGTGTCTAACGACTCGATTAAGATGATGCTTTTTCCGTATTCCTTAGCGGGGCCCGCTAAAATTTTGTTAGAGAAAGAGCCACCCAATTCTATATTGACGTGGAAGGATCTCGTGTCTATGTTTGTGAACCAATTTTTTCCGCCCTCTAAGACTACGCACTTGAAAAACGAGATTTCAAAGTTTTCACAAGAATTTAATGAAAGTTTTTTAACGGCTTGGAATAGGTTTAAGGAAATGTTACATGAATGTCCTCATCACGGTTTTTCCGATTTGCATCAAATTGACACGTTTACAATGGACTTAATGATCATGAAAGGGATTATTTGAATGCCGCCGCGGGTGGTAATTTTTTGTGTAAAACGGTTGAGGAAGCTTTGGTGATAATTGAAAATAGATCTAAGGTGTATAGTCCTCGTAGCACGTCTAGTGTTCGTAAGGCTTCGTCTTCGGCTTCACCTTCTTTGTCTAATACCATCGATGCTTGCCAAATTGAAGCAAACTTGGAAAACAAGATTTTTGATAAGTTTAAAGGACTTTTGATTGAGTTTAAAGTTGGTGAACCAAGTGCTCCCGCTACGGTTAAAGCGGTTGAGGTTTCTTGCATGTATTGTGGTGGAGGTCATGATTTCTCCGAGTGCATTACCAACGGTGGTAACACTTCGAGTGCCTTCGCGGCCACGGGAAATTACAACCAAAACGGTCAAGTTTCCCGCTCTAATCAAATGACTCCACCGGGTTTTGGATCAAATCAAAATGCTAACAACTATCGCAACAATCAAGTTGGTTTTAAGAACAATTATAACAAGGGAAACTATGGGAATCAAGGGGCTAATAATCAAGTTTCAAACAAAAATGATTTTCAAAATAACAACAAAAGTTTGCAAACATTGAAAGATCTTCCAAGTGAGTTTGTTGAATATGCTAGTGGGAATGATGCTAGGTTTGACAATATTCAAAGAGAAATAATTAGCCTAAGATCCGAGTTTAAAAACGACTTGAAGAAAGAGTTGAAAAATGAGTTAGCTAATGAACTTAAAATCCACACCAACAAGATGGAAGGAAATGTCACTAGGTTGCAACAAAACCAACAAAAAATGGAACAAGGGCAACATGAGATTAAACAAGAGATGCTTAAGGCCGAGAAAAGGCAAACCGAAGCCGTATTGAGGCAATCTAATTTTGAAGATAAAATCTCGTCTATGTTCGAGGCAATAATGTGTAAACCGTCGTCAAGTGGTCTTCCTAGTAACACCATATCCAACCCTAAGGGAGAGATGAAAGTGATTACCACACGTAGTGGTAAGACACTTAAGGAGCCGATTCCTCAACCAATTGCTCCTACGGAGGAAGCATATGAGGAAGAACCCGAGGTGGTGGTCCAAAAGGAGCATGTCCCAATCCCACGAGGTACCGCTCATACCACACCTACGGTTGACCCATTACCATCATTGGAACCCGAGATTCCAAAGGCTATGCCTACTATGCCTCAACCCACACCACCTTTGCCCTATCCATCGAGACTTAGGAAGGAGAAACGTCAAGAGCGCGACAATTACCAATTTGAGCTTTTTATGAAAATGTTTCGTGATTTGCACCTTAATGTGAGTTTCGCCGATGCTTTGGTCATGATGCCTCCATTTGCCGCTAACTTTAAGAGTATGTTGAACAACAAGGAGAAATTGCACCAATTGTCTAGTTGTTCGTCGGTTTATCTTAATCGCATACCTCAAAAAGTCGGTGATCCCGGTAAATTTTTGATCCCTTGTGCAATCCAAGACATGGAAGAATGCTTCGCCTTGGCCGATCTTGGTGCTAGCATTAACTTGATGCCACTTGCAATCTTCAAGTCGCTCAATCTTCCTAATCTTACTCCTTCACTAATGTCTATCGAGTTGGCCGACCATTCCACAATTCCCGCATGTGGTTTGGCGGAAGACGTTTTTGTGAAAGTGGGGAAGTTCTACTATCCCGTAGACTTCATTGTTGTTGATATCCCCACGGATCCTCAAGTTCCTCTCATTTTAGGTCGTTCGTTTTTAGATACGTCTATGGCTTTAATTGATGTGCATGCTAGAAAGATCACCTTACGTTTCAACGACGAGGAACTTGTTATAAACGCAACTCAAAACTCTCAAATTTCTCATGTTTATTCCGTTGCAACCATAAACCTCGTTGATATGATTGACGTGGTTTGCGAGGAATTTTCACAAGAAGTTCTAGGTTTTGGTGATGAAGAAACTAGTGGCAATCCCACTATGTTGGATCCAATTCTTGATAACTCGACACCAACCTTCACTCCATTTGAAGGTGGTGGTTTTACGTTGGAAGAATGCAATGTTCCACGTACTTGTGACGAAGACCTCGACAACGATGAGGACTTCTCGATTATCAAGGATTTTCTTAACGATTTCCCATTTCCTCCACCCGAGGAGGTTATGAGTATCGAGCCTAAATCTTCACTTGAGGAACCACCTATTCTCGAGTTGAAAGATTTACCTCCTCACCTCGAATATGTCTATTTGGAGGAGGACGACAAGTTGCCGGTTATTATTGCGAAGGATCTTTCGAATGATGAAAAAACCGCACTTGTCGATGTTCTTAAGGCTCACAAAGGGGCGATTGCGTGGAAGTTATCCGACATTAAGGGGATCGATCCCAAGTTTTGTACCCACAAAATCTTAATGGAGGAAGATTTCAAGCCAACAATCCAAAGTCAAAGGAGGGTGAACCCCAAAATTCACGACGTCATCAAAAAGGAGGTCCTTAAACTCCTTGACGCGGGAATGATTTACCCTATTTCCGATAGCCCTTGGGTGAGTCCTATTCATTGTGTCCCTAAAAAGGGAGGGATGACCGTTGTGCCAAACGATGCCAACGAGTTGATTCCCACTAGATTCGTGACCGGATGGAGAGTGTGCATTGATTATCGAAAGTTGAATGAAGCCACTCGAAAAGACCATTTTCCCTTGCCCTTCATGGACCAAATGTTGGAGCGTCTTGCGGGAAACGATTTCTATTGCTTTTTAGATCGTTTTTCCGGTTACTTCCAAATTCCCATCGATCCTCGTGATCAAGGAAAAACTACGTTTACGTGTCCATATGGAACGTTTGCCTATCGTAGAATGCCATTCGGGCTTTGCAATGCACCGGGAACTTTTTAACGATGCATGATGGCTATTTTTCATGATACTATCGAGAAGACGATGGAAGTCTTCATGGATGACTTTTCCGTGTTTGGTGATTCCTTTACTTCGTGTTTGTCGAACCTTGAGAGAATGTTAAAACGTTGTGAGGAAACCAACCTTGTGCTCAATTGGGAAAAATGTCATTTTATGGTTAAGAGTGGAATCGTCTTAGGGCACAAGGTCTCGAAAGCGGGGATTGAGGTAGATCAAGCTAAGGTAGACGTCATCGCCAACTTACCTCATCCCAAAACCGTCAAGGGAGTTAGGAGTTTCCTAGGCCACGCCGGCTTTTATCGACGATTCATCAAGGATTTCTCGAAGATTTCTCGACCCATTACACATCTTCTTGAAAAAGAGGCACGTTTTGTCTTTGACGAAGATTGTGTACGAGCCTTTGAGATCCTTAAGAGGAAACTTACCGAAGCTCCCATTCTTGTTGCTCCAAATTGGAACCTCCCCTTTGAACTTATGTGTGATGCAAGTGATTACGCTATAGGGGCCGTTTTGGGGCAACGTCATGAAAAGCACTTCTTGCCTATCAACTATGCTAGCAAGACGATGACCGAGGCTCAACTTAAATACACTACAACGGAAAAGGAGTTCCTTGCCGTGGTGTATGCATTTGAGAAATTCCGACCTTATCTCGTCTTGACGAAATGCATAGTGTATACGGACCATTCGGCTATCAAGTATCTCATGGCTAAACAAGATGCTAAGCCGAGATTACTTCGTTGGATTCTCCTCCTTCAAGAATTTGATCACACCATCGTTGACAAAAAAGGAGCCGAGAATCTAGCGGCCGATCATCTCTCTCGTTTGGAAGATCCTCACCAAAGTGTTTACGAGACCAAGGAAATCACCGAAACATTTCCGCTCGAGACACTTGGTGTAGTGAATTCTAAGCTTGATTCTTCTACCCCATGGTTTGCGGATTTTGCAAATTACCATGCGGGTAACTACATTGTTAAGGGTATGACGACTCAAGAAAAACGAAAATTCTTTCGTGACGTCAAGTTCTATTTTTGGAACGACCCTTACTTGTTTCGAACTTGTGCGGATCAAATCATCTGACGTTGTGTATTTGGCACCGAAGCTTCTAACATCCTTAGAGCTTGCCATGAGGGACCCACGGGTGGTCACCACGGTGCTAATCTCACGGCTAAGAAGGTGTTTGATGCCGGCTTCTTTTGGCCTACTATTTACCGAGATGCACAAATTCTTGTGAAGTCTTGTGATGCATGCCAACGACAAGGAAAAGCCTCACAAAAAGATGAAATGCCACAAAATATTATTCAAGTATGTGAGATCTTTGACGTTTGGGGTATAGACTTTATGGGGCCGTTCCCATCATCTCGTGGTAATAAGTACATCCTTGTTGCGGTTGACTACCTATCTAAGTGGGTGGAGGCGAAGGCCTTGCCCACTAATGATGCTCGTGTGGTAGTTAAGTTCTTGAAAAGTTTGTTTGCTAGGTTTGGAACCCCTCGTGCGATCATAAGCGATCGTGGAACCCATTTTTGTAATGACCAATTCGAAAGAGTCTTAAGGAAATATGGGGTTACACATCGTCTTTCTACGGCTTATCACCCACAAACGAGTGGGCAAGTCGAGGTTTCAAACCGAGCATTGAAGAGGATCTTGGAGAGATCCGTTGGAGAAAACCGACAAACTTGGTCGGATAAGTTAGACGATGCTTTATGGGCCTTTAGGACCGCTCATAAGACGCCCATTGGGTGCACTCCCTATAAGCTTGTGTATGGAAAGAATTGTCATTTGCCTATCGAGTTAGAACACAAGGCTTATTGGGCCCTAAAGCATTGTAATGATGACATGGAGACCGCGGGAAAACACCGGAAAATGCAATTAAATGAATTGGATGAATTAAGGGATATTGCTTATGAAAATTCATTGATTTATAAAGAGAAAACTAAAAAGTTGCATGATTCAAAAATTAAAAACCGGGTTTTTAACATTGGGGATCAAGTTTTACTTTTTAATTCAAGATTGAAAATCTTTTCCGGTAAGTTGAAATCCCGTTGGTCCGGTCCATTCACCGTGACTCAAGTATTTCCTTATGGGACCATCGAGCTAGCTCAAGATGATGGTCCTAACTTCAAGGTGAATGGACATAGGTTGAAGCACTACTTTGGTGGGGAAGTTCCATCCTTGAACTACCTCGACCAAGTCACCTTCCCCAATGATAATTAGTATTGAGGGGATCGAGTCGAGCTCATGACTCGGTAATCAAAAACGAGGAGCCTCGTGGGGGAGTACCATGCTTATCCTATGTATATATTATCGCTTTCTTAGTCTAATGTAGCTTACGTGTGGGGATTTGTGCCCTTCCAACCTTTGTTCCATGGTTGTTTGTGATATGTGGTTTTTAGATCATGATCTTCACGATTGGAGCCTCTCGTGTTCGTTTTATGGGAGCACTCGATCGTTTGCTTTGGAGACATTTCTCAATATCCATGATATCCTTTTGATGTTCTAACCTTAGGTTTTTAGCACACTTCATAAACGGCTATTAATTTATTGGTTACACCCTTTCCATGCTAGATTAGGCATTCGACTACGTCTCTAGTATGGGGGTGTTTGCACCCCTAGACTCGAAACATTGAGGACAATGTTTAACTTTAGTATGGGGGGGTGAATAGATACTTGCCTTGCCAAACCGTCACGCTTTCCAAAGTTTATCCTTTTGCTTATCGTTTTCTTGCAAAATAAGGCTAAAAATGGCCAAATTTTAAAATTTTTCTCATGTTTTATAAGTGTTTGAAGACACGAATGTAGATTTTCCGATGGCGAGAATAAGAGTAATTTTTGACTCGACCGTGCGTGTTGAGCACTTAGCTTTGATTCCTTAACTACACATTAGGCTAAGTCTCTTAAATGAGGACGAGAAATGATAGAGTTAATTATAAGTTACTATGCTAAACGTAGAGTACTCGTATTCTTTCAAAAACTCATGTGTTCTCGTTATTTTCTTATTCTCCCTTCGCATGTAAATATTTTTTGCTTAATAAATATTGACTTAGCGGTTTAGTTAGGATTGTTGGGTTTCTAGTCTTTTCTAGTAGCTTCCGTGTAATTAAATTGGGAAGACATTAAGGTATCGCCAGCGTCACGGTTTTGAAGTATTGGCACCCTAATAATCGAAAGCTTCACCCAATAATAAGATTTCAAGTGCTCACCTAAATCAAGCAAACAATTTGAAGCCCCACAAGGCCTAAAATCTATGCAAAATTGAAAGTGAATCAAGCCTTAATCTTCGAAGCTTTAAAGATCCAAAATTCGCCTTAGCGTGAGGATATACGTCTTTGGCTAATAAAACCACCGATGAGGCGGATAATAAAAGGCAAGGCAAGACCGAAGTCATAATAAAAGCTTCATGGCGAAGTTGAATAAAAGATGGAGGTAAACCAAAGATAATAAGGCCCTTCCGTTAGGGGGCGTATAAAAGTCTTGGTAATAAGTCTCATGTTCAAAACCGTTATAAAACCGTGTTTATCGATTCTTCTTGTCAACTTAATTTTTTAACATCGTCGTCTATTAGGAGGGGTTATTGATTTGATGGTCTTAGTTACACCGTTAGGACTCTATTTTTAGACCTAAATCTCTATTATCACATAAGTCAAACAATGTATCCTCGAGAAACATTCAAGACAAAATAAAATATAAGAGATACAACTTAGGAATAATGGGAGGATAAGTACGTGATTAGGGCATATGAGTAGTGTTAGCATTACTAACTTATAATGACAATGATCTCGTTGCACGCTTAGCATGGAATTAGGGTGAAAATCGAGGACGATGAAATTATTTCTAACGAAGCATTCACGTGTTCTTATTCTATGAACCTAAACGTCCCATTTTGCGATGAAAATCATACATTATGTAGTAGTATAGCTAGTTTATCATTCCAATAAAGTGAATAAAAATGAATTTTGGAGATGCTTTGATACTTTACTCTAGCATTGCGTGAGGGCACGGCAATGGTTTAGTATGGGGGAGTGATGAGACTGCTTTTATACATAGTCTCATCTTCCAAATAGGGCTTAAAATGCATTAAATATCATCAAGATACCCAAATATATGCTTGTGTTTGTTGCTTGTGAATTTTAGGTACGGATATTGAGATAATGACAAAAGATCACAAGAATCATGCAAAAACGAACACGGGAAACGAAGCCGCACAATGAACCAAGCCCTAGTGAAGACTTTCCCAAGATCAACCCTTGAAGATTTGAAGAATTATGAAGAAGGGTCCTCCAATTATGAAGAATTGACACTTTATACCCTTGTATCCTCAAAATTACAAGTTTGGTCCCTAAAGTTTGTCAAAATTACAAAAAGGACCCTTAACTTTGAAGAATTGGCAAGTTTAGCCCCTCAACAAAGCTAAATTGTCAACCAATATCATCCACAAAGTCAAATATATCATGAAGTCCTTCAAAGTACAAGAAATGACAAGTTTGGTCCTTTGAAAAATCCAAAATTACAAAAAGGACCCTCAACTTTCAACAGTTGGCAAAAATGGTCCCTCAATCATTAAGACTTGGCACATTCAGTCCTCCAAAACGTCAATTATACAAGTCTAGACCATTATCATTGAAGAAAATACCAAACCAGCCCTTGAAGAATTCAATTATGGCAAGAATTACCCATGATTTTACTTTGCAAAAGTTTTTGGGCCAGAAGTGTAAAAAGGCAAAAGTTGACAAGGAAGAAAGTGGGCGTTGATAGAGTTTGGAAGGGATTTGACAAGTTTTTGAAACATGAGGGTGTTAAACTGGCCAGACAACATTGTAACCTAGACCACTCACCAGCTGCCACGTGCCCCACTACCACCTCTCCACCAATCACAACTCACCCTTTGTCCACATCAGATCCCACTCACATTTATTTATTAACTAATCCTAACAGATTAGTTTAAACTTGGCGCTAAACACCCATTTAAAAAACCAAACGGATTAAAAACATGTTCTTGGTGTTCTTGGCACAAATTGGGCATTTGCTAATTACCAACAATTAAACTCCCATATTGTGCAGATTTGTGATTAAGGGTCCTATAATCACAACCCAACCTTAAAACTTGACACCTCACCACCCCATTTGTCTCCTTGTGTCTCCCCTGCTCCACACCCATGCATACTGCCAAAAAGATGGCAGCAATCCAACGTTTGAGAAACATGCTTACTTTCTAAGCTTCATCTACACCTTTGGATGCTCTCACACATGCCAGCTGCCACTACACAACAAGAAAAGTCACATGATTCTCCAAGGCATTCAAACTTCATAAGGGCAATTTTGGAAGTTCAACACTAGGGTTTTACTTATTCTTCAGCTTTCTAGATAGATTGTAAGGCTATATATAAAGCCCTTAGGTCTCAATGAGACGTTTGCTTTTGGTTTTTCCTTTGTTCAAACACTTGTAAATCCTTTTTCAGATTAATGAATTTGAGTTAAGTGCTTTGAAGAAAGACCAAGTGCCATCTTTATTCTGCTTGTTATTGTTCTTAGTTTACTGCTTTTGAAGTTTAAAACCTGTTTTCAAAAGAGGAGTGTGCACAAGTTTGCATATTTTCCTCATTTTCTTGATATTTTGCTAAGTCTTGTTCCAATCTTGGAATTCTTGGGCTATAGGGCTGATCATAGCATCCTAACTGAGTTGGTTAAGGTGTGGTGAGGCTTATAACTTGGGGATAATCAAGTGTGGGGTAACAAGTTTGCATCAATCAAGATTTTTCCAAGTTTCTGATTTTTCATGTTATTGTGCTTAACCCTTGTTGAATCTTAGCAGGCTTTTGTGGAAGCTTGTGCTTGTTCTTGCTAGCACATAAGCTCAAAATTCGTGGGTGTGGATGTACATCCATGAGGTTTGCATACTTAATCTCCAAATCTGCTTAAATTGTGATTTTTGGTGATATTTGTATGAAAATGTTGTTCTTGTGAATTTTGTGGCTAGTTCTTTCTTGAATCTGTTTATTATACTTGTTTGAGTGTTAATTGATGCTTGGTTGGCCTGAAATCTTGTTTTGCTTTTGAAAATCTTGATTTGAAAAAGTTAAAGGGGTGTTTGGGTCTACTGGTTTATGCTTGTAATCTGTTTTTGTGTTAAGGGAAAGTGTTGTTTATGCTTTGTATCTGATATACCTTTGTTTGCGAGTGTTTTGCTGCAAGTTTTGGGTTTTGAACACTTGAATTGATCAATCTGCTATATAGACCTTGTTTCTGCTTGTTTTGACCTAGGATTTTGGGAACACTTAGCTTGTATGCATGCCTAGGGATAAGAGTGGTTTAAACAAAGTTAACATAACCTGTTTGAAAGATTTGAGGTGTTGAAATTGGCTTGTGTGTCAAATACATCAGCAAAAGTAGAAAACTGCATGTGTAGTGTTCATCAGTAACTTTCATTGCTTGGATCTTGCTTAATTCTTTGAACCAGTGCATGAAACCTGTTTAGACTTGCTTATTGGAGTTTATTATAGCTTGTGTGTGCATTTGGTTGAATTTGGCTGGCTGAATTGTGCTAAAACTGCTCTTGAATGCTAAACTGCTTATTGTTCATGTCTGTGCAATGTCTGGTGATTAATTGATTAAACTGTATCAATTGGCTGTTTGTGATTGTGTTATTTTGATTGTTATTGACTCCTTTTGATCCAAAGATCAATTGGGTGCCTTTGTGAAATCTGAATCCAAGAAAAAGTCACTAAAGACAACAAGTCAAAATAGTCAAGCAGTGGGAAAAGTTCCCACTGCTCAACATCCAAAACTAGCCCCTGCTAGTGCAATTTTATCATCAGCTTATCAATAAGCTATTCTAGCTTATTCTGACTTGCAACAACTTATTTTTTGTAATAGATCTTCATTATTTGACCCATTTAAGTGAACTGGAGCTTATGAGACTTTGACTTTGACTTTTTACTAGAAAACCAACTTGTTTGACTTTTAAGATAAGTGCTTATTTGATTTTCCAGCTTATTGAGTGTGCTTATTTGAAAGTTCTTTGGTTTTTAAGCTTAGTTTTGTCAAAAGAAACATTTTGCAACTTGAATCAGCTTCTGAGGTGGTCTAGATCATAAAAACGACTATTTTGTCGTTTTGTGAATAAGTTGTTGACTTGTTTCTGGCTTATTGAGTGGTCTTATTTGAAAATTCTTTTTGCAGAAGTCTTTGTTAGGTCAAAAGAAGGTTGTGTGTTAAATTTTAGCTTATGGCATCAGCTTATGGCTTAATGGGCCAAAAAGCCCATTAAGAATAAGCTGCTTATTATAAGTTAGCTTATTTCACATTTTCAGCTTTTGGGCCTTTGGAAAAAGTTGTTTAAAATCAAATTTTGAGTCAACCTGTGCTTTTTGAGCTTTTTTTGAGCACTTTTTCTTATTGGGCCTTAATTAAGCCCAATAAGGGACTGTTTTGGGTTTGGCCCATTTTCTAGGCCCAATATGGGTATTTAGGTAATTTCACTTTCATTTCTGAGTTATTTAGGTTAAATTAAGCTAGTTTGCAAGTTTTTAGAATTTTTTATAATTTTTAGATTTTTAATATTATTTTAATATTATTTATTATTAAAAATTAAAAGTCTGATTTTCTAGGTTTTTATATTTTTCCTAGGTTCTAAACACTTAATTAGGATTTTTGCAACTTTCCATATTATTTTCTAGGTCTTTTAATTATTTTCTATAATTATTTTGAGATTTAATTGATTTTAGGAGTTTTTAATTGTTTAAAAATAGTTTTAATTGATTTTAAAATTTTGAAAAATAGTTTTTAGCTTAATTAGAGTATTTTTGAGGTTTACAAACTTGAAAATCTTGTTTAGGGCTTTTTAATAATTAATTTTGATTTTTAGGGCTTTAATTAGCATTAAAAATTCATTATCTAATTAATTAAAAGGTTTTGCAAGTTTTGATTTTTTGTAAACTCTTAGAATATTATTAGGGATTTTTGGTAATTTTTAGAAATTTTTAGGTTTAAATTTTAATTTTGGTGGTTTTTACGACTTTACGTGTACGCCTTTTTAGACTTAGTTTAATCCGTCTTCATAACCGTCATTCTCTTCTAATCCCTTTTCTATTTTTCTTTTCTCAAATATAATCACAAATTAATCCAAATCATTACACACATAACACACTAGCCTCCTTGAGAACGAACTTAATTGGGTCATTCACACACGGTTTTCCTAAATCGTCGTGCTCACTTGCCCTATTTATTGCTCTCTTTTCCTAAAGGGTTGCAAAACTTCAACATCAATCGGTTCACAAAACACCATTCGACAGAATAGCATGAAAATTTGACCTGAAAAATGGTGAACGCATATGGGTCAGTTCACCTATTAACATTCGACTCGAAACATGAATCTGTCATGAGTAAGGATGAACGTCATTGGGTCGGTTCACCAATACAAAAATCTGAACGGACAAGGGTGAACGCCTATGCGTCGGTTCACCAAAACAAAATTCGTAGAAAAGCACACGCGACTAAATATGGCCAGTCCTGTACCAACCTTTTAATTAGTCAAAAACTTTATGAAAACTGACTGATAACTAAAGAAAAATGACTGGTAAATGATGAGAAACATGAAAGATAACGACGCTAAAATCTGGTAAGTTCCCGGTGACTACCCACTAGTCACAGGTCAAGTTTTAGAGCCTACATGTCGAACCTATAGCTCTGATACCATAATTGTAACACCCCACTTGGATAAGTGGACCGTTACGTGTATTTATGGCGTATCATCAAAGCTTAAGGTAAATGTCCTAAAATAATAACTGACCATAAAGGAAATACAGGATTCAAACATCGGTAATCCAAAAATAAGCTCAAAACATGAAAAGTAAAATATTGAAGGAAAGGACTAAACAATGTCCAAATAAGCAGAATAATGTAAGAAGTGCATAAAGTAAGAAGTCTAGATAGCTTCCATCCAATGCACATGCTCTCAGAATCCTAAGAGCGTCCTGGTGTACCTGCCGTTAGAACATGAAAGGAACTGCGGCTGAGCATAACACTCAATGAACGGATATAATGCATGATAATAATATATAGTACTTGAAATAATTAATAAATTCTGAAGCTGAAAGATTGATATGTAGAATGTGATGAAAATTGCAGAAAATCTGATAAGTCTGATTTATAAATAATAAAAGTGAAATGTTATCTGTTAAATCTGAAAACATGCATTTACTGTATTTTAATTGCCAAGAGCTTATATAGGTCATGTGTTGTAACAACTGTTGCATGAATAACTAGAGGGGTGACCTCGTCATGCTATAGAGGGGTGACCTCTAATTACTTTGCTGGGTGGAGGGATCAGCTCCAATGTGAAGGATGCAGAGCACACACCACATTCACTTGATAAACTGTAAACTGATAAGCCTAGGATGCATCCATACGCCCCACTAATAATACTGATAAAATGGACAAGCTGAACTGAGTGGAACGCTGTGGGATATCACTCTCACGTAGGTGAGTCATGAAACCGGTGCCTCAAGTGTCATGGTTACGGTACCTCCGTAACTAGTACTACTGATTGGTCATGCTTGTATATAAGGCTCAGGCAATATCTTAGTTATTAAGATAAATTCAGATAATTTATAGCATGTACTAGGGAAAACATTTGGCTGCAGACGGGAAATCCTAATCATGCATAGAAGGGAAGTCCTTACTGAAAGGACGGAAAATCCGTACGTCGTGTCCAGTAATGAAATAAGGACTAAAGCTGGAAGATCTACTCCGACTTCACGGATACTACATAAATAAGGGACGCGAATGAGTTGACTGATATCGGTTTATTTTTACTGATCTTAACTGTTCTCAGTTTGATTTTATTTTATACTTGTACTACTATTCGTATATAATCAGGTAAATTCTGACTGTTCGTAAATATTACTGATTTAATGTGCTCTGTATTCCTGATTACTGTATAATGTATATTATGGTATTACAATAAATAGTAATTCGTTATAAATAGAACGTTTCCCAAATTAGAAAGATTTCCTAAATTAGTTCTCTTGAAATTTAAATCATAACATAAATCACATGTTTAAGTAATTAAAAGGATTAATTTAATGTTACAAATTAAATTAATAACACAACAATATAATTAAATTTGTTTATAAAACTTATTTATAATTTTTTTTATTAAACTAAGTAAATCCTTTTGTTTTTATGTGTTCTTGTAATCCCGAATTCGCGCTTTAATAACCTTCCCCGAGACACCCATGTCTCAGGTTAAACCAAACCGGGCCCACTACTTGGTCCCCCCGCTACTAACGTCAGCCAAATAGTCGCCACTGGCCTTGTGCCAGTTGCCAGCGTTGGCTATGCAGTACCCACTTCTTGTCTTTATTCCCACTGCTATAATATAGTTCCCACTGTTAGATATCCTTTCCCACTGTTAGATATAGTTTCCCATTATTTTCATATAGTTCCCACCGTTTTCATATAGTTCCCACTATTTTATGTTTTCTGTTTACAATCCAAACACCTCCTTATTGCCTGATAATCCCTAAACACCCCCTGACTACTTTGATTGCTGCTGTTCCGACCCAAAAAAATCCCGCAACCCCTGGTGGGTCGCGACTGGCTCAAGACCACCACTCTGAGACCCACAGGTCTCGGTTTTTGTGAAGCTAAACAAACCCCATACCACGATGCGTTTTGATTCGTGATTACCCTTTTTATGATGAATTTTTCTTGATTAAACATGTATGATTCGGGGTATAAGAAAGGAATAGCACAATTACCGTTGTGGGATTAAGGAGAGACAGTTATCGCCTCTAAATCAATGGTCGGGAAAATCAAACTCGTCCTTGATTTGTCTTCTAGCCGGCGGCCATCATTCACTAAAACCCTAAACCGTTTGTTGTTTTTCTTCACGTATGTACTGTCAAGGAGTGGAGGTTTACCCCGTTATATACTTTTTTTTTGAAATGGGCTGGGCCCAAAGCTTACTATCTCCTTTTTGTAATAAAAAAATGCAGCCCAACCACAATACACACTATTCGTTTTCATGTTTACATTTTTAACGCGACGTTCGATTTAAATTTTTCGTGTTTACTCAAAACGTGTAATATTTATTTTACTGAAATAATAATAACAATAACTGTAATACTTGAATAGTAAAAATTAGTTATTTCTCTGTATAATTAATTTCGTAATGTTTAATTAAAGTTGAGCCTGCGTATATTTAATATTCTTGGATTTTAAATACGGGTTTTACATATACAATCATGAGGGGAAGCTTAACTTTCAGAAAAATCATTTTTCCCCTCAATAGAAGCTTCTTGTCCACTTCTTGATACAATGCTTTAGTCCCAAAGCTGGGAGTTGGGATGCATTTCCCATCTCCCTTGCTACTAGTTTGGTGTGTATTTCCCAAGGTCGTAGGTTTAACTTCTCTCGTTATCTGCTAGATGGTTTGGTTAGCAATCTTAGTGTTACTGGTTCAAAAAATAAGTTTCTCATGTATCCTAGGTTCTTACAACAGATAATTATGTGTTTGCCTAGAAATAGGAAAGAATATGTGCCTTCTAAGCTCATTCCTAAAGTGTATGCGAATATGAATATTGGATATCTTGGTCCTTAAAGGCCCCTCACTGCTGCTATGATGGGCCTTGCCCAAGGGGGTCCCAATGTGGTTCCTCCGGCTGATCAAGCCGAGGAGGAACCTCAGTTGGTTGATGATCCCATGGAGGAGGAGGTTCTTGCTGGTTAGGTACCACTTGTGGAGGTTGAGGAACCGGCTAGAGAGGTGGTGGTAGAAATGCCATTTACCTCAAAGGCTACTTCTTCTTCTCGCCCACATGTGTCCCCATTTCTTGATTCTCCCCCTCCTAGTCCAGTCCACCCCTCAGATGAGGAGCCTTCTAGCTCTCATGAACATATGGCTGACCAATCATTTGCTTCTGGTCCCAATGAAGCATCCCCCAAACCAAGTCCTCTTGGTGGGGACGCTAACGAACCTGTTACTCTCACTTCATTGCTTGCTTTAGTGCACATGTACTATGAGAAGATACTCTCTTTGGAGGATGAGCTCAACAAGCATCGCAAGCTCACTATGGATTTTGTGCTCCCTTTGGCAAACAGAGTAAAGTCGTTGGAAACTTTGCTGAAGCATCATAAGAAGAAGGTGGTTTTATCTGATACTGATGAAGAAGAGGAGGATGATGGTTTGACTGTTTTGGCCAAGGATGCATTTGCTGCAAAGCCGAGTGAGGACTTACCTGCTCCTCCTAGTGCTTCAAACATTCCAGCTACTACTGCTGGCCCCCTGCCAAGGACTGATACTTCTGGTCCTTCAACCTCAACTCCTGGTCCCTCTCATGACAACAAGGGTAAAGCCCCAATGACTGATGCACCCTCCCCTCCTAGGAAGCGAACTCACAAACAAATAGAGGAAGAAAGGATGGGAGACGAGACTGCTCAGAAACTCCAAGAGGAACTTGACCAAGAGACTGCGACTGCCTCAACGGCTGTGGCTGAGGATGAAGCTTTGAAGAAACAACAGTATGAACAGGTTAAGCACAACGCAATGTTTTGGGACAACAAGGACTGGATGGATGTGGTTTCCATCCTTACCTCGGATGTTTCTCAGTTCTCTAATATCTTGGGTTCGGATGTGAACCAAGGAAACGGGGTGAAGCGAGCTAGGTCTCTGGTTCAAAGACAAAGGGAAGACTTGGATGCTTAACTTAGATAGCTGCACCGCAACAAACCTTTCTCTTATGCTGAACAAAAGAAGCTCATGCAGCAATATGTGAAAATCGATCTGGATCCTACTTCACCTATGGCTGGACTTGGAAGAGGGTCAAGAAGGTGTCTGATGATGAGCTTAAGGATTTGTATAACAAGATGATTAAGTAGAAGGATGCGCCCACGCCTGCTAATGCCATCTTTCGCCCACCTCCTCTTGTTGTTCAAACCCCCACTCCTAATGCTGCTCCTACTCCATCCTATGGTGTTCAAGAAGAAGGTACATCTGGTATCCCAACTTCTGATGAGGGTACTTCTGTTGTTCCCTCTTGTCCTTCTCCAAAGGTTGATCCCACCCTTTCTCATGATGAAGCTACTTCCAACCCTGATGTTGATCCTCTTTCTGCTGTTGATCCTACACCTCTACCGGTTTCGGAACCAACCCCTACACCCCTTGTAGATGAATTTGTTACTGATCCAAAGCTTGTTGCTTCTACTGCTGCTGCTACTATTATCAAGGTTAAGGAGGAATGATAAGTGTGAAAACACTCATCAATAATGATCCAAAAACCACTAAAAACACAGTCAAATACATAATATTTAACTAAAAATATCAGAATTACTTGGGTATTTGTGTTTCATGTGTTTTCAGGTAAGAAGATACATTTTTGAGCAATCACGCGGTTTCATGGACTTATTTGATGAAAAGATGAGGAAAAGGACGTGTTTCAAGGACCTTACTTGTCATTTTTTCAAAGATCGAGGACCTAAAGTCTAACTTTCAAATAAGACAAAGGATGAAAAAGGACTTGTTTAAAAGCTTTTATTACACATTTGATAAAGATAAAAGATGAAGGACCAAATGGAAAATAACAGAAAAATAAAAGTTTACTTAACTTTTATAAACTTGGTCAATTGACTAAGACTTGGTCAAAGTACAAAAAAAAAACACGTCTTCTTCCCCATTGAAGAGAGAGAGACGGCTTAACACTTCTTTTCCACCACAAAACCTGCATGTTTGATTCAAGGGAAAATGAGGAGGATTCAGGCAAAGCTCAAAGAAGGAAAAACGCTCCTTATCTTCTCCTCTACAAAATGGTGCAAGCCAATTCGATCATGACTCAAAGATTAAGAAACGCCCAAATTGGAAAACATGATGAAGAACTCTAATTAATCAAGATCATCATATTTACACGTGGCCATTGTTATTGGAGGCAACACGTCACACCACCACCACTCGACGCTTATAAATACCACGAATCATCCTCATTTGAAGACGGTTAGCTAGGTGTAATTCACACATAGTGTAGGTGTAGATTAGGAGTAGTTAGATATTTTGTTAAGAACAATCTGTTAATTCAGTTACGTTGTTAGTTAAAGTCTGTAACCGTCTTTCACCATTAATGAAAGCTTTCACTTTTCTATATCTCTTCTCTCAACTCCCGTTCTTTCCGATTACTCTTCTTTTCACTTTTCTATATTACAGTTTTTGGTTCAGAAAATTTGTTACGGTTTTTTATGACAGTTAAATTTGTTACGTTTTTTTTATAATCTTTTGTAACTGTTTTCTTGTAGTTCATTAACATAAGTTTTTCATGATTCCATTACGTTTACCTTTATTACTGAATTAGTAGCTTATAAGAGTTTTCAAATAGCTAGTTCAAGATTCCAGTTCAAATGATATAAGTAGAATTTCAAGAAGCTTTTAGAATTTCTGATTTTGCTAGTAATTTTTGAGTATTAGGTTTATAATCTTTTTACAGTTTAACAGAATTTTATTTGTCTCATATCTTTGATCACTTTGAGGACCAGTTTTTACGAGTAAAGATTCATAGCTTAGCACCTCAGCTTTAGCGATTTTAAGTTCAGAAGTTTGTGTTTCTTTTCATGAAATTTATGCAGCCTGGAATTCAGTTTCAGTTACAGTTCAGAAGTTTATGTAACCGATTAGACTCGATGTCTTCAGTTTTGCTGTTTACAACTTCGGATCGAGTTCTATGATTAGTTTTAGTGCATATTGTTCATTTGAGATTGTAGCAGCAACGTATTTGTGCAGATCGCTCGTTATGGATCAGTTGATATAGTTTTAGATTCGAAATACCTTTTTGGTTTTTCTTTGCTTGTTCTCGTTTGTTTTGCAGGATTGATTTAGCAGGTTAGAAGATCGACAGTTAGAGACTAGGCGTATTCGATTTTAAGCGAGCTCAGCGCTCCGCTTCTCCCACAACGGAGGCCTGGAAGAAAATGGTTAAGCTCATTTCATTTTTCTGCACTTTTTCGATTAGTTTTCTGTCAAGAACATAGTGTAGAATTTACTAGCAAATTGTTCGATCCAGTCTGATATTAAGTGGTTTGTTAACTGAAATTTTGACCTGTATTTTATTCATCTTTGATATTGTGTTTTATAAGCTTTGTATGTGTTAATTCAAATTGTGTGTTAGATATTGTTGTTCTACAATTTCAATCAGTCTACTAGCTGTGATGACATCTCTGATTTTTCTCTATACGAGTGTTTGGCAATGTCATGTTCTTGCAGACTTCTAGCAAATAGTTTAGAATATTGGAGAAGTTGAAATAATATAGAAAAAGTCATTGCTAGGGATCGAACATAGTTCACTGTTAGTCTATTGAGTATGGATTTGTTTGAATTCTACATTTGTTATGTTAAGCATTTAACAAGCACGACATACTTGTTGGATCAATTAGTCTAATAGGCTTTTGAGTTTTCAAATTTTGGTTAGTAAAACGAATCTGAATTTTGGTAATAATGAATTTACGATCTTATTGTACTAATGTAGAATGATAGTGTAATTTATTTAGTTAAATTTACATTTGGTTTAATAGTTTGTTATTTTTGTTAAATTTGTTACTTTACATTTTAGGCTTATAAAAATAGATTTAGTTGAAGACTTTGTAATTTTATTTTCTTTTGATTTTACGTTAGTAGTATAAATTTGTATTGTTCTTTTTTTATTTTGTGCATTTATTTGTCGTAATTGCAATGTGTTTTGTAGAATAGTAACTATACGTAGATAATTAATATTTTTACTTTTTTTACATGTTTTGTGTGCAAGTAGCTTAAAAACCAAAATTACAAATTTTAACCAAAAACAATAAAGTCGAGCTTAAAATTGTTATATCAATTCGATTAGACCGAGAGAAAACGAAATAAAAATGAAATATTAAATGGCGCCGTTGCCGGTTCTTTTCGTGAAGATTAACGGTTTCGAGTGAGACGATTGGATTTTGGGATCCGTTCACTTTTTGAACGTTATTTTTACGTATTATAAATCTAAAACATAAAAAATCAAAAAGATAAATACAAAAAAAATAAAAAATCACAAAAATCAATTCTTTTCCTAAAGAATTGAACAAAAAAAATAAAAAAATCCAAAAAGTAATCTTTTACCTAAAAGATTACACCAAAAAATATATATTATTAGATTTCCTCGATTTTTATGTACATATAGTACTTTCTTTAAAAAACCCCATAAATACAAAAATATTTTCTATATATTATTATAAGTAAATACGTATACGTATAAGAAAAACAAATACACATATTCTCCATAAGTATTGCCAAGGCAATACACCGTGTTGAGGGGCGTTCCGGTCCTTGACACGCGTATCGATCAAATTCAATAAAGCAAGAATAGATAAATACTTCCAATAAGCAATAATTCAAAGAATACAAACTACAAAGTGAATAGAAAGGCGATGTGCTATAAAATTCCATCTAATGGTCAATAGGTACTTAAGTGCTTCACGCCACCTAACCCCCCCATTCACTAGTGCGTATTCTAAGAAGGAAGGCTTGATTGGGGATCTTGCACCCAAGTAGTAATTACATATATTATACTTTCTTTTGGATATTTCATATCGAACCTCGAGGGAGATAATCTCTTCTCCTTCAAAAGTCGACCGAGAGCTCATCTCACACTCCTCGAGTTTACTTACACGTGTACTCGCACACCTGTAAACATACCACCTTTGGTGTATTACTTCCTTCCCCGAGGAAGCTTTAAACGTCATTTCACTTGTATATACATTCGACCATTTTGCCACACATGGATAATCGTCCTATTTTGTAGATTTTACAAGACGAGCAATATCGAGTTGTGTATGGGCCTTGTGCGACTTGTGGAGGACCGCATGGTGAAAATAATTGTCATCTATACGCGAGCGATTATGATCAAGGGTTTAATGAGGATTTTCAAAATCAAGAATTTTTAAATCAAGACGATTTTCAAAATGAAGAGAATTTTCAAAGTCACAATCAAACAACCTTTCAAAATAAAGGCATTTATCATTTCTTGAGTAAAGATGCTTTTAAATTTATAATGCAAGCACTTGAGCAAATGAAAGAGGCAAATGATCCGAACATCTTAGGCTTGCGAACACACGTCTTGCAACTCCTGAGACCGGATGATGCTTTACCTGATGATGAGCCTTCTTTGAGAGTAGATGTTGAGGATGATACACTTAGTGATGTTACTATTATAGACCCTTCCATCTCTCCACCAACTATACTTGAGCCATACACACCTTCAACACCTTTACCTCACATGGGACCCACCGACTCTTTAACCATGAGGGACAAGCCTCTTAGCACTAATACAAACACCGATTTGGATGAATTAACCTCTTCTAGTGTTGAGAACCTTATCCCATCCAAAGAGATCTTGAGAATGTTTCCAATGAGCCATGTGAAGAGCTTTGTATTGATACTTATTCTCCTCATGATCACATTGATATTTCATCACATATTGACCTTCATGCTACTACTAGTGATTTTGGTGACTTTGATCTTGATGAACTGTTTAAAGAAAAGGACAATGAGATTGAGGAAGAGTTTGTGAAAGACTTGACACAAATGGAGGATGATGATTGTGATTCTAGTGACGCATCTTATGCTATATCATCAAATGATTTGTCTTGTCAAGATAACATTCCTAATTTGGATGAAGAGTTTGCTCCTATAGGAAAAGTGGATCCTTCTCCTCTACCACCTTATGATTCTTGTGATGAAACCTTTGATGATCCTTATGATAGTGATGAGTCTTTTACTTCTGATGATGATGACTCCATTTCTTCTATGACTCCTTCACCTATTCCTCTAAGTGATTTTGTGATATATTTTAATCCTCTTTTTGAGACATGTTTTGATAACCCACTTCCTGAGGAGTATGAAGAACCTAATAATGAGTCTGTAGAAGAAGAATCCTTGATTGATCATCCTTCACCGGTTTTTGAGGATACACCTATTGATTTTCATGATCATATCATCCCTTTGAGTGATTATTTCATTAATACACCTCCTTTTGAGCCTTATGTTCCCACCCTCCCACCCTTTAAGTTGGTTATTGATGAAGATCCTTTACTCTTAGAGATTGATACTTTTTCATTGAAGGCACCTTTAGAACCCAAAACCTTTGATATGGACTCTTTTATGGAGATTGATGCTACCATAGAGGATACTCTTGCACATTTTGATATAGAGGTCGACGATAGTGTTTCTAATTTGGAAGAGGAGGTTCGTCTTATTACTACATTGCTTTTTGGGAACATAGAGCCTACACCTCCTCCACAAGACACTATTAATTTTAATCCTCCTTTCACTATGCCTTCTATGGAAGATTACCCACGTTTTGATGATGATGACGAGCCTAACATGGATATAATAGTTATGAATGTTTTGATACCTACACCTTCATTGTCTCATGATGTTTTGATCACTAAGGGGGAATCTTATATGGTTGATATGAGCTCATCTTCTTATTTTCCCATAAAGGGAAAGGTTTTTGATCCTGGGATACATAAATTTGAGACACCTTGGTTTTCATCTAGTCCACTTAAGAGTGTGATTTCGATCGATATGGACTTCTCATATGATCTTACTTTGGTGATGCTACCTATTTTGGAGTTGTTCGAATGAAGAGATGGAAACTATGTATTTGATCCTGGGGTGCTTCCTATTTGAGAGATTTCGTATGTTGGACAAACTTGAGACACGTTGGACCGTTCCATTTATCGAGGCAGATATTGTAAATCTTATAGTAAATGGAAACGTGCTAAGTTTGAGTGTATCATGCGAGATGTGCTTCAAAGTGGATATCTTTTATTCTCCATGATGGTTTCCCCAAGGACAACCTAATTCGGGGCCGAGTCGAGCTAGCGACTTAGGGTTAAAAAAACTCAAGCATTGAATAACTAGGTTAGAAAACGTAGAGTAGATTTAAATAGGTTAGGTTAATTAAGAGGGTGTTGTAGTAGAGTTGAAGTGGAGGGGTGCCTTTCTTCGTCTTTTCGTGTTTGTTTCAAGGGTTGCTCTCTCTCAATTCATGATTGGCGCTTATGGAGGAGGCCCATGTATCCGGTTCACTTCGATTAGTTTTTCTATCGTGATATTCAAAATACTTGTGCTTAAAATGAATACCCTTTAGTTGTCTCTTCCTTAGCTTGGGTTAAGCAAAGTTATCAATATCCTAAGTGTAGGGGAGTTTACTCCAATAATCTTAAACATTGAGGACCATGTTTAGCTTAAGTGTAGAGGGGTCTTCTATCGAAGTGACCTTACCTAGACTTTGTCATTGACCTTCATCATAACTTGGAAAATTAATTTTTCAAACATTTTTCAAATTTTTGATCTACTTTGGCCACCAAAAATATGCATTCATAGTTTTTTCATTAATTATTTTTCATTTGCATATCAAATTTGCATTGTATATATTTCTTCTTTTGTTTTTTATGAAAAGTTGAAAAAAAAGAAAAAAAATTTAATAAAAACATGGTTTAACAAATTTAGACTTCTTTCACATATTAGGCCCGCCATGGATATTTTGACTCAACCCAAGTTTTCTTATCCAAGCATTCTCTAGCTAGTATCGTTAACCATGTAGTCCTTCATTGGTCTATTAGGCTAAGCATTCACGAGTCTCATTTTTTGAGATTTTAAATTTATGGAGAATGGGAAATGATAGAGTTGAAGCAAGTATAAAAGGGCTAGATAAACTTCATGATAATTACTTGTGGCTAAATCCTTCTCTTCTTTACCTCTATTTTCTTCGCATGTATATATGTTAATAAATAATCAAGAACGGTTTTAACTGGTTTGTAATCTCTTATGCATTTTTGGCTAATCATTCACGGTTGGTATAAGTACGTCTTAAGATTCTAAGTTTGAACGTTTTATGTGTACTAGACTTATGTCATGCTTAATACTTAGCTGCTGTTTTTCCTTTTATTCTTTTCAATTTTCTTTGTGAGGAATAAAGAAAAATAAAAGCGGCTTACAAAAAAATGAGTGGCTAGAAAAAAAAAGAGAAAAAGAAAAAAGAAAAAGAAAAAAAAATAATTATACAAGACTCCCAAGAGGGGCACTGAAGTGTTAATTATAGTAACTATTAGATTCCAATATTACCTTGACGGGTTGCGGGGATTTAATAGTTGCTACAATCCAACATTACCTTGACGGGTTGCGGGGTTGAAGATCCAATGTCTCAAAAAGGCGGAGGATGTAAATTATTGCGTGAGTTTTATTTTTCTTTCCTTAGCGAGTGTGTAGCTACTTATTAATGCATGACATGAGGATTTTGCACATAAGGAGAATGACTTATTACTCTTGAAACGGACTTATATTAATTGTGAGCGGTTTTTCAAGTAATGGATGAGAGGATTACTTAGGATTAAAACCGTGCTTCCTTATTTTTGGATTTTACATTTCTTATATTTCACGCTTAAATAATGACAAATTTGCTCTCAAGCAATTTGTTCAAATAATAACCGGTTCCACATTTAATTGTCATGAATAAGTTGATGCATTTTTTACTTGTGAATACAATGATCCCATTTTTAAGCTTGGTATGGGGAAAGTGAAACTTGAGGGTGATAAGTGTCCATGGTACCAAAGCCCTAATCCAAGTCATTGGTTTCTTTATAAGTTATTTCCATCAAACCCATTTATGAAAAAAACCAAAATATATTAATAAAATTGTTTTCCTTGCATTGCATTGTAAATATTCAAAACCATTCATCATGTAGTATAGTTTCGTTTATTAAATCATAAAATGGCCAAGGTTGATTAATCATGAGAAAAGTGCATTCTAGAGCTTTAAAATGCTGCATTGCATGAGGTCATGGCAATGGTCAAGTGGAGGGGAGTTGATAAGTGTGAAAACACTCATCAATAATGATCCAAAAACCACTTAAAACACAGTCAAATACATAATATTTAACTTAAAATATCAGAATTACGTGGGTATTTGTGTTTCATGTGTTTTCAGGTAAGAAGATACATTTTTGAGCAAACACGCGGTTTCATGGACTTATTTGATGAAAAGACGAGGAAAAGGACGAAAGATGTTTCAAGGACCTTACTTGTCATTATTTCAAAGATCGAGGACCTAAAGTGATACTGTCAAATAAGACAAAGGATGAAAAGGGATTTTTTTTAAAAGCTTTTATTACACATTTGATAAAGATAAAAGATGAAGGACCAAATGGAAAATAAAGGAAAAATAAAAGTTTACTTAACTTTTATAAACTTGATCAATTGACTAAGACTTGGTCAAAGCACAAAAAAACACGTCTTCTTCCCCATTGAAGAGAAAGAGACGGCTTACCACTTCTTTTCCACCACCAAACCTGCATGTTTGATTCAAGGGAAAATGAGTAGGATTCAGGCAAAGCTCAAAGAAGGAAAAACGCTCCTTATCTTCTCCTCTACAAAATGGTGCAAGCCAATTCGATCAAGACTCAAAGATGAAGAAACATCCAAATTGGAAAAGATGATGAAGAACTCTAATTAATCAAGATCATCGTATTTACACGTGGCCATTGTTGATTGGAGACAACACGTCACACCACCACCACTCGACGCTTATAAATACCACGGATCATCCTCATTTGAAGACGGTTAGCTAGGTGTAATTCACACATAGTGTAGGTGTAGATTAGGAGTAGTTAGATATTTTGTTAAGAACAATCTGTTAATTCAGTTATGTTGTTAGTGTCTGTAACCGTCTTTCACCATTAATGAAAGCTTTTACTTTTCTATATCTCTTCTCTCAACTCCTATTCTTTCCGATTACTCTTCTTTTCACTTTTCTATATTACTTTTTTTTGGTTCAGAAATAAATTCTAATGAGCTTATGAATTACATTGCAAATAGAATCATATTCGGTTATGACAGTTAAATTTGTTAAGCTTTTTTATAATCTGTTGTAACTGTTTTCTTGTAGTTCATTAACAAAAGTTTTTCATGATTCCATTACGTTTACCTTTATTACTGAATTAGTAGATTATAAGAGTTTTCAAATAGCTAGTTCAAGATTCCAGTTCAAATGATATAAGTAGAATTTCAAGAAGCTTTCAGAATTTCTGATATTGCTAGTAAATTTTGAGTATTAGGTTTATAATCTTTTTACAGTTTAACGGAATTTTTTTTGTCTCATATCTTTGATCACTTTGAGGACCAGTTTTTGCGAGTAAAGATTCATAGCTTAGCACCTTAGGTTTAGAAATTTTAAGTTCAGAAGTTTGTGTTTCTTATCATGAAATTTATGCAGCCTGGAATTCAGTTTCAGTTACAGTTCAGAAGTTTATGTAACTGATTAGATTATATGTCTTTAGTTTTGTTGTTTACGACTTTGGATCGAGTTCTATGATTAGTTTTAGTGCATATTGTTCATTTGAGATTGTAGCAACAACGTATTTGTGCAGATCGCACGTTATGGATCAGTTGATATAGTTTCAGATTCGAAAGACCTGTTTGGTTTTTCTTTGCTTGTTCTCGTTTGTTTTGCAGGATTGATTTGGCAGGTTAGAAGATCGGCAGTTAGAAACTAGGCGTATTCGATTTTAAGCGAGCTCAGCGCTCCGCTTCTCCCACAACGGAGGCCTGGAAGAAAATGGTTAAGCTCATTTCATTTTTCTACACTTTTTAGATTAGTTTTCTGTCAAGAACATAGTGTAGAGTTTACTAGCAACTTGTTCGATCCAGTCTGATATTAAGTGGTTTGTTAACTGAAATTTTGACCTGTATTTGATTCATCTTTGATATTGTTTTTTTATAAGCTTTGTATGTGTTAATTCAAACTGTGTGTTAGATATTGTTGTTCTACAATTTCATTCAGTCTACTAGATGTGATGATGTCTCTGATTTTTCTCTATACGAGTGTTTGGCAATGTCATTTTCTTGTAGACTTCTAGCAAATAGGTTAGAATATTGGAGAAGTTGAAATAATATAGAAAAAGTCATTGCTAGGGATCGAACATAGGTCACTGTTAGTCTACTGAGTATGGATTTGTTTGAATTCTACATTTGTTATGTTAAGCATTTAACAATCACGACATACTTGTTGGATCAATTAGTCTAATGGGCTTTTGAGTTTTCAAATTTGGGTTAGTAAAACGAATGTGAATTTTGGTAATAATGAATTTACGATCTTATTGTACTAATGTAGAATGATAGTGTAATTCATTTAGTTAAATTTACATTTTGTTTAATAGTTTGTTATTTTTGTTAAATTTGTTATTTTACATTTTAGTCTTATAAAAAAAGATTTAGTTGAAGACTTTGTAATTTTTTTTCTTTTGATTTTACGTTAGTAGTATAAATTTGTATTGTTCATTTTTGATTTTGTGCATTTATTTGTCGTAATTGCAATGCGTTTTGTAGAATAGTAAGTATACGTAGAGAGTAAATATTTTTACTTTTTTTTACATATTTTGTATGCAAGTAGCTTAAAAACAAAATTACAAATTTTAACCAAAAACAATAAAGTCGAGCTTAAAATTGTTATATCAATTCGATTAGACCGAGAGAAAACGAACTAAAAACGAAATATTAAGGAACCCTCTACTACTGTCCCCACCCCTCGCCTGTCTATTCGCAAGAAAAAAACTCGTCGTGGTAAGCCTGTTCCATAGGAGAAGAGGGATCCTGCAAACCTAATTGATACCGCTTCTGATACCGATGATGAACTCCCACTTGGCCGTGGTAGGATTGTGCATTGGGAAGTTCAGCCACCCCCCCCTATTGTTGCTGGTACATATACACATCTGATCAAGACTAGTGATGGGTACCACAAATATTTCTCTGGGCTGCAAAGCATAATATCTTGGGTAGAACGTCGTGATCTTATGCTTCTGTATGGATTGGTTGATGCTGCTATCCCTAAGTTTCCTAGTGATGTTCCTAATGGCCTAGGTTAGTCCTTTGGGGTTATTTGAAAATTATGTTGGATTGTCCCCCTGATACTCCTAGTGTTGGGATATGGAAGGAGCAACCCCGCTGGGTCATTTCTAGGTGGAAGTTATATGCTGGTTGTGGTGGGCATGTGTTGTAGTTGGAATCTGGTGCTCGTGTAATTATGCTTGTGGATTTGGAATATCCTCATACCATTGCTAGCATGGAAGCTATGTTGGAGTGTCACCTGGTGGTGTCTAATGCTCCTTCTGGTAACGAGTCAGCTATGGCCACTACTTTAGCTGAGAATATTCAAGCTCTGTTTCTTGCAGACAAGGTTGCTGCTTCTGGTTAGTGATTGGTTTGTTTCTTCTATACTTTTGAGTTCTTATACATTCTTTTCACTCATATGTGTAGTGATTGGTGCCTAACACTTTCATTGTTTAAAAAAATATATATATGTATATATTACTTTTATATAATATCTGCTTATACTTCTAACATGTGATGGAAAATTCAAAGCTTGTAAATAATATAATATCTACTTATACTTTTCCATTAAGAAAATCTTTATATCTTGCACATTTCACACTTGGGTTGTTATGAAATGTACAACTGGTGTTGGAATTCTTTCACACAACAAATGATGTTCAACTCACCATGTCTTGCAAACAAGAAAGAGTTGGTTCACCATGAGGGTACGGCTCTCGTGTGATTATCAAATCCGTTGATGGTTGCCATTTTACCCAAAATTGGAGGGTTTTCACTTGCCTTGGTCCTAGACTAAAAAGTGGCTAGTCCAAGGGGGTACGGCTCTTGGTAAAGACTTTTCTCAAATCCGTTGATAGCTCTAATAGGTTGCTCAAAGCTATAGGGTTTTCAGATCATCAATGCTTTATTTCTAAGAATTGCCTAGTCCGGAAGGGTACGGCTTCTGGTAAAGACTTCAATCAAATCCGTTGATGGCTGTGATGATTTGCCCAAAATCATTAGGGTACTCCCACTCACCATTGATTTACGTTCTAAGAGTTGGACTGGGTTCTTGTCTCCTAGGGTGATGCTTATTTCACCACAAAGACTCGCTAGCCTAAGAGCGAGCAGCTACTTAGTAAAGGCTTATCAAATCTGCCCATGTTGTTGTGAAGATTCAACACGTGTAGATATTTTCCAAGCTTTCAAGAAGCTTTTCAGGGTTCTTAGTTGCAACATTCTTTGTGCTTTCACTTCTGATGGTTATTTTGTTGCTTTGGTTTTGTTGTTTCAATCCTCAATCTGCTTTTGCAAGATCTACCAAGAAACTTGAACTCAACCAGTCAAATTCAAGTTTAGGGGAGGATTGCTAGGACCTATGTAAGAGGATATTTGTAATAGATGAACTAGGAGGTATGTAGTTCCTCCTAGTCCTAGTAGTAGTAGGAGAAATACGTGCCCCTGGTCTGGTAGAAAGTCAAACAATATTATTCTTAGTAGTTTGTTAGGATATGCATGAGATATCTTAGGAAAGGATAGCATATCAGGAGTTTCCCGTTTTATGTTTAATGTTGTTTACGGTTTCCTTGTAGTATAAAAGGAACCCATTGGTAGAAGGGTTAGACACACCTTTCACCAGTATTCATTTTCATATCAATAGTATAAATTCTTAGTAAGGATCAAGTTATTTAGTTATTTTGTTTCTTCTTGATCTTAGTATTTGTATTCCGCACTTATAATTTGTATTTCATTAAGAGTCTCTCTGTGAATAGACTTGTGATTAAAGAAGTCGTTCACTATCCTTAACAGGCTGCAAGATCTACAACTAGTGGACCCAACATATTGTCATGCTGGACAACATAGGACTATTATCTTTTATAGCAGTAAGAGTTTCAGTAGCCTTCATTGCTGAAAAAGAAAAACAAACAGAGGGTAATTTTTTAAAAAAGGACTGATACAATCAATAAAAATGGCATGATGTGAAAATTTATACTTGATGATTGACCAGGTGTGTTATTATTTTGTGTAAGTGCCTTGCTTTTGATTTTCCTGGTTTTGGGAGTCTTAAATTGAGACTTTGGCTCCTCCTGGTACTGCATTTTTTATTTTACCATTGGAGATTGAACTGCTATGTTATGCTTTTACGTATAAGAGATGATGTTTTGATGTTCCAATTGTTGATCCTATATATATTGTCACAACTATGTTTCTAAAAATGGAAAAAAATCCTGATATTAGAAAAACAGTTACAGAAATGAATGTGGTAATTATGTATATGTTGATTATGAGTTGGCAATTAGTTTATATATGGTAATGATTCAAGAAAAATATGATTTTTCAAACATCTTTGAATTTTGAAATCAACCGAATGTTTATTGGCGCCAAAACAAATTACTCATTTAAATATGTGTAAATTTATTTTAGGAGTAAAAGCATATAAAATTTTCCATAATTAGTTCTAAAAATTTAATACATTTGTAATTAGTCAAAAACATTTTAAGCCAAAATAAATACTTGCCTAATTTATAAAACTGAGAATGTTTATTTTTTGTTTTATTTTTTCATTAAATGATGGTATGATGAATGGTATTTATTGCCTTTGTTTTAGAAGTTCTAACACAAAAATAAGACTTGGCATAGTGGTAAAGATGTTGTACTTCTGCCTGACAAACCTGGGTTCGAATCCCATTGCTACCAACTTTTTAAAAAATGTTCATGTTAGCCGTATTTAAAGTGATGGTTATGTAATATACCGTTGCGAAGTTCGTGAAAAATACTATTCAACGGTGACGAGTGTTATTAGTTATTAATGTTTATGAAACGGGAATTAGTCCCGAACAAACAAATGAGGAAGGCCTCATAAACATTTGGTACTTAGTATAAAAGGCCTCCTGAGCCTCATTTGTGTGTGTGTTTTCCATTGGTATTATCTTAGAGATAGAATGGGTGTTTGTTTCTCTCACTAGGAAAAACACCATCTTTGTTTTTCTTTTCCTTCCTTAATCTAATCTTTCTTTTTTAGTTTAATCTTTGCTTAATCTTCATCTATTTTATCATCTTTATTAGTTCTTCATCATCTATATACTTGTTCTATTATCTAGTTCGTCATCTCTTCATTTTGATACATAAAGTTCAAGACTTTAAGTATTTGGTTCGTGTGTAAACCTCCTACAAGTGGTATCATTCGCCAAGGGATTCGTGGTTAGCGTTTTGGTGGTTTTTATTGGCTTAAAATCCTTCAAAATTGCGGAAAAGTGAGCCATTTCTCGTCCTTGTCCAAGCTCCTATTTTCTAGGAAAAAAGTACATAATTCCGCAATATTGTCTCTATTGCGGAATTGAATTTATCCAGAATATTTGCGAATTCTTGCTTATTGCGGAATCTGGCGCATCATTTCGCAATTATTGGTATTGCGAATTGTTTGGTATTGCGGATTTAGAACCCATTGCGAAATCATGTCTTAAATGCGGAATTGTCAACTTTGCACTATTGCGGATGTGGTGGTCTCTGATCATTGCGGATTCTTGTTCAAAATTTCGCAATTGTGGTATTGCGGAATTGTGATATTTGCGGAATTGTGATATTTGCGGAATTGTGGTATTACGAATTGTTGGATTGCGAAATCTTGTTTTTTGGTGTCTATTGCGAAATCTTGGATTTGAGTGGTTTGCGAAATCTTGCCTTTTTGATGACTATTGCGAAATCTTGATTTGAGTGATTGCGAATTCTTGATTTCTAACATTTGCGGAATTTTGTGATAATTTCGCAGTTGGGAATTGCGAAATCATTGATTTAACTGCGGATTTGTATCCATTTCAAGGATTGCGAATTTGTTTCAACTCTAAGTATTGCGAAATCATTGCACTTTATTGAGGAATTTTCATATTGTCATATCTTAGGAAAATTTTCAAGATTTTCGAAAAACGCGATTTTGAAAATTTTTGTGTGCAATTTTACATTGAAGTTTTTTTGGTTTCTTTTTTAGGGGATTTAACTTATACACCTTTCACTCTGCTTCTACGAATTGAGATCCTGATTTACACACGGCTCTTATGATCATCCCAACAAGATATTTATGTTGCGGGTACTGAGACTCATCCACCCATGCTTACCAAGGAGAACTATACTACATGGCCTAGTCGTCTCCTTCGTTATGCAAAATGTAAACCTCTGGGAAAGTTGATTGTCAACTCGATTCAAAAGGGTCCGTACGTTAGAAGAACAATTATTGTGCCTGGGGATCCTACGAATGCTAACCCAGTGGCTGACTCTAGTCATGAGCAAACGGATGTAGAATTAACTGAAGCTGAATCCAAACAACTCGACGCTCATGATCAAGCAATTCAAGTCATTCTTATGGGACTTTCTGAAGATGTTTATGCTGCTGTCGATAGTTGTGAAACCGCACACGAGATGTGGCTTAGGATTCAGAAAATGATGAAGGGCAGTGAAATCGGTTTACAAGAAAAAGAAACAAAGTTGCTTCGTGAATGGGAGAAATTTACGTCTACTGAAGAGGAACAAATTGAACCTTATTATCATCGGTTTTCAACCCTCATGAATCATCTTAGAAGAAACAAACATGAACCTGCTCAAATTGCTGCCAACATCAAATTTCTTGATAATCTTCCTTCTGAATGGTCACGATATGTCACTCTTGTCAATCAAACCAAGGATCTTCATGTCGTGGACTACACTCAAGTATATGATTATTTGAAGATAAATCAAGATGAAGCTAACGAAGTTAGGGCTGAAAGGTGTGCCAAGACACAAGACCCATTAGCTTTTATGGCCAAATCTCCATCATCTATGTCATATCCCATGGTACCCAATCATCAACCCTCATCAAGTAACTTCCTGCCATAACAACATCAACAACAACAACTCACCTCTTATGGATATCAACCTCCTGCTGATGTAAACTACTTACAACAACCCATTGCCTGTTTTGATGACATCACCGACCCTACTCATGCGATTAATACTGGTCTTGCACTTCTCGCAAAGGCATTCAGATTTACCATTAACCCCACCAACAACAATCAGAGAATCTCCTCGAACACTAGAAATAGGCAGATTGCTCAACCTTTCATGAATGCGAATCAAGATCGCCAATTAGTAGCTGTTGGAAACACGGGGTTACAATATGGTCAGAATGTTGGGAATGCAGCAAATCAGTAAGGACAAATCCGTGGTCAGAATCCGAATGTTCCAAATGTGGGTAATCATAATGGTTTAATAGTTGTGCCAGCGGTTGGTAATCAGATGGGAAACATTGTGGCTGCAAGGGCTGAGAATACTGGTACAGGAAATGGAAACAACAATCGTCAGGTTCAGTGCTATAACTGTAGGGGATTTGGTCATTATGCTCGAGATTGCATACCAAAAAGAAGAGGGATGCTGCTTATCTTCAGACTCAGCTTCTCATAGCACAAAAAGAAGAGGCAGGGATTCCACTTCAAGCTGAGGAATTTGATCTAATGGCTTCTGCTGCAGAATATGACGAGGAAGAAGAGGTGAATGCCAACTACATCTTGATGGAAAACTTACAGCAAGCATCAACCTCGGGAATGCATGATGACAGAGCTCCCGTCTATGATTCAGACGGTCCTTCTGAGGTACACCCAAGTTTTAATGATAATGATATATATTGTATGTCTAATCAGGAGGAAGAGTATACTGAGATGCTTGAGCCCTACAACCCTTCCTGATAAGACACATGCGTATTATAAATCTCTATTTGATAAGCTTGCTAAGGATGTAGATCATGCTACGGTGGTTAATAATAAGTTTAGATAAACTAATTCCAAATTGACCAATGAGCTTGCGGGATATAAGGAACGGGAGAAAAGTTTTGAGATTCATCATGCTAAAATCAAGGAACTTGAACAAGCTCATGCTACATCGGTTTATCAAGAAAAATGCACAACTAAGAAATTAAATGCCTTACACTTAAGTAGTGCTAAAAAGATTAGCGAATTGAATGATGAAATCACTTCTCTTAATAAATAGCTTTCAAATGAAAAATCTATTATTTTGGATTTAAAAGAAGAATGAAAAAAGCTAAAACATGATTTCAAAATTCGAGAAGATGGGCTTCTTGAGGATTTTTGCAAAGCTCAGGATAGGGTTAGAGAATTAGACAACCTTTTAGTTAAACGTGGCCAAACCATGCAGACGATAAATATGCTTGCACCAAAAGTGAATGAGATAAATTACACTCGATACAAATTGGCTTTAGGTTGTCCTCTTCCCCCTAATCCCGGATACCTTAAGCAAGTTCAGGCCACTAATGAAACTTTATATAATGGTAGTGTGCTATTGCCTGATGAGCATGATCCTCCTAGTGTGTATGATTCCGAGGAAACACTGAACTTGCTGTAGAGACTCGTTTAAGAATGAAAAATCTTGATAAAGAAGTGACACCCGTTTTTTACCCGAAAATTAATCCTCCAGCTGTTTTTGTTCGGTCTAAAACGAGTACTGAAATGCTTTTTCTCCCAAGTGAGGATTTGACTGATGACCCTCCTAAACCGAGTATCACACGTCGATTTCTAAACGAGCTTAAAGATAACTTTGTCATTCTTAAACGTGTTGTTAATTCCAAAATCACCGGAGGAAATTTTACATCAACTATTCAGATTCAGGTTCAGAAAATTCTTCAAAACGATATTAATCCGATTATTAATCAAGTTGATGCTCGGTTAGGAAATTTGGAAAACGCTTTTCTAAAAGAATTTGCCAACTTTGTTGAAGACTTTAAATCTTTGGCGAAGGAAGCTGATCTCTTGATAAAATCAAAGTTTTGGAAAACGATCTCGACCGCCTCTCTAAAGCAAGTGATAGTATTGATAGTTGAGTTAGGTACCTCTGTTTTGGATAATGCAAACCTTCAAACTGAGCTTGATCTTATGAAAGAGAAAATGGAATCTTATGTCATTAAAAAGGATAAAGAATTCACCGATCTTTGGAATAAATTTGTCAAAAAATGTGATGAATGCAAATATGACAAGATTTCGTATCAAAAAGCTTACAATGAAATGCAACAAACTATCGCACGGTTGCAGGCTCAGTTAGGAGGGGTTACGGAAATGAATTTGGTCTTCAGGGTTAGAGAGTGCTAGTGATGGTAATGTTCAGAAGCTTAAGGCTAAGATTGCAGATTTAGAATCTGTTGTTGTTTCATATAAGCGGGCTGTTGAACAAAGTAAGTCTGTCTATCAAAAACTTATTGATAAAATCTGTGAGAACTGTAAGTTAAAGGCCTTGTAAAGAGATAAGACTTCTGAACCTAGCTCGATTATGGATACGATGATCCAGAAACCAGCAACCTCGGGACCCACTCGTATTGCTGTGACACCTTTTCCGAAGGTTGCTGGAACGAACACTGCTGTGATTGCCCTAGGAATGTTTCATGTTAGTTCTCCCTTTGTGCCTAGCAAACAACGTCAAGCAAGCGTTAGGACAAAACCGATCACTATAACTCAACCACAAGTTATTGATTTAAAAAGTGCTAATTCTAATAGACGCGTGTCTTCTTCTACAGGACTAAACAACTACACTAAGAGCAGAAGGCCACAGCCTACAAGCAATACAAGGAATGATAGGATCCCTTTTGCCTCTAGAAGTAGTCGCCCCAAGATCCATAATGTGGAAGTAGAAGAACACCCTAGGAATTTACCGCTTTTTAATCATAATCAGAAACCTAATTCATCTGAATGTAATGACTTTAAGCTTGCTATTCGGAATAAAAAATCTGAAGTTATTTGTGCTAAATGTAATAAATGTTTCTTTACTTTTAGTCATGATGCTTGTGGATTGACTATGAATGGTTTGAACTATGGTGGTTACACTCGAATTGACAAGCTGTCAGTCAGTGAACAACAACGCACTCCTAAGGCTAAGGTGTATGTTCCAAAAAGTACGCATGTAGGGTCCACAGAAAGTCTTGCTAAGTCTAGTAGCCCTAGATTCACCTCTAAATGGTTGCCTACTGGTAGAATTTTGACTGTAGTGGCAAAATTATCGACACTAGTAGATCTCATACTGACAGTGAAACGTCGGTATGTGATATTGTTTAATTATCATCTAACCCTTCAGGAACCTATTTCATCGATTGCCAAAATATTTTCTTCTCTTATCATTGGCAGGCTGTTGAAATTTGTCTCTGTTGTGTGGACTCGGGCTGTTCCAAACATATGACTGGGAATCGAAGCCTTCTCAAAAACTTTGTATGGCGCTTCATGGGAACTGTTCGATTTGGAAATGATCATGTTACAGAAATTCTAGGCTATGGTGATCTGCATTGGGGAAATATAATCATCATCAGAGTCTCTTTTGTTGATGGATTGGGACATAATTTGTTCTCGGTTGGGCAATTTTGTGATTCAGACTTGGAGGTCACTTTCAGAAGTCATACATGTTTTGTAAGAGATCTTGAAGGAATTGATTTGTTGAAAGGAAATCGTACCACCAACCTTTACACCATTGATCTTTTTCAAATGTCTGCTGCTTCTCCAATTTGTCTCATGGCCCGAGCCACATCAACAAAGTCATGGTTATGGCATCAAAGGTTATCTCATCTCAATTTCGATGCCATCACCCAACTTGCGAAAGATGATCTCGTTACCGGTCATCCAAAGTTTAAATATACAAAAGACCATCTTTGTCCTTCCTGTAAGCAAGGTAAAAGTAAGAAGAAGCCTCACAAACCCAAACCTGTTCCCAACTCAACGAATAGGTTACATCTCTTACATATGTATTTGTGTGGCCTAATGAGAATCAAAAGCATTAATGGAAAGCGGTATGTCCTTGTCATTGTGGATGACTATTCTCGTTACACATGGGTTCATTTTCTTGCTTCGAAAGATGAAGCCCCTATTGTAGTTATTAATTTCCTGAAGAAAACATCAGTACTACGACAAGCCCCTGTCATTATTGTGAGAACGGATAACGGCACAGAATTCACCAATCAGAAATTGAAAGCTTATTTTGACGAAGTTGGGATTTCTCATCAAACTTCGGCTGTAAGAACCCCAGAGCAAAATGGAGTTGTGGAACGGAGGAATCGTACATTAGTTGAAGCTGCTCGAACAATGCTTCTATCCTCCAGTGCACCATTATTTCTTTGGGCTGACGCTATAGCAACTGCATGTTATACTCAAAACCGCTCCATAATTCACACCCGTTTCAACAAAACACCTTATGATATCATTAATGGAAGAAAACTGGATATCTCATTATTACATGTCTTCGGCGCATTATGTTATCCCAAGAATGATCGTGAAGATATCGATAAACTTGAACCTAAAGGTGATATTGGCTTTTTCATTGGTTATTCTTCAACTGCTTGTGCTTACAGGGTTTATAATCAAAGGACAAGAAAGGTAATGGAGACTATGAACGTTACCTTTGATGAACTCTTGGGTATGGCCTCTCAGCATAGAAGTTCACATCCCGATCTTCAAGGTCAGACTTCTGGACACGTAAGTGCAGGACTCGTGCTTCAGTTTGCACCGTTAGCAATCTCATCGTTACAACCATCGGAACGTGACTTGGAAGTTTTATTTGGGCCAATCTATGATGAACATATGAAGGGTCCTTCGTCATTTGGTGTTCCTCAAAATGCCACGGCTGCACCTACTACGGAAGTTCAAGAACCTCCGACTACATCTACACCAACGACATCTATTTCTGCACCATATACGTCAACCTCAACCATATTGACTCCAAACATTCCAACCACTTCTCCGACTGCTGACGCAACTCAACAACATTCTCAGCAAATTCCTACTCATGTTCATCTTCAGAATGAAATTGTTGCTGAAAATGCAAACAATGCGATGCTCAACGAACACGAGTTTGTTAATCCATTTGTGGCTTCCACAAGTTCTACTCAGCCTTCAACACCATATGTGGATCCGTCGAGCTCGCATCAAGTTTCTCATACACTTCCACATGAACACAAATGGACTAAGAATCATCCTTTGGTTCAAGTGATTGGCAATCTCACACGACCAGTCTCAACACGAAATCAGCTGCGTACCGACGGTGATATGTGTATCTATGCACTATCAGTCAGCACAATGGAACCAGCAAGTGTGAAAGAAGCAATGACCGATGCATCATGGATTGAGTCTATGCAAGAAGAACTCAATCAGTTCATCCGGCTTGATGTATGGGAGTTAGTACCTCGACCGGACAATATCGATCCCCTTACTCTGAAATGGTTATTCAAAAACAAGATGGATGAGGAGCAAATGGTCATTAGGAACAAGGCACGGTTAGTTGTGAGAGGTGATAAACAGAAGGAGGGAATTTACTTCGCAGAATCCTTTGCCACGGTTGCTCGGATGGAAGCTATTAGGATTTTCTTGGCATACGCCGCACACAAATCATTCACAGTGTATCAAATGAACGTGAAGACGTCTTTCTTGCATGGGCCATTAAAAGAAGATGTGTATGTATGTCAACCTGAAGGTTTCATCAACACCGAACACCTAAGCCATGTCTACAAGTTGAAAAAGGCAATTTATGGTTTGAAACAAGCACCGAGGGCATGGTACGACGAATTATCATCATTTCTTCTTCAAAATCACTTCAGCAAAGGAACTATTGATCCAACGTTGTTTATCAAGCACAACGGCAACCACATCTTGATGGCTCAGGTCTATGTAGATGATATTATATTTGGTTCTACTAACCCAAAATATTCCATATTATTTGCCGACCTTATGAAAAGTCAATTTGAAATGTCCATGATGGGGGAAATGACGTTTTTCTTGGTCTTCAAGTTCACAAATCCCCCCGTGGTATTTTCATAAATCAGTCCAAGTATGTGCTTGAGATTCTAACAAATTTGGTATGGATAACTGTGATCCTATTGGTACTCCAATGGACACTAAACACAAGCTTGATTTGGATAAGAAAAGGACATTTGTAGATGCTACAAAATACCGAAGTATGATCAGGTCCCTTATGTACTTAACCTCAAGCAGACCGGACATTGTGCATGCTACTTGTTTATGTGCTCGGTACCAGGCTAAGCCTACCGAGAAGCACCTCAAGGAGGTTAAAAGGATCTTTCGTTATCTCCGGGGAACCATTAACATGGGTCTCTAGTATACGAAGGATTCTGGTTTTAATCTAACTAGTTTTTCAGATGCCGACCATGCAGGGTGTCATGATACATTCAAGAGCACTTCCGGTGGAGCACAATTCTTAGGCGAGAAGGTAGTGTGCTGGTCATCAAGAAAACAAGACTGTACGGCGTTGTCCACCGCGGAAGCAGAATATGTGTCTTTATCCGTGTGTAGTGCTCAAGTTCTTTGGATGAGAACACAACTCACGGATTATGGCTTTTACTTTAACAAAGTTCATATTTATTGTGATTCACAATCAGCCATAGCCATATCCTGTAACCCGGTCCAACACTCCAAGACCAAGCACATAGCTGTCCGATTCCATTTCATAAAGGAGCATGTGGAAAAAGGAACGATCAAACTGTTCTTTGTCAAGACGGAGTACCAACTAGCCGACATCTTCACCAAAGCTCTTTCTCAAGACAGATTTGAATTCTTGGTTCGTCGACTTGGTAATCGTAGTTTCACACCTGATGAACTTGAACGTCTTGCACATTCGCAGTAATCTTGTATATATTTATCAGAAAATCAAAATACAAAAATATAAAACCTATAAAAACAAAATAAAAAATGAGAAAATCTTTCAAAAATACCAAAAATATTCTTCTCCGACATGTCTCTCAGCATCGATAATATGGACGTACTTAGAAATGTTGTTCAATAACGACACGGGTACGTACATAAAGTTCGAATGAGAGTTCAAATGTTTTCAAAACATGGCTTTTCTACTTTCTTCTCATAATGGCTTATAGTCACATGTCAGACTATAACCCGGTCCCCAAAGAAAGGAAAGTCTTTGACTTATCCTCAACAACGAGAAATTCGTTTTTCTCGATCATGAGCTTATATCAAAACATTCAAAGTTTTAAGCTCATGAACTCAATTTTCTCGGATTTTTGAGCATAATTTTTCAAGGTATTTCAAAACAATGTGCTCATATACTCCCCTATTTAATAGAATCTCTCTTCGAGGGGAAATATAATGATTTCATAAACGTTTGTTCCAAAGTTTCATGACACATTATTCTCTCCATGTTTCATCACTAGTTTCACAAAAATTTCAAATTTCATGCAATTTTTGAGGGGGAGAATAGTGATTAAAATGTGTTATCTTGGATAAGATCTTTGATATAAGTGCTTTCTCTTCCTAATATGTGCAAAAACCTTTCCTTTTTTGATGCACATATGTAGGGGGAGCGTTTTGGGTGATACAAAAAACCTTCAAGGTGTAAACTCTGATTTCATCAACACCTTGATTGCTTTTTCAACAGGTTTTTTCTGGTTATGATATCTATACCCTTCAACACATTAATTCACGACGGTATTGGTGTCAAAAGGTGGTTAGGTATTCGTCCTATGATCCAACCAGAACCGGAGGGATCTTCCCAGGGACAATCCATTAGAATTTAGATGTCCTTAGGAAAGATGGAGTAGTTGAGTGTACGGGAAAAATGCCGACTAATGACTTAAGCTAGCACTGGAACAATCACAACAAAGTGCTAGTTATGACGTCTTGGTAAGCATTGAAGGGGTTGAAGAATGAAAAAGAAATGTAAGGATAAAGGGTGAAAAGAAATATCCCTCCATAAAACTTAAGCAGAAACCGGGTCAATACATCTACTATCAGAATCACGTTGATGAGTTCTGGTATTGAAGACAAAGCATCATGGACCCAGTGATGCAATGCACAACCCATCCCAGCCTACTCAAGCTTCTCTCGAAAGAAATTTGTTTCATTGTCACGGAGTTCAACTCATTTCTATCGACTTTCTCACTCTGAGATAGTAGATATTGAATAGGTGGCAGTCTGCTCCAACCTCCGATCACCAAATAAACGTACACTTATAGAGTCTAGAGCCAACGAGATTCGTCAAAATATCTCATTAGGACACTTACTCCATATGTCAATTGTTGTTCATCACTAGAACACATGCGATAAATTACAGAGTCCTACGCTCTATCCTGGTGATATTACCAGAACATTCAGAGTGATACTCACTAGTATTCACAGTGATGAATGGAAATCCTTCCAGTGTTAACATCAAACAGCACTACAGTAGGTCATATGTAAGATTCAGTTGAACTGAACATATGTTAACTGGAAAGCAACAGTGGTTTGATTCTTAATTGATTCAAACTCGTTCCACGTCTCGACGCAATATTTTTATGATCTTGCCAGAACATTCAGAGTAATACTTATTAGTACTTACAGTGACGAATGGAAATCCTTCCAGTGTCATCATCATACAGCACTGCGGTAGGTAACTTGTGAGATTCTATATGAATCAAACTTGTGTCAACTGGAAAGCAACAATGGTTTGATTCTTAATTGATTCAGACTTGTTCCAGGAAAGTGAATTGACGACTTAATCAGTTCAATGGAACTGCATGATTCACTCCTTACTTTGAATTATCTTTCGATATATTCAAGTATTGAGAACGGCTACCACAGCTGGAAATCTTGTCAAGGAAGTTCTTTGAACTTACTTGATCACAGGTACAGTATTCGTACTGTATAACGGGAAACCGGTGGAATGCAAACGGTGGTGTTATCTCAAGAGTCGCAATTTAAGGCCACATACTCATGTAATTGAAGAAAGCTTAAGAACATCTAAAGACAAAGACTTCCGCTACTCTGATAATCAAGGGAGATTGTTAACAAGCTTTCAAGTCAACACCAAATATGAGTATGTGGGGAAGACACAAGAACACAAGTTGGCAAAGCTTCAAGATCAAGTCAAGGCAAAGATCAAAGATCCAAGATCACAAGTCATGAAAGGAACTATGAAAGAACTCTCAAGACAACGAGCTTCAAAGTCTGTAACACCAAAGAAGTGAAGTCACATATTACATGACCACCCCTTAGGGGGAGATTGTTAGCCGTATTTAAAATGATGGTCATATAATATACCGTTGCCAAGCTCGTGAAAAATACTATTCAACGGTGACGAGTGTTCTTAGTTATTAATGTTTATGTAACGGGAATTAGTCCCGAACATACAAATGAGGAAGGCCTCCTAAACATTTGGTACTTAGTATAAAAGGCCTCCTAAGCCTCATTTGTGTGTGTGTTTTCCATTGGTATTATCTTAGAGAGAGAATGGGTGTTTGTTTCTCTCACTAGGAAAAACACCATCTTTGTTTTTCTTTTCCTTCCTTAATCTAATCTTTCTTTTTTAGTTTAATCTTTGCTTAATCTTCATCTATTTTATCATCTTTATTAGTTCTTCATCATCTATATACTTGTTCTATTATATAGTTCGTCATCTCTTCATTTTGATACATAAAGTTCAATACTTTACGTATTTGGTTCGTGTGTAAACCTCCTACAGTTCCATGTTCATGTTGATGTGGCACACGCGGTGGGATGATGTAGCACACGCTGAGGGATGATGTGGCACAAGAATTGTGCTGATGTGGTAGGAAGATGTTTGTTTGGAGTGCCATGTCACATTAATTCTTACCACCTCATATTAATTGTGCTTAGGTGGATTAATGGGGGGATGTGTGAGCATGACGTGGCATTAATTTATCCTTATATATATAGAGTAAGATACATATATATATATATATATATATATATATATATATATATATATATATATATATATATATATATATATATATATATATATATATATATATATATATATATATATATATATATATATATATATATATATATATATATATATATATATATATATATATATATATATATATATATATATATATATATATATATATATATATATATATATATATATATATATATATATATATATATATATATATATATATATATATATATATATATATATAATATATATATATATATATATATATATATATATATATATATATATATATATATATATATATATATATATATATATATATATATATATATATATATATATATATATATATATATATATATATATATATATATATATATATATATATAAATATATATATATATATATATATGCATATATATATATATATATATATATTTATATATATATATATATCTATTTATATATATATATATATATATATATATATATATATATATATATATATATATATATATATATATATATCTATATATATATATATATATATATATATATATATATATATATATATATATATATATATATATATATATGAATATATATATATATATGTATATATATATATATATATATATATATATATATATATATATATATATATATATATATATATATATATATATATATATAATATATATATATATATATATATATATATATATATATATATATATATATATATATATATATATATATATATATATATATATATATATATATATATATATATATATATATATATATATAATATATATATATATATATATATATATATATATATATATATATATATATATATATATATATATATATATATAGGCGCACTATTTGTAGAACCTCTTTTTTAGTACAGAACCAACCAATAGGATTTTTTTATTATTAAAGCTTTTTATATAAATCAAAAGGGTATATTGGTAATACATTTTTTCAAATTTCTTTGATTTTTTATTAAAAGACGTTTTTTAAAACCCTTGATATTCGGAATTAAAAAATAATATTTATTTAAATTATATTTTTTTGAACATACATGTTTAAAATAAGTGTGTGTCTTTCCTTTATATAATATCGTAAATTTCGTGCGTGTCTTTCCTTTAGACATCAAACTTACTTGCTTAAGATGACACTTGCATTTGTTTTTAACATAAATTTTTTGATTTTTAAATTTGCGTCTCAAACATAAGCCATTTACATGTAAATATAAGAGTCTATAACATAAGAATAGTATACACATAATTTGATATCAAATTAATATAATACATGTATCTTGTTAACATAAATGTACACGCTATTTAAAAATATA